>VRVR01000014.1:335372-392309 GCA_009859145.1 Andalucia godoyi
CAGTCAGTCCGTATTTTTTCCAGATATCCTTTCACAACGATTATCTCTTGGAAGCTATTGGAAAAGGAGAAAAGAAAGCAAAGCAAAGTAAAGCAAAAAAGCACCAACAACAAAAACAGCGTCGTGTTTGGAATGGGGTTATTTGGATCAAAGCACCACGAAGTGCTGAAGTACATTCCGGACAAGTACCGCAGCGTTGAAGACGTGTATGAAGCGCTTCGTCGGAAGGGCGTTGAGTCCTCTGAGCTGGTGTTTTTCGTGGATTTCACAAAGTCGAATCACACTTCTGGGACACGGACTTTTGGAGGGCGTTGTCTGCATGCGATTGACCAGTTCACGAAGAACCCATATGAGCGAGGAATCGAAGTACTTGGGCGGACGCTTTCGCGGTTTGACGACGACGGGTTCATTCCGGGGTTCGGATTCGGGGATGTGACAACGGCCGATCGCGCGGTGTTTGCGCTCGAGAATTTGGTTCCGGAGGAAAGCAAGGGCATTTTGAACAGTATGAAAGGGTTTGAGAGAGTGGCGTTTTCGTACCGGTGCACTGTTCCCCAGGTGTTTGACCACATGAGCGGACCGACTAGCTTTGCTCCCGCAATCCACAAGGCGATTGAGATTGTCCGCGCGTCCGGAAACCGATACCACATTGCAGTCATCATTGCCGATGGACAGGTCAGTCCGGGATCGCCAATGCAAGAAACGGTCGCAGCCATCCAAGCGGCATCACACTATCCACTCAGCATCGTTTGCTTGGGCGTTGGAGACGGACCATTCAGCGACATGCATCACTTTGACGACAAGCTTCCAGGACGCGAGTTTGACAATTTCCAGTTCGTTGAGATGGCCGAGCTCGAGAAGAAGTACAAGGAAGAGCAGTTTGATGCGGCTTTCGCATGCGCCGCATTGCAGGAGATTCCGGATCAGTACAAGTCCATTGTGAATCTCGGATATTTCAATCGATCCTGAGCAATACGCGCAGCGTACAATAACGGGAAAAATGCAAAAGACTCGGTGTTTTTCTTTTGGGTCTGTGCCCCCCCCCCTCCCCTTCTCTCTCTCTCTCTCTGGAGTTCAATCTTCCTGGACGTGTCGGAGTTTAGTAGCAGGCATGTGCTCGTATGTGCTGTCCACAGCTCGCAAGTGGAAGAGCTTTGCTCGTACCTCGAAGTGAGATTGTCCCAAGAATCTCGCAAGGCTCTACAAAATGCTTTCTGCGATTTGATCAAATGATTTGTTTCTATTTGCTCGTGCATTCGATTTGCGTGATCATTGATCACGGATGATGAGGATGACGAACGCGAAAAGAGTACTTAAACTCGTACTCCTTCGATTTGTTTGAATTTTTTTTCTTTTTCTTTTTCTTTTCTTTTCTCCTTTCTCTTTCCACTTCTTCTTTTCTTCTTATTGTTTTCGTTTTCCTGATTCGCTCTACATTCTGTACATCGACATCTGTTTTTTTTTTCAGTCATCATGGGGAGCGTCATGCGAGCGGGTTTCACTGCCTGTTTGGCTCTGTTTGTTTGCTTATGCGTTTCTCCGGCACATGCCGCCTGGAACCAAACGTTTGCTTTGGCTGTCGATGGATACACTACGCAGTCCGGATTTGGAACGTCAGTCGCTGTAGACGGCAACTACGCTGTTGTTGGAAGCTACGGATCTAACACGGCATACTTCTTCGCGAAGACGAATGGTGTCTGGAGCAAGACCGCTGTGGCCGCAGTTACAGGATATACTGCGCAGGCAGGGTTTGGATCCAGCGTTGCCATTTCTGGAGACTATGCCATCGTCGGCGCTCCTGCCGCTGGTCGAGCATATATCTTTGCACGAAACACCGCGACAGGTGCCTGGGGTACTACCGCCGTCACCACGATTTCGGCGTATTCGGCTACCTCCAACTTTGGATACTCGGTGAGCATGCAGGGGTCCACCGCTGTCGTGGGATCGTACACTGGAAATCGTGCGTATATCTTCGTCCGCTCTGGAAGCTCGTGGAGCGCGACCGCTGCGGCAACGCTGACCTCCTCCGATGCGTTCTACGGTGCAGCAGTTTCAGTGTCCGGGAACACGGTTGCTGTTGGTGCTCCTGGTACAAACAAGGTGTACCTTTACACACAGTCTACTGCTGGTGCGTGGAGCACAACTCCGTCCCTCACATTGGACGGACAAGTCTCGCAAACGTACTTTGGATCTTCGGTTGCCGTCGGCAGTTCTTGCATGGTTGTGGGTACTGGAATTAGCAAGGCTTTTGTGTTCTGCAAATCTAACAACCAGTGGACCAAAACCGTCACGGCGACGATTGACTCGTATGCTGGCGCAGAACTCTATTTTGGCTCTTCTGTGGCGATTTCCGACAATTCTATTGTGATCGGAGCGTACGGAACCAACAAGGTGTTTGTCTTTGACAAAAATAGCGATTCCTCTTGGCCGGTGACTGCAACGCGAGTGATCAACCGGTATGCGACGTCCAACAGCTTCGGAAAGACAGTGTCCATTTCTGGTGACTTCATTTTCGTTGGTGCTCCCGACACAACGCAGGCTGCGTATTTTATCCCCAGTGTTTGCGGAAGTGGAACGTACGGAGCGAGTGCGTCCAGTTGCACGAGCTGTCCTGCCGGAACTTACAGTGCTGTTGAAGGAGCAGCGACTGCAGCACTGTGCACCGCTTGTCCGGCGGGTACTGCGAGTTCCACGGTTGGCGCTTCTGCAGTGTCTCAGTGTGTCGCATGCTTGCCTGGTTCGTTTAGCTCCTCCACAGGAGCTGCTACTTGCAGTGCATGCCCTGTTGGTACTTTCAGTGCGGCTGCTGGCGCTACTTCCTGTTCGTCGTGCCCTGCGGGAACTTTTAATCCGTCAACGGGTGGAGCAGCAGCAGCATCGTGTCTCGAGTGCCCTGCGGGTTCTTTTGGAGCTACTGCTGGTTTGGCGGCATGCAGCCCTTGCGGAGCTGGATCATACAGCGGTGTCCTGGGATCTCAGACTTGTTCGTTGTGCCCAGTAGGAACCTCGAACCCCAATCCAGGATCGAATGCAGCTTCTGCTTGCGCTCCATGTGCGACCGGATTGTTCGCGGACGTTGTCGGCCTATCCACCTGCAAGGCGTGCCCCGCGGGATCGTTCTCGGGATCCACTGGATCAACATCATGCGCCACTTGTGCTGCGGGATCGTATTCGACTGGATCCGCACCTGCGTGTTCACTGTGCCCGGCGGGCTCGTTTAATCCATCCACGGGTGGCTCTGCGTTGGCCTCTTGCCAAGCGTGCCCCGCGGGATCGTTCTCGGGATCCACTGGATCAACATCATGCGCCACCTGTGCTGCGGGATCGTATTCGACTGGATCCGCATCTGCTTGTTCACTGTGCCCGGCGGGCTCGTTTAATCCATCCATGGGTGGCTCTGCGTTGGCCTCTTGCCAAGCGTGCGCTGCTGGATCGTTTTCCGACGTCGGTGCTTCGGCTTGCTCTCTTTGCCCTGCCGGGTCGTTTTCACCGGTCAATGCTGTAGCTTGTTCACCGTGCGCCGCTGGTACGTTCTCCGATACGGCAGGTCTGGCAACGTGCGCTGCTTGCCCTCGCGGATCGTTTTCATCCCAGACTGGAGCCACCACGTGCGCCCTCTGTGACGCTGGCCACTTTTCAGCGAATGATGGTGCGACTTCGTGTGATGCATGCCCCATTGGAACCTACCAGACTGCCACGGGTACCTCCTCTTGTGTTCCTTGCCCGGCTGGAACGAGCAATGTCGGTACAGGGGCAGTTTCTGCGGATTCGTGTGCGCTGTGCCCGGCCGGCTCGTATTCTGCTGCTGGATCTTCGGGATGCATTCTGTGCGAAGCTGGAAAGTTCTCCTCTGTTGCTGGAAGCGGTGTTTGCGAGTCATGCCCGCAGGGATCATTCGGAGCAACACCCGGTGCAACGCAATGTGCAACATGCCCTGCTGGCTCTTATTCAAACATTGCTGGTTCAGTAGCGTGCACACAGTGTGATCCTGGGTTTTTCAACCCTGCAACTGGTTCGTCGTCTTCAAAGGACTGCGGATTGTGTCCCGTGGGAACCTACGCGGATGCTTCAGGTAGTTCTGCCTGTGCATCATGCCCTGCGGGTACATTCAACGGCAACCAGGGATCCACTGGAGCAAGTGCTTGCTTGTCTTGCCCTGCTGGCTCGTTCTCTGCCACTCCGGCATCTGGCGTGTGTGATCAGTGTCCCGCCGGTACGTTCACCGCCGACAACGGACAATCATCGTGCGCAGCTTGCCCATCTGGACAGTTTTCACAAACGAATGGATCAGTTGCATGCGATCTGTGCCCGGTCGGAACGTTCAATCCGTCCACGGGGTCGTCAACTGCTTCTGCATGTGTTGCATGTGCCGCTGGAACCGCTTCCAGTCAGATTGGATCCTCTGCTTGCGCAGCCTGCCCGACCGGAACGTATGCTGATTTGACTGGCCAAGCAGCGTGCACAGCCTGCCCTGCGGGTACCGTGAACTCCAATACCGGCTCAGCTTCGGCGGACGCTTGTGTTGCCTGTGTCGCTGGTACATACTCTGACGCGACAGCAACATCTTGCGCCGCTTGTGCTGCTGGATCGTATGCAGCCACTGCTGGTAGCGCATCCTGTTCCGCATGTGCAGCCGGATCGTTCGCAAGCTCTGCCGGTGCAGTCACTTGTGATTTGTGTCCTGCGGGACAGTTCTCAAACGCGACAGGCTCCACGAGTTGCGACCAGTGTCCGTCTGGGACATTTCGCGCGGATGTTGGTGGACAGTCGGTTTCTGACTGCTCCCCTTGCGCAGCGGGCTCTTTCTCGTCGACGGAAGGCAGTGCAGCGTGCAACTTGTGTCTGCCAGGGTCCTTTGCCTCTTCGGCAGGCTCGTTGGCTTGTTCCGAGTGTCCCGTTGGAACGTACAACAAGGAGTCTGGATCTGTGGATGAGACTGCCTGCACCCCTTGCGGCGCTGGATCTTACGCCGACGCGACAGGCTCTTCTGTTTGCAACCTCTGCCCTGCAGGCTCGTACAGTGATGCCACGGGCGCTTCCAGCGCAGACGCATGCACCAAGTGCCCTGCCGGAACCTTCTCTTCATCAGTTGGAGAAGTCTCGGTAGATTCGTGTGCTCCTTGCGAAGCTGGCTTCTACAATGACGTGGAGGGTGCCACAGTCTGCCAGGCATGCTTGCCCGGAACATTTGGCAACTCCACCGGAGCAGTCTCTTCGGAGGCGTGCCAGCCATGCCAGCCGGGATCGTACGCGCCCACTTCTGGGTCTGCAAGCTGCTCGTTGTGCAATCCGGGTACCTTCAATCCGAGCTACGGCGCGGTCAACACAACCCAGTGCACCTCCTGTTCGGCCGGCACGTATGGACCTGCTCCTGGACTGACCACCTGTGTGTCGTGCCCGGTCAACCAGACCTCCCCGATCGCATCGATTTCGGTCTCCGATTGCTACACGAGTGTTTCGTTTGCAGTGCCGATCACGATGTCATCCATATTTGCAGTGATTGTTTCTTTATTCGGAATGTTGACAATGTAGACAAATGAAACGACAACAGACAAAGGAAAACGTAGAATTAAAAAAAGCAATAAGCAAAAAGCAGAAAAACAAAACAAAACCAAACCAAACTAAAAAACAAAAACAAAAACAAAAACAAAAAAAACGCGAGAATTCAAATATAAGAAACACGGAGGAGAGGAAGCGGAGAAGGGTAAAAACTTCAAGCCGCAACAGTGTCCCAGAATGGACACACGTCATTTCCAAGGCCAGTTTCAACAGACAGTGGAAGTGTGATGTCGTACGTGGTAGCCTGGCTGTCATACAACGGCCAGCGAACACCCAGTCCGGACGGCTGGTTGGGATCTGCGGACTTTGCAAAGTTCGCCCACGCTGTTCCAAACGCGCTTGCAACCGCCTTGTCATCCTTGCTAAACGCACCAATGACAGGGGGCCACGCATTTCCAAAGACGAACACGAGTTCGGAGGCGTGGAAATCTCCGAGAACGTCCCAGAGGATGTTCTTTCTCGGATATGTAAACTGGTAAGAGTAGACCGGCACAAACTCTGCGAGCGAACGCAGTGCTCGTCGAGCCGCACATAAGAAGAAGTAATCCCGGAACACTGCCTGTGCACGGGCAACTTGATTTCCATATTTCTCGAGCGGGTATTGAGCAAGCACGTCTTCTGTGATGGATTCGTTGAAGAAATGCGCAATGAGCAATTCCAAAGAGTGCTCATTGTAAGGGAACATCACACCTTTGACGATGATGGGCATTACTGGTAAAAAGATGGATCCTTCTTCCTTGTTTGTTCCCATGATAATCGGGACCTTGTTGAACTTTCCGCTGCGCACCAAGTTGAGTGGCAAATCCGGAAGTCCGTCTTGCGACCCGTCAATCGTGGGGCCGAAAGGCATGACCGGGAAGAGGGCAGGCAAGTAGTCGCTGAGCTTTCCGAGCTGCGGATATGCGGCAAGCATGACTTCGGGGTAGTTCACGAATGTGTCCCAGTTGACTGCGTCTGCCGTCTGCCCCGGCCCAAGAACGGTGACATGTCCTTCAAACAGCTGACCAACCGTCTTTCCTCGCAAGCAACTCAGCAGCTGCGGACCTTCACGCGGGCATCCCCTCGCTTCTGCCCAGTCCCGGGAAAACTGCACGGAATTCTCCCACGTGACAAAGAACTGCGGCGCATCAAAGGTTCCCGATTCAACAATCGCCTTCTGGAACAGTCCCGCAGAAGCAGGCGATGCAACGTGGTACGCAACAGAGAAGCCGCCTGCCGATTCGCCCGAGATGGTGACCTTTCCATTATCACCACCAAACGCCGAGATCGCATTGTGGACAAACCGAAGAGCCATTCGCTGATCCTGGACTCCGTAGTTCCCCGTCGACCCGGACTCAGCAAGCAGCTCGGGCAACGCAAGGAACCCGAGTGCCGACAGCCGATAATTATGCGTAACGACAATGATGTTCTGCGCATCCGCAAGATTTGCACCGTCATACAGCCCAAACTCGAATCCGTCCCCCAGCACATATCCGCCTCCATAAATCCAAAACAGCGTCGACAGCGACCCGGCACTCGGGAAAGAGCCGTCAGCATTCAGCGGTACCCAAACGTTCAGATACAGGCAGTCTTCAACCCCCGCAGTAATGTATTTCCCAAGATGCAGGTTCAGCTGCGGACACGGCATCCGCGCAACCAAATCGCCCTTCTCCTCCGTCCACGTGCTCACACCAACAGTCGGCTTCAGCCGAAGCTCGCCTACTGGTGGCTGCGCAAACGGAATCCCCAGGAACGACACGACGCGCGACCCCGGCGCACGGTACCCCCGAACGGGTCCGTACGGAGTGCTTACCTTGTACTCCACCTGCGACTCTGCTGCATCCACACCGCCGCTCATCAACACTCCTCCAAACAACACCAGCGAAAACATCATCAACGACAACGACAACGACGGACCCTTGCTCATCCTCGAAACACGCACGCACACAGATTCACGCAATCTCTCTCTTATCAATCCCAAGGAAACCTCCAATGTTTTTTAACACTTACAAACAGTAACAAAGAAAACAAAACCAAAAAAATATACATATACACACACACATATATATATATATATATATATAGAGGTATGTTTATAACATTCAAACGCCATTTAATTAATGAAATTGGATTCTCCGCTTGTCCCCCACTACGACTGGTGAGCAAGAAAGGCAAGAAGCAACAGGAAGTTGCACTTCAACTTATGGACTATGAAAGCTTTCATTGTGTGTTGAAACTGTGTATTGGTCTTTTGTATCTATTGGTTTTGTATTTATTGGTTTTCACTTGTACGAGTTTTAATAACGAGAATGTTTTAATTATAATTATTGAGTTATTTATCATTTCTTAATAAATATATTTATTTTTGAATTCTTGCAAGTAGCGCGCTCAGACTGTGGTTGAGAGACTGATGGAGCGGATTTTGAGTCGGTTTCCGGTACGTCCGGTGTTTTGTTTTGCGTATGGATCGTCGGTGTTTAAGCAGGCGACGAACATGGCTGCGTCTGCGAATCGGATGCTTGACTTGATTCTTGCGGTTGATGATTCGCATGGTTTCCACACAGAGAATCTGAAGGCGAACCCAAATGACTATCCGTTGTCGCTGCGGGTTGCAGGTGCATCGGCGATTACGAGGATTCAGGAGGAATTCGGCGCAAAAGTGTACTTCAATACGCTGGTGGATGTAGAGCCGTCGTTACTTGCTGGGGTTGACAACCTCGCTGTGGTGCCGTCGAAGCTCAAGTACGGAGTGGTCTCTGTGGACCATTTGAAAAGGGATCTTATGCAGTGGGAGAGCCTGTATGTCGCGGGCAGGATGCAGAAGCCGATCCGAGTGCTGCACTGTGATAATCCAGACATTATGGGCGTGTGGCAGCCCAGGAACCTTGAAATGGCGTGCTCGGCTGCATCACTGTTCTCATCGCATGCGCAGTACGTGCGCCGGAAGACACGCGACGAGCCGTGTGCAGACATATCGGTTGCAAAGACGGAGTTTTACGAGCGGATAGCAATGTTCTCGTATGCTGGAGACATTCGCATGGGCGTTGCAGAGAACAACAACAAGATCCAGGATCTTGTTGCGGGATGTTTTGAAGAATGGAACAAGATGTATGAGCCCGTCCTGAACCGTATCCCTGGCCTTTATGTGCGAGACGACTCGTTTACGCTGCGCCCGTCCTCGTCGAACGTGCAAACGTGGTTCAGTGTGCTGCCCAAGGATATTCGAGATGACGTCTGCGAACTGCTTGATTCTACTGAGGAAAATGCGCTGCAGTCCGCGTCCTTTGTAGGCGCATTCGGAGACACTTTGCGAGACATTGTCCGCGAGTCCAGCACCGCACAGACGATGAAGGGCTTCGTGTCCTCCGGGCCCATCAAGTCGTTTGTGTACGTTTCAGAAAAGGTCAAAAAGGCGCTTGCTTCGCAACCAAAGTCTGCTGCCGCCCAGATGAGCTAGTGTTTATTAATGTGCTGTGTACTGGCATATATATATATATATATATATATAATGTTAAGGATGTGTGTGTGTGGAAGAACAAGCTTTGCATTCTGTCGTTGGCTGGTCCGTGTGTCGCTTTTCTCAATATGGCCATGTTGCAGACCTTTCCCCGAATGCTCCATTAAATAAAAAGAGGAGTTCTGGGTTCGTTCGACGGTGCCTGCCGTAGGGGAAGACTATCTCTCTATCTCTCTATGCAAAATGTGCGAAACTTCCTCAGTCCCAATGGTGGTGTATTCACGCTCAAGCAGCCGTTGACGCGTGGCGAGGTACTGAGGACGGCGACGCACAGAGACAAACGGGCGATCTGAGCGGGCACCGAAAATCTCGGGGAGGGAGGGATTGGCGTGGCGAAGTACGAAACAGCGGCACAGCGGATCATTTAGATGGATGCATTTCGAGCTGCGGAAAAGCTGTATCGGTCCGCGTCGTCATTGGAGGACCGCTACATCGCGACGCACTTTCCGAAGCTTGCGTTTGAGCGCGAACCCATGGGGGTTTCAGACATGTCGATTCCAAAGGTGCGCTGCAGTGCTCGCTTTCCGGGGCTGTACATTGTGCGAAACGCACTGAGTCCGTCTGCGCAATTGGAGATCATGAAGAAAGCGTTTATGGAGTACTGCAGTCCTCCGAACGACACCAACCTGCATGCTCATTACAGCAGCGACAGGCTCCAGCAGCTGTGGAAGGATGCATGCGATGTGTATGCGTGCGAGAAGAAGGAGAAAGGGCAAATCCACGATGCGTCGAAGCGGCCCTTGCTGGAGCTCTTGCGATGGTCTACTCTTGGGATCCGGTACGATTGGTCCGCAAGGAAGTACGATTTCGGATCGAACGACCGTCAGTTTCCTGCCGATGTCGCTGCACTCTGCGATTCTGTCGCGAAAGTGTGTCTTGGGAACGATTTCACATTCCGGGCAGAGGCAGGGATCATGAATTACTACGTGCCCAATTCGCAGCTTTGTGGACACGTCGACGATGCAGAACTGGCCTTTGACGCCCCGATTGTTTCTCTATCTCTTGGCAACTCGTGCATCTTTCTTGCAGGCGGCGACTCGAAGGATGTTGAGCCGGATGCATTCGTCCTTCGGTCTGGTGATGCGGTTGTCATGCACGGTGCGTCACGAAGATGCTATCACGGGGTAGCAAAGATCTTTTCCGGAACCTTGCCAGCATTCTTGCTTCCTCAGAACGTGCCAGACGACAGTAGCTGCTGCAGGAAGCTTGCAGAGTTTTGGAAGGACATGCGGATCAACGTGAATGCTCGGCAAGTGTTTCCATCTCCCGAGCCAGCGCTTCCTGTGCCGGACACGAGTGGCAAGCCCAGCGGCATAGCAGCACAACCGGGAACCCAAACCGCATCGCAGATGGCCGCTCGTTTGCAGTTGATTTCACACGACGAGGGTGGATGGTTTCGGCAGACGTATGAGACCACGGAAACGGTTTCGACCCCCGATCGGATTGATGGCGTTCGCCCGGCCATGAACACGATTTATTACATGCTTACTGGTATTCAATCCATCGGTCATTTGCATTCCAACATGTCAGATATCATGCACTACTATCACGGTGGAAACCCGATCTTGTATGTTGTGCTGAACGAGGCGCACATGACACTGGAGCGGTTCGTGATGGGAAGCGATGCCGCGTGCGGACAGGTTTTCCAGCTTCTTGTTCCTGCGAATCTCGTCAAAGCATCCGTGTTGCTGCATGCTGACGGGTCAATTCCCACCGCAGACCGCCCTTTGGATCCTGAAGAATGGGGGCTCATATCCGAAGTTGTAGCTCCAGGATTCGACTATCGAGATCGGCAATTGCTGTGCAAACCCAGTTGCCCTGCTTCCTTCCAGCAACTGCTGCACTCCTCTGTCGGCCTCGATCTGTTTCACAAGTAAGCACAGCAAGTCTGAAGCACTGTGTCCGTCTATCAGCAGCCCGTCACAGTCGATCCTTCATTCTCCCCGCATATGCACAATCTTGGATCCCAGTGTCGCCCCCCCACCCAGACACGCGACTGTTTGTTTTGCTTCGTTTTGCTTTGTTCCGAACGCCAAAAAACAAACCAATGACAATAACAAAAAAACAAAAACGCCTTCTATTTGTTGTAAAAACGTTGACGAACGTTATGAACTACATTAACGGACTGCACGCCTACGTTATACACTGAACATGCATAACTACAAATAGACATGCATATTCAGTCTTGCATCCCGTTGCCGGGAAGGGGATCGGCCCTGCATCGAGCGGCGTAGGCGTAGGCGAATGCGTCATCCCAGCGCACCCACGCCCATATTTGAATTAAAAAACAAAATCAACGAATGATAGAATAGATGGCTACGGATGCTGAGTTAAAGAGCGTCGAAAATGCGGAGCCTGTGTCACCGGCTGAATTTTGGCCGAGTGTGCGTAAGCATGAATTCCTGTGAAGCAAAAAACGTGCTGGTGTCGGCCAGTATTGACCGTGTCATTATTCAACGGCATATGCTCTGCTGGACATTCGTGCGTTAATTTTTGTTTCATTATGAAATAAAACAATAGTCAGCGTTTACGTTTACGTTTTAGGTGTTCTGGAGGAATATACAAATCGAACCGCACGGGACCGCACTAACGCATGAGCCGTTCTGTTCTGTCCATCCATGACTTGTCTCCGGTGCAGTCTCCGTCACACGCTCTGACACCGACGGCTGGTTTGTCATTGCAGACGCGACAGGGGTCATCGAGAAAGGAGTTTGCGATGTCCTCTTCGTCGCTCCGCGAGCTGGGCAATTCATCCGCATCGTCATCCGCAGCGGCGGCGACAGCGAGAGGGACAGCGACAGGGACAGGAACGGAATCAGTGCCAGTTTCATCGTTTGGAAAAAGCTCGAGGACTGCCCAAGTACTGGATTCAGAGTTGGATCGACTTCGGTCGTTTTGGTCGGCGACTCGGAAGGACCTGTCTGTGCATGCACACCGGTTATCGATGGAACACGAAAGAGAAAAGTCGGATGTTGAGGATGCTCGAGAAAAGCTGCAAATCGCGCTGGAGCAAAGCAAAATATATAAAGACGGCATCGAACAGTTGGAAGCAGCGCTCGCGGAGTCGAATGACAAGTGCAGACTGCATGAGATGACTCTGAAGTCCTCGAAAATGGAAAATGCTTTTCTCAGGGAACAAGTCTCTACGCTCAAGCTGGAATTGGAGAAGACGCAGGATACGCTGGGGTCGCACATGAGCAAGTACGACATCCAGTCCTCGCAGATCGCACAGCTGATGTCCAAACTGAAGGGGCTGTCTTCCGAAACTGCTGACAAGCTGGCGTATGCGTTGGAGAGGAATCAGGTGCTGGAGTCAGAGAATGTGGCGTTGCTTGACGAAGTGACTCTACTGCGGCAGTCTTCTGCGGAGGGAGAGAGGTACAAACAGCAGTGCGTGACGATGGATCGTGCGATGCGCGCTTGCGAGGTGCATATGGCCCAGTCTGTGTCTGCAAAAGAGCAAGTCGGCGAACTGCGGGAAACCGTCCGAAGACTTGTTGGCATGCTTGGAAAGACAAGGGAGTTCGCTGGGTTGCTGTGGGACGGAAAGGCAGAGATTGTGTTTTTTGGAGGCGGCCATACGTCTGCCAAACGGAAGACGGTCATATCCGGTTCGGGCTCTGCAAAGTCCGAGTTCATTCGGTCCGATTGGCTTCCTGCAGAAGCTCTCAATGCACTTCGAAGGTTCCGTGATCAGCATATGCCGAATGTCTCTGTGTCCGCGTTTTCCGAGATGCTAACGTCGCTGAATCAGGCGTTCTTGGAGCGAGAGTCGCACTCTGTCAGCCGCCTGAAGCACAAGTACAAGCAGCAAATATTGGATCTGAAGAGACAAGTGGGCCAGCGGCAGCCGTATTCTTCTGTCGTCTACGAGGAACGAATTCAACATTTGAAAAAGGAACTCGAGGAATGTAAGTCTTCTCTTGATGTGCGTGGAGACCAGAGGGAATGGTTGCACAAGTTTGGCAAGCTGATTGAGAGAATCCAGAAGCTGGAAAAGGACAATGAATTTCTGGAAGAGCAGCTGCAGTCCCATCGTGCTCCGGAAGTTGAACTGCAAGACTGGGCATACGCCGACGTAGCCTTGAACCGGGTTCTCACGGAATTTGCAGCTGCGCGGAAGCATTTTGCCGAGTACGACCCTGTCCAATCACAAATCTCTGAGATTGTGTCGCAGCTCGAGCACTTGGTGTCGTTTGTGCGTGTGCGGCGGTCTGATCGAGACGGTGCGCTTTGCAGTTCAAGAAGAATCGAGAGCGCGAGTCGTAGCAATACCGACGACGATCAGAACGGTCAGTCGGAGGGTTCGGAGGGCAGCAGCCACGATCTGTCAGATGAATAGTTCATGGTTACTTTCTTTTCTTCTTCTCTTTGTTTTTCCTTTGTAGGTGCGACTCTGATCCAAAACAACAACAACAACTACTACTACGTCTTTCTTCTTCACGCATCCTGTTTTCCCAGGATGGTCTTCGTGCAATTTACAAACGTCCGAGATCTCCAATCAGTAAAACCTTCAAGCTGCCTTTGACATCCGACATCCGATGACACTTTTATTTAAAAAAACCAATAGTTAATCTAGCCAGAGTTACCGCGAAAAAGGAAGCGTACGTTTTGATCAGAAATCAAACCAGGAAATAGACTCTTGCAAGTCCGCAAATGAATTGATCTCGGCTATCGTCCGCAACATTCGAATGGCTTCGGCAACGTCGTACGACGCCAATCCTTCTTTCAAATCCTTGACGTCGCCCATGTTATCAATCTTCATTTCTTTGCTGTTTCTACCCGGAATGTGGTAATATGTGTCCTGAACTTGGAAAGAAACCATCAGCTTCTGAACATGCTCCAGCAAGCGCTGCTCAATATCATGCGGGTCGAACAGACCACCACAATACTGACATGGCCATTGGCCATCCGGGGTCCTGTCCTGGAACAGGTCGAGATCTTGAACAGTCATGCAAAAGCCACAAATGACATCATGAAGAGCATACGATTTCGAACGAAGCGAAAACTCATCATCTTTGGAGAATTCCTTCACTGCGAGGATTTTCAAACAATTTTTCTTGACCTTGTTGGCCTGTTCTCGCAGTCGGGAGTCGCAACTGAAAACTTCAAAGAAAAACTTGGTGAAGTCCAGGGCAGGATTTCCGGTGACCGCCCGTATGCTTGTGCCTTCGTCCTGCTTCTGAAACTGCGAAACATGACTGTGGATGTTCTCCACGATATTCAAGACATGCGAGCCCAGGACATCCGCAAGATAGGCACCCATTGACGAAGGAACTTCGTCCGACACCTCATTCCTTTCGTTGAATCGATCTGCTGCAGTGTGATGCGCCGTTGACGGGGTCTCCGAAACCTGTCGTTGCGATAACGCACTGCGGAGGAATTCGCGCACCAGAGGTATACACAGTTGTTGTACAGGCTCGGCAAGACACCGAAGCACGTTCCACTGCTCAAAGAAGAAGAGTTCCACTTCGTCCGTATCGTCCAGCCGTGACAGCGCGGTAGAGCTCAGTCCGAACCCCGAGTAGTTCCGAATGTCCACAAACAGCAACTGCTCAAAGACGTTTGCGGAGTGCAGATCGACAAGACGAAACACGTCGATCGACTTCAAATATGTAAACACGTTGTGAACGTAGCGAAGACCGTCGGCAAGATTTCTCTTGCCCGTTGAAATGAACAGTTTTTGGAAGGAAGCGAAGACCAGAGACATACCCTGATTCTTCAGTTGCAAACAGAGTTTGACAAACACCTGCTTCATCAACCGGCGAATCGCTCTGAACAAGGTATCATCGTGGAACCGAGAATGGGCGCTCCGCAGCCATCGAAAGAAATTCTGCAGCAGAGAATCGGCACTGGTACTTCGATTTTGAGTGGCCTCCAAGACCAGAGATTGAGCAATGGAGCGAAGGACTGGCAGGCACCAGGTGTCACTTACTTTCACAGATGCCGTGTCTCCCTTTTCCTTCTTTTTCGCTTTGGCATCTCCAAGATATCCGTTCATGTCCAGATGCGGCACATCATTCTCAAAGAGAGCCGCGTTACACAAAATTGTGTCAATGTCAAGATGCAGGAGATCCACCTCGACGCAAACCTTGTCATAGAAGCCTGGAACACACAGAATGGTGGGCTTCTCTTCATCACCCCATATCGCGGATTCCTCGTCTTCTGTGCCACCGAGATCTGGTTTCAAACCATCTGAAGCCCACATAACAAAATTCTCCTTTTGCAATTGTCTCCCGAGAATCACATCCATACAAAAGATGTGGACATCATTGTCGATATTGCCCAACGGCACTTTCGCAAACGCAGCAATCTCGATGCGCCTTTCGTACCAAGGAAGAAATTGTGCGGCGCGGAGGACAGAAGTTCGAACAAGCGGTTTGATCCAGTCCAACGCTGGCAACAGAGTGTCGCGATCGGAAACTGGCAGGTCGATGACGGGTGATGTCCCGAAGATTTTGCTGAGGTGCGGCAAGCAAGCTCGGGACCCTTGGAAAAAGAACACGCGAGAGGATTGCACATTGTTTGTCGCAGTATGAACAAACGACTCGACATTTCGAAAAAGTTCATCAACGGAAGAAGAAGCCTGGAACATGAAAGACGGAACCTCGATTTCGGTGGTTCCCAGTGCTTGTTGAAACATTTCGGAGGAGTTGATGCGCGGAACCTGCAAATTGCGGAACGGCTGAAGAAGAAACTGTGCTCCACGAACAGATTGCAGAGACTCAAAAACAAGAACAACAGCAATGCCTCTAGGCTGTGCTCCGGACGTCATCGTCGAATAGATGAAAACTTTCCTGCAAGAAGGCCGAGCGACGAAGGAGACTCGCTTCTTGTCCTTCTTTGCAGACATCACGAGGTCTTGCGGTCTCATGATGAGGGCTGAATCGGCAGCCACATCTCGAATCTGTGGAGCGAACCGCAGCAAACTTCCATATTCGACCAGGAATCGAAACAGCGGCGACGTGCCCGACTCGTAGATTCCTTCCACATCAGGATTGTTCAGAAAGGACACGGCTTGGGATGAAAAAGACAGATACTGGTCTTCGGTGAATTTGTGTTGGTACAAGAACATCGGAACTCGGCCATGCGGAAGCACTTTGAAAACCCGTTCCGATGTACCCGTTGTATCTTCTGAATAGGTATTGATGAGAACAGTGCGATCCAAACTGATTAGAAAAGACGAAATGTATCCCGTTTCGCTGATGTACCACGCACGGTGAACTCCTGGCTTCTCAGTCTCTTTCAAACACAACAGTTCAAAATCGGATCGGACAAGTGCGTCCGCTTGCCGACGCAGCATTCCTCCGATACCAGTCTGCAACTGAAGAGATGAAGATGCTGAATCGGAGTCTTTCCCCGAAACCAAAGCTCGGCGCCTTTTCTTTGCGCGAAGCTCGCGCCACTTTTCCTTTTGCGTTGCCAGCCACTGCGGATAATGCTCATGCTTGTAGAAGGCAGCACCGAGCGACATTCCGGCCGTGGAAGGGTCGAAAAACCCGCTGAAAGCGTTCTCGAGCTCACGACTTTTAAGTTGGGATTCGGAGGAGGCAGCAGCAGATTTGATTGTGGAGGGCGGACGGGTCACCAGCGATTCATCCGCCTTGCCAGCGACAGCAGGGCCGGACATATCTTCAAGATCCACTATCGCTGACGCCGCGGAATTCCGGGCAGCAGCAGCAGATGCGGACGCAATAGATCGAAGCAGGTGAGAGACATTGACCGCGGTCGAGGACTGCTCGCGGCCGCGAACCACCCGAGACAGCCAATCCGGTTGCACAACTCGAGGGACAGGGTTCTGCATTTTCTGAAATCCCGAGGGAATTGTGACAATTTTCTGAATCGATTTCGAAAGTCTTTCAATGTAGTAGTTCCAATCCAGAATATCCCGAAGTCCAAAATCTTGCAATGATGCATCACGACACCATTTTCTCAAATAAAACTTCCGGACACTCTCTTCAGCAGAGAAAATCGCAACAGGGATGGCCCTTTCGGTTACCGGAAGGCCCTCGGGCTTCTTGGAAATGATAAATGTACAATTCAGTCCCTTGTCTTTCACCATTCCTGCGCCTAAAAACTCAGCCAGCCGCTTTGCAGTCGAAATAGCGGTAGATTTCTGACTACCATAATCTTCAAGTGAGCGAGACATGTTGGACGACTCAGAGATCAAGCTCAGCAATTCGTCATCTTCGACGTCCACGCCCTTTGTGTACAAAATATCCAAGTAGTGATTGCAAAGCGCACCTACTGCATCGTAACACTCTTGCAGTGTTTTTCCTTCAAGAAATGCCGGAAACAGCTGGCTCTGAAACACCTTGACAAGCTCCAACTCTCCTCTCCGTTTCACTTCAAATCCTTTCAGCTCTTTCAGTTTGTGATCATGATCAAAAACTGCGTATCTCTTCTTGATAGACTTTCCCTCTTCCAGAGCCGCCGGAAGAATCATTGCCAGATACGGACCATCAATTTCGAAAGAGATTGTGCACTCGGAAGACTTTGAGTAATCCTTCACACGGGGATCCAGCACTTGGTACTGATGGTTTGAAAAATTGTGATGCACGTCTGCATTCAGCATGGCACACGGATACGAAATGCTGATTTTAGGCCGATCTTTCAAATCTGTCTTGAAGGTGAAGTTCTCGGGAAAGGAACACGGAAGACACGTCCAGATGCCGTCTGTATCGAGCTCCAGCGGTACACTGATGCGATCCAACAGCGACCTCGCCATTTTAATGATGTTCGCGCCAGTATGCGTGACAATTCCTGCCATTTCCATGGAGTACCAACGAGCGCCGCGGCGCATGACATAGCCGTAAAAAGAATTCAGAATGCACTTATGCGCCAGTTGCAACGAATCATACAGGACCACCATGTCTGAGCATTCTCGCAGCCGCACAGTGTCTTTGGCTTCTTTAGCGGACTGCTCGTGCTTTTGCCACGTTTTGTGCTTGGCTTTGTACTCATAGCGGCGATCACGGAACAAGCGCACGGTATCGACGTAGAAGGGATTCTCTCGCTGACATACAATAGACTCACGTTCTTCGAGCTGTGTTTCGTGGGTTCTCTTGTACACTCGCCTGGAGTATTCACCCACGCGCTTTTTCAACAATTCGTCTTGCGTTTCTACCGGCAATTCTCCAAACGGAACCATTTTTTTGTCTTTTCCAAACACCTGCGGAACAACTTCTGTCTGCATCTGCGTCTTCAAATGCTCGTACTCGGATCGAGATGCCTTGAAGAACTCTCCGCGCCAAATCCAATTCATTTTCCGTTGACAGTCTGATTCCGGTCGGTTGTGGACGCATGCCGCGCATGTCGCTTCATCGACAATCGATACAGGCTGCAAGCGATTTGTCAAGATGATGTTTGGATACATTGCCGACACGTCAAGATGATAAATCAACGGAGTCTCCATTCTTCGCGGATTGTCTCTCAGGGCTTCCAACTTGGAAGCGATCGCTGATCGCACTTCGTCATAGTTCACAACATGAGAGAGAGGCACCCCGCTTTCGACTTCAATGGCAAATTTCAGGGACTTGTCCAAATCATTCAGCAGCATTTCAAATGCTGTCGGGTCCAAGTGAAACTTCATCGGAATGTCCGATCGGAAAACGCCGGATTGCAACGCCTCAACATGCCCACCGACATATGTCTCAGATTCAAGGCGATGCCCCTTGAAGAACGATTCCACGTCCGAAGAGTACTTGTCGGGGCACAGAATGTCCTTCTCCGTCGCTTCCACCATCAGCAATGTCTCGCAGAGAGTGCCAGACCCCTTTCGCAGCACTTCATCAGGAGACATTGGAATGATCGTGCAGAGAGAGAAGATAAACGGATGTACGTACTTCATGTAGAGATAGTACGTTGCAACGGCGTCCGACACCGAGTAGGATGCCATTGTCCACGGTTTCTCCTCTGCAAATCTCATCATATCTTCTGGATGAATTTCCAATGGGTCGTAGCCAAGCTTGGCTTTCGTGACAGCCTTCAAACCTTGGGAGCCTTGGGGAAGATACGAATCTCTCTTCACCCAAGCAAACGCATCCATATGAATACCGGATTTCGACATGTACTGTTCGTCGTCCTTGTAATACCCAATTTCCGCTCTCAGATCAATTCCGTACACTTGGCATCGGGCGTCAATGAAGGGCCAGTCGAAAAAGTCGCCGTTAAACGTGACCATAATAGATGGCTTGGTTGCTTGCAGCTCCGAAATCCAACGGTTCAGGAGTTCCCGCTCATTGGCTACATTGAAGACTGTGAACGGACCTTCGTACTCGGGCTTGGGAGTGTACTCAAAATCCTCAATGTCTTGCGATACGACCTGTCGGTTGACAATCAGATATCCTTTTCGATCAATCATGTAAGAAATCATCATGATTTGATCCGTTTTCGCATCAGGAAACTTCAGCGGTGCCTTCGTGGTTTCGATATCAAACGCACAAACCTTCGGTTCCGCAAATCTCTCTAGCTCCTTCATGTGTTGGATGGCGGTCTTACCAGAATCGGCATAGACACGGTACCAGTACCCGACTCGGATTCTCAAATCAATGGATACCCGGATGTGGTACTTCACGTCATACTCACGAATATCGTTGATGTAGTCCGCCGGGTCGATGGATCCGGAGAACTTTGAACGAACAGCAGAGAACAACGACTCTTCGTCCCCTAGGAAATCTGTTCTGGTACGTTTTTTGTTCCTTTGTAGTGCGTCAAAAACTACTTTGCGGACCTCCATGAGTTCCTGTACATTTCGGGTCTGGATTTTCAACAGCGGGCGCTTGAGCCCAGACAAATGATTCAACATGGACAGATCCTCTACGTACTCTTTCGACACTTCAACAATTCGTTTTTCGAACTTTTCAACAATCCATCTCCGGACATCGTCCTCAAAGCCAGTACGCACACCGACGAAAAAGTATGGAAAATGTTGAATAGCGCATTTGAATTTGGTTCCATCCTGCATGGCACATTCCGCGACTGTCAGTACAAAAAAAAACGAACGAGTCTCTCTGCTGCACATGTCCAGAACAGAGAAAGGGGAGGAAAAGAAAAAGAAAGGAACATACATTTTGAATAAAGTACAGTTCGAGAGCTGACACTTGCACTCCCAGTTCTTCGTCAAAAACAGACGACTGGTGTTCGACGGCGATTGATGCGACAGCAAAAAAAAAAGTATACACAATAATATTAGTATTGTCCCCATAAAAGCAACCGTTTCAAACCGCCACCACGACAACAACAAGAAGAGCAACAGCAATCGGAGATTGGTATCACTCACCGACAAGTGGAGGGAAAAAAAAGAAAAGAAAAGAAAAGAAAAAAGAAAAAAAGACAGCAAGGCATACCGGGCGCATGTTGACGCACCAACCAATTCGTTCATTGTTCCCGGAAAAGTCTTCAAATCCAAAGCGGTCTGCCACCGCCGTATCCTTGGCGGTCTCGATTTCGCGACGATCATTGCGTTCGCGTGCAGACCTGTTGCTGCTGCTGCTGCTGTTGTTGTTGTTGCTGCTGCTGCTGTTGAACGACGTTGTTGGATATGCCTTGCCATGGCTCGCAGAATTCTTTCCTCGATAAAACGCCATATCAAGGTCTACAACAACAACAGTAACAGCAACGGAAGACACACACACACACACACACAAACACCAAAAGCCAATCGACGGGAAAAGATAAGAGTACACAGAAGAAACCGACAACCAAAAAAATTAAAATAAATAAAATTTCAAAAGAAAAACAGTAAACTAAACTTTAATAAAAAAACTGGAAAGAAAGAGAGCAAAAGAGAAGATTGAGAAGAACGAAAATTTAGCGAATGGACAAGATGGAATTCGGAGCAGCTCCCGGTTTGGCGCCAATGCAGGCGGGAAAGGTTTCATCGCCGAAGTGGCACCATATCCAGTGTCATCGCACAATAGGCATCGGGGATTATCGGACGTGTTTTTTTTTTTTGGAGTCGGGGCTTTTTCATGAGGCAGTCTCCGCACTGAGTTCGCACGCAACGCAACCCTCCTTACTTGTATTACTTTTGCTTGGACTTGCCTTGCTGCTGCCGTTCGTCTCAGCGGTGCTTGAATAGTCGAAACTCGGAAGCCCAGATTCCGGAGTCCGGGCACAGAACAGCAGCCTTGGGGAGCACGTTGAGTAGTCAGGCAGCAGCATGTGGAAAACGGTGCGGAAACTGCAGGCGTATGAAGCATTATGCTTCACGATGAATGTTTGCGCGACAGTGCGTTTTTCATGCGGTTCTCGGCTCTCCCTCCGAGACTTGGAGTCTGCGTGGATGCGGGCGTCTCGTTTTCACCCGTATGTCCGATCTCGTGTAGAGTCTCGTGACGGCGCGCTGTGGTTTGAGTTGTTCGAGTCAGAGAGCTGTGGTCTACCGTTTCACATCAGGTGGGAAGAGTTGCCAAGCGACCTCTTTCACGATTGGCAGCCCCGGTTGAAAACAGAAGTGAACACATCTTATGAGAGCTCGACACAGACTTCGGTGCGCGTTCGCGTTTGTGCGTTTTACGACACAGTTTTGGAGGCGGAGCGGTTGCCTTCCACCATTGCTGCTCCGTTTCAATACGAAATGATAGTGTACATGAATCACGCTGGAATGGATGGACCGGGCTTGTTTGCTGTGCTACAGACCGTGATGCAAGAGTTGCAGCATCCTGGGTTGAGTGCACAGTCTACCGAGAAGAGAGTCGATGGCCTGGTGGATATTGTTGGATTGCGTCCTTCCGACACATCGAGCCTTTCGCATCCCTTTCAGTTCCCCCCGGTTTCAGAATGCGTGGATCCTATTTCTCCTGGCGAATTTGGTGTGTTTTCCCCCACGGACAATGCAAAGTCGCTGCCGCCGCCTCACACAAGTGCAGTGTGGACGTGGCTCTCAGAGTCACAGACCTCCAAGCTCCTCCAGATGGCGAAAGAGCACAGATGCACTATCCAAGGGGTCGTCTCTGTGGCAGCAATGGCCGCTGTATTATGGATGCACGAGGAGGCTTCGCGATTGGATCCGAGGCTGCAGCTCGAGGACCGCAATCGCATTCGAGACCATCCAGTCTGTTTTGTGTCTCAAGTGCCCTGCAACATGCGCTCCTTTGTTGATCCGCCCGTGTCTCCTGGCGTATGTGTTTGTGCGTCTGCAGGCCTTGTTTGGCCGCAGACCCTCTGCAAGGACACTCGTTTATGGGATGCTTCTGCGGAGGCTTCGTCCAGTATCAAGACGGTTGCTCTGTCAAAGTGCGGCTTTGTCTTTTGGGAGAATATCGAAACCTCGCGCTGGCATATGATGCAGCCGTACGCTGTGATGACATCTAGTATTGGTGCGTATTCTCTTCTCTCACCGCCTCCGCAGGATGACCAAGAGGAGTGTTTGCGGGTTTTGGAAGACGAGGATTCCATTGACTCCGCGGAGTCCAGCGCATCTGGTCCACGCAGCTTACGAATTGCAGATGTATTCTTGCTGGGTGGACTGGAAGCCGTGCCTGAAAAGGCCGCGGGCACAATGGTCCATGTCTACACCGTCAACAAGCAGCTGCGGATTACCTGTGCCTACACCACGGGCGGGGTACCAGATGCAGCTGGAGGAGCATTTTCCCGGAAGCTGGTGTCTGCAATTCTGCAAATGATGGAATGTGGTTCCACCACCTTTGAAGATGTGATGCAGTAATTTAAAAACAAATGAAATAAATAACACGAGAAGCGCTCGCTCAATATGCGTCGCCACCTCCTTCGACGCGAACATAAAGACAGACGCACGGCGGAGGGCGAGAAAGAAAGAAAGGGAAAAGGGGGGGGGGGGGGGGAGGAAAAAACACAACAAAACCAAACCAGAGCACGATTTACAAACAGATGAAACGACCTTTCTAGAAGAGGCTTGAGATTTCCTTTCCGAGCTTGGCCTCGGTGGGTGCCTTGGTGCTCAGGTGTTGAAGACCGTCACGTGCCTTGATCGATGCAATTTCCTCATCAATGGACGCAACGACATTGGCAGGAAGCTTCACCGAGTTGCTCTCTGCAGCCTGGAGCTTCGCCTTGAACGCGCGAATCTTGCGGATAAACGCCTGCTGGACAATATCCAACTTGGGAGCTGACGCGAATCGACGAGCCTACACGCAAAAAGCAAAAAACAAACATTACATGTGTCAGACGATGGGGGAGGTTCATGAGTGTGCCGCAGCCAGATCGATATCCTGGGCAAAAAGACAAGGAAGTAAAAGAAAAACGACATACAAACAACATTTGTCAAATCCAATACTATGGTGAAGTAGAAGAGACCATGGCAAAAGGGAAAAAATAGAGACTGGAAACGAAAAAAGCAGAAGAAAAAGACGACGGGAACGGTATAGAGAAACGATGCGAAATGGAAAAAAACAGGCAGCCCAAATCGTACTGATAGTGCGTGCACACTCCTTTTTTTGGAAGACTACAGTCGCACTATTTGAGCCTAACTTGAGTGGGCGCTTCTCTATTTTGGGTGGGAGGGGGCTTCTCTCACCGTTTTAGTGTCAATTATAGTTGTTATTAATATTTTTTTAAATAATATTTGACTGTCACGTTTTCTCTTTTGGTTCTCCAGCATTGGTCATGTTGGCATGTGTGGCATACGGTGTCTAAAGTGTTTAAGAAGGCTTCCATATTTTCCCCACAGCTCCTTTCTATTTTGAAGTTTATTCGGAGGATATAGTACACGGTGTGATTCTTTTGTTCTTTCTCCTGCGGTCAGTGAGTTCGTATTTATTATTTTTTAATTCTTTCCCTTCCTCCTTCCCTCCCCTCTCCCTTCCCTTTCGTCTTTGATCCGTTGAACAGGGCTTGTTCAGCCTCCTGCAAGGGATGAGTCACCATGTCGGCGAAGGACTGCCTTTTGAGTGTCTGGAACCGAAAATCGAGTTGCGGAGTGTGGTTGTCCGGACATCGAAGGCTCTGTCGAGAATCACGCTGCGGTCCAAGTCGGCAGAGCCGCAGGTCATCCAGCTTTCGTCCTCCTTGGGACGCATTATCTGTTTTCAACTTGACAATCAAAATATTCAAGGCGGAAATTCGCAGCCGTCGCTTCCAGCGTCCAATTCGCAAGGCCAGTTTGATGACCCAAACGATGATTTCAACGAGCTCTTCAACGAGATCAATTTTGTTCGTGAAGTGCGACTGCTTCCGTTTGAGACGAAAGGAATCGTTGTTAGCTTTGATTCCGTCCTCGCTGTTTCCCAGTCCTCGGTTCTCAAAGCCGTGGACAAGTACTCATTCTTCACCATTTCAGGGAATTTGGTCCTGTCTTCGAACGCCCGCCAGCTCCAAATCCCATTCGAAGCGTCGATGTGCAAGTCTGTGATCGACTGCGATACGAAGGACCTATTTTTCGGGGAATGCACATCGGACGAGGTGTACGTCCGAGATTTCACCGTCAAGAACCTTTCTGAATTACCTGCCTCATTTGTGATTTCAACCAAAAACCTGAATTATGGCACTTTAGATTTTTCGGAATTTTCAACGGGAATGTCAATTTCGTCCAGTCGCAATATTGGCCCGTTTGCATCCGTGCGCATTCGAGTGTCGTTTCGTCCGACGTTCGTAGGCGCAGTGCAATCTGCGTTTACCATTTTAAATGAAGTGGATACGGAAAATAGGGTTCGCGTTGATTTTGCGGCTGCTGTTGTTTCCAAGTCCTCGCGGTCTGCTGGAATCTGGCTAGACTGCGGCTCTGTGCTGGATTTTGGAGATTGCTACACGTCTATTGAACGACAGTGTCTGATTTGCATCAAGAACACATCTTTGGAGGCCTACGATTTGCTGTTAGAGTCGCCATTCAAAGAGGAATTGACATTTTCGGTCAGAAATAATACGTCCACTGCGTCGCCCTTTGGAGACTCTCGTAGTAGTACGCCCAGTACGGATTCCGACGAGGATGGCATTTTCAGTGTAGTATCCAGTCCTTCGATGAAGAGATCCATGTCTGTCGAGGTACCGGATCTTGGAGATTCTGTGTTTTCGACTGCAGGTTTGGGGTCCCTGGAATCGGATCGCCAGACCGTCCGTCCGGAAGATCGGTTCTTGCATCTGTCCAGGGCCGGCCTTTCCTCTTCTGGGTCTTCGTTCTCGACGGTTCCTGTTGCTCAGCAAGGTTACTGCGCAACGCCGAGACTGCAGAGCTTCCGCTCTTCTCCTACTTCTCCATTGGGACCAAACAAGCGTGATCCAGAATCCGAAAATCCTTCCCAGATGATTGCAGAGGTCGTCCGGAAATTGCAAGTTGAGCACATGACAATCTACCCTGGAGAACGGAAGGAAGTTTCGGTTCACTACATCCCAAAGTCGGATGGCATGCCAACATCCTCGGCCAGCAAACTCATGTCTCGTTCGTTCTACTTCATTGTTCGGTCATCGGACATGGACTCCTCGTACTCGAAAACGGTATTATGCAAAGCAAAGGTCTGTTCGTCACTGGTGGATGTCAATTTAGATTCGGCGTTTATCGATCTCGAAGAATGTGAAATCGGATTGCGCCGGACGTTTCAAATACCCATTGTTAACCGCTCTGAGCTTCCTGCTGAAATCTGTGTCAGTTTGCAATCCACGATCCTCCTTACGGATGCAATGACATACGTGATTCCTCCGAAAGGAAATTTGCTGCTGCCTTTTAGCATTACTCCTCGACGCACTAATCTGCGTTACCGGAAGGAGATTATTCTTACGAATACATGCAATCGGGAGTTTCGGTACATCGTCCTTGTGAAGTCGCAAAATGTGGATCGCAAGGTTCAAGTCATCCACAGTTCCTTTTACAGTCTTGCGGTACACGGGGAAACTGGGTTTTTGCGCACTGTTGACTACGGGGCTGCGGCCATTAACAGTGTTGCTGTTCGAAGGTTGGTTATTAAAAATACCAGCCCCAAGTCGATTCGCCTGCGGTTTGTGCCGTTGAGCCCCCAAATTGCCTTATTCCAGGCGGGCTCCCTTCCAAAGAATGTAGATATTGAGACGTTTGCGGAGTTGGGGAAAAAGGAAGCATTCGTTAGCACTGTGGATGAGTCCACGCAGAGTTTTCTGGAGCGGTTCTTACCATTGCCCCCAGATCTGAAGAAGGTCGTTGAAAAGAACAACTTTCGATCGGCATTTAATGCTGCTGCCGTCGCAGATGCGCCCAGTGTTGAAGGATCGACAGACTCCATTGGCTCGCCCCCCGTTTCCGAAGGTTCTTCAATAGCGTCATTGTCGGATGAATTGCTGCAGTCTCGACTCGATTTCATTGTGCAGGAGTTTATTGATGATAGCTGCCGTTTGCCAGCCGACGACGGGTCTGTGACAGCAGATGCCGAGGAGCAGTATGTTCGGCGCCGCACAAATGTTGAGCGCGCTCTTCGAAGGTGCATTGAATTCGGGCTGCTGCGATCTTGTCGGTATGTGTTCCTGGGTCCGGACGAGGAGCGCTCATTGTACCTTGTGTTGAACCCAACGGAGGAGACACCGCAAGGCGAATCCGCTGGAAAACTCAAAAAGGCAGAGCTGGATTTGCAGATATTGCTCGAGCACTATTCCAGGGAATTGTTTGAATCGCTGCTTGCTGCGGAAGACATTGGAATCTTAAAAGACGTCCCTGCGCGCATGATTACCGCGCGCACGATGCTTTGCCGGTCGATGATGGAGGTTTCGATGAAGAACCTCAATTTCGGAGAACTGAATGCGCACGAGCATCGCATCAGAGCCCTTACAATCAACAACGTCAGCGAGCTTCCGCTGTTTTACAAAGTGCAGAAATCGGGCTCCGTGGCTTCTGGTGATTTGCTCATACCTTCGGGAAGGGTGGGTATCATCCGTCCCTACGGAAGTCGTGACATCCAGTTTTTCTTCCAGCCATCCTTCACCGGTCCATTTCGAGAGACCTTGACGCTGGAGAACTTGCGAGACAGGTCAAATGATCAAATCATTACCGTGAAAGCGAATGTGCTGAAACCCCAAAAGTTTTCCATTCGGCCCGATTTTTTGGATTTTGGCATTTTAGGCGTGCCGGAGGGTAAGTCAAGGGTGCAGCGGTTCTATGTTACCAATCGGTCAAACAAGAATCGTTACTTCCTTGTGTCTGTTGATGGTGGGTTTTCATCAATGCGCGATGTTCAAGTGGATTTTCAGTTTGAGCTTGAAGCTGGCAAAGGGGAAATTGACCCGGCTCAAATTGAGGAATTAATCGAAAAGGCAGAGCACAAGCGTCGCATTGGAGTCCGAAAACAGAAACTTGACAAAGTCAAAAAACTCACAGAGAAGATCCGGCGGCTGAGGGCAATGCTCAGCGGAGAGGATATCGATGCTGCTGCGTTTTCTGAAGTTGAAGACGGAGGCACTCCAAGGGCGGGGCGTGAAGGGCGGAAAGTGAATAACTCGATCTCGCTCGTAGTAGGCCCCGCGGACACGCAGGCAGTTTTGGCCGTCGTGACGTGCCGCTGCCTCAACACAGAAGTCCCCGTTGGGTTCAGAACCATCCGGGGGAAGTTTTTAGTTTACGAACGCGGAAATACGGACGAGATTCGAAAAGTGGATTTCGAAATCTCTTTGAGCCCTTCCGATGATCGATCGGTGCCGATTTACAGACCCCCTTCGCTTGGTCTGCCTGTCCCTGCAAGCATCAAGAACTTGCAATTGGAAGTCCGCCATGCACGGCAGCAGTCTACGATTGAAGTTTCAACTCCAACGCAAGTCGCACTGTCCTCATCCTCTCTGGTTTCCTCGGCATCTCCGCGTTCTCGGTTTCCATTGCCCGATTTTCCGGTTTCCGAACCCCCGCTGTTTCTTCCGCACCCAAATGTAGATTTAGATGTGATGCTCATCAATTCTGAGAAGCAGATTGCCATTTCTGTGAGCAATCGCACCGATGAAGCCTTTTCATATCGCGCATCTGTGGGTTCAGCAGGTCTTAAACTTGTCTCTTCGGAAGGATCATTTGCCCCGGGCTTGAGTACAGTTTCGTTGATCTGTCAGCCGGCGTTCACTGGAAAATTTTCTTGGGAGGTGAGCTTCGTCTGTTCCAGTGCATCCTGGCCGTCCTTTGTTCTCAGCGGGGTTGTTACCGCACGAGTCATTCAACAATCGCCATTGACATTCCCGTCTCTTGGACCCGATGAGTGCCTTCATTTTGGGCACATATACTTGCCGCATTCTGATTTTTTGGAAGAAGACTATGCAAAAACCAGTTCGTTGGAGATATTCAACAATTCGGAGGCTTTGTGTCGATGTACGATCTCCTCAAATCTTACCAAACAGATTTCCATATATTCGGATCCTTCTCTCACCGCTGCCGTTTCAAGCTTTGTTTTATCTGCAAATGAGCGCGTGGTATTGTTTGTGAAGCTCGTACCACGCATCAAGAGGGAAATTTCTCAGGGAAATGAAGCTGTCGCTCGGGAAGTCGTCGGTGGAATCAATGTCAAAATTGTTGATGGTGACAATAACGAAGCACTGCATTCTCGCACTATCCGCTTGGATTCGGTTGTGGGATTCTCCGGGCTTTCTGTCCCTCAAACCGTTTTTGATGTTCCTTTCGACTCGGCATCAGAGTTTGCGGAATGCACCGTCCGCGTGCAAAATGAATCACTCCTCCTCCCGGCAATGTTTTCACTGGTCGGCATTCAGGGCTTAGAGATACTGGATGCGGTTTTCTGCGTTCCGCCGGCGTCTTCTTCAAGCATCCGTGTTCGGCTGCGCAATCGGTACTCTGGATTGCAGTTTGCTGCTTTCTGTGTCGAAGACAGCAATTCACCCGGTCGTGTTTTTCGTGTCGTGATTCGATCCATCTCGTCACGCGGCTATCTGTCGCTGACACCCATTATCGCAACGAAGTCAAGAAACTCAGCGTTTGACGTGTCAGGACTGCCGGTTTTCTTCTCCGGCGACCAGTTGATTACAGTTATGAACGACTTGCACTCTTCTATTCGAGATGTGACCGTTGACGAGCAGACTGTATCCCCGCTTTCCTTAAGCCAGCTTAGCCGCAGCATCCCGTTTGCTTCCGTATTCAAAGTTCATAATTGTACTCCAGTGCCGCAGCAAGTCGTATTTCTGTCCAAGAGCCCCCTTGCCATTGTCCCTCTCTCGCGGAAGGCCATAACGATTGACTCTTTATTGCGCGATGCGCGTCATTGCGAGGTACCTGGTCTTCAGAACAACATTGATACAGAGTCGCTGTTTGCGACCCTGGGTAATTTTTGCGGCCCGCCGTTCTCCATTTCTCCGGACGACACCACAACGGTGTTCGTCATTGCCACTGCCGCACCATTGCTAACTTTGCAGAACCTTGAAGCACTGAAGTCCAGAGGATCTGTGGTCGTTTCGGATTTCATTCGATGTTTATGCATCTCGCAAGACACAACGAGTCTTGGTGCAGAGGCTGCCTTCACGACTTGTCTGTACACTCCTTTGATCAGGCCTTCTTCCCAGACAGTGTCCATTGGAGACGTCGGGCACTGCAATGGCTGGAGAGATGTGGTGTTCTCTTTTGGGCTAGAAGGAACCGGCCCTGTCCCTGTTGCTGTGTCTTTTGACGATCCTACCAAGTTGATCACATTCAAGATCCCCGATAACGATCAATTCTTATTTGTCCCGCCAATCGGAGGGACAATTCAAGTGCAATGTTCGTTGTCAGTGTCCTCGCTGCCACGCGATGTGGGCGGAGATGCTGTAACATTTGTGCACGTCCGTTTGCGAGACAGCGTTGCTGATTCGTTCATGATGTCAGTCAAGTATCGCGTTACGGTTCCGTCTCTTGTCATGTCGAGAATCGAGAACAATTGTGTGGACTTTCCTCCTATCCAGTACCCCTTGTCCTTTGCTTCCGACCAAGAATTCCAGACGTGGTTTACAATACGCAATGTCTCCGAGGGCCCTATTTCCGCGCAATTGTCGTTTGAGCCGAGTGCACACTTGCTGTCCTTTGCGGCCATTGAGCTGATGCAGAGAAAAACCGACGTACCTGCGAAGAAGGTAACGCTGAAACCGGGAGAATCGATGGATGTATCACTGAAACTTTTGCCCATGAAAGGAAAGCGACCACCAGCTCCGATTTGCCATTTTGAGACCTCTTGGTCGACGGCATCGACACCGCTGCCAATGCATACCATTGGCAGACTTCGTGTGAAGACGGGTGGCGATGTTGGAGAAGTCATTCGTGTCCGTGGCATTGTACTGGTTCGCTCCTCCATATCCCTTAGCGCCTCGACGATCTCCGTCCCACTGATTGAGGGTTCATTGTCTGCAGAACTGGAAGACGCATTTTCGGTCATAAACTCGGACTCGGACTTGCCGATTCATGTTCGTCTTGATGTGCCACAGACTGTCGCCGGAGTAAAGGTTGTTGTGCATCCCGCGTCGTGTTGGCTGGAGCCTGCACAGTCACACAGCATCAGCGTGACCTGCCATATTGACTGGGATTCCGTGGATCGTGCCATACTTCAAAATGGCCTGTCGGCAGATGTCATCATATCCGATGCGGATCAACCACGATTTGCTTCGAAATTATCCATTGTGCTGGTTCCGCGGGCAGTAGAATTTTCACCTCATCTGGAGCTGATGTCAGAGGGAGACTTGCTGGCGGATGAAAGTACGTCTTCTTTGGCAAAGCGGAATTCTGGTGACGTCGAGGATGCTCGTCTATCTGCTCTGTCTCTTTCAGGTCTGCAATCCAATCCCGAATCAAATGACTCGTATCGGCTGCTCTTCAGCGCAAATAGCAAACAGCAGACGTTCTATTTGCAGAATCGTAGTCAGGCACCGTTGGAATTCCGCATCACGCAGATCGTTGACTATGGCGATGCCGTATTTTCTGTAAATCGACGTATTGGGCAACTGACGGATTCCACGACGCAGTTGCCGATCTCCGTCAGTGTTGACACGCGGGCAGCTGGTCGACACGTCACGTTTTTGCTCATTGAGAACCTCGGCAACGCCCAGGACAGCAAGATTGTTGAAGTCATTGCTGACGTTGTGCCGGATTACCTCCGGGACCCATTATTCGTTGTAGCGCCTTCCGGACTGCTGGACTTTGGATCAGTCTTCATTGGACATGCATCTGCAATTCGATGCATCGATGTGCACTCACACTTTGCTTTTCCGCTGGAAGTACAGATTGAAGTTGAAATTCCAGAAGAGTTTGGAAGTGGCTGCACAATGATTCTCAGTGCGGATTTGCTGTGTTTGCACGCCCACAGCACGAAACGGTTTACCCTGCAAATCCAATCCGAAGAAGTGTCTTTTTCAACAGACAGTCAAGTCGTGGATGGTAGCGTCTGTCTTCGTTCCTTTTCAGGAGTATCCAGTGTTCTCCGTGTTCCGTTTCGCGTAACGCTGGTCCGCCGGTGGTTCGACTTGAAAATCGATCGGCAGACAATTGCCTCCGTGGCTTCCGAGGACTTTCTGTTGCATTTCAGTTCATCGGGACGCCGCGGAAACGTGGTTGCGCTAACGGTTCAAGATGTGTTGCGTGTTGATGGCGGTGTTGATCCTCTTGCGGTTGCGGAAGATGGAGCGTGTTTTTCGTATCGAGTGCAAGCGGGATCGTCTCTTGGAAATCACGTCTCGTTTTATGACTGGGACTCCCCTGACGCGCGCGTTGTGTTGCACTTTCAAGACACTGCGTCCACAATTGATGAGGATTTGGAGATTGTTCGGAAGCTGGTTGTTGCGTTTATTTTCCGTCTCCGTCGGCAGTCCTTTTCAAACTTGCCCGACGAGGACATGAAGCGTATGTTGATTCTGGAATTGTTTGTTGCAGACTGCGTCCTCGACCTGGCAGCCCGCTATTCGTTCATTTCAGAATTCAGTTCTGTATGTTGCTTGTTTGTATCTACTGTTTTCGGGCACTCTTCCTTCGCTGCCAGTTTCGCAGCTGCCGTCGACGGCCATGATATCCACTTATCCTCGCTATCTCCTGGTTTCGCAACAGTATTGAGGCGTCTTTGCCATATTGCTCGCTGGGTCTCTGTCGACTTTGCGGGTGCGAAGCACAGCAAGGCCGTCACCGCGCTGGCGTCCTTGACGTTTGTCGAGTCTCCATGAAAAGTCTCTTGACGCTCGTAGGCGATGCGTTGCTTGAGTGCTGGTTTTTATTTTTATCCTTTGGTTTTGTGATTTGTGATTTGCAATTTGTAATTTGTATTTTATATATATTTTAAAAAATACGTTACGGTGTGCTGTGTGTTTGCAGCTGCTGATTTGAACATGTGCGACAACGAAACGAGATTCGACATCATTATTGTGGGTGCTGGAGTTGCTGGTGCATCGTTGGCTGCGCGACTCGGTCAGTGTACGGAGTTCCGCATTGCTGTTATTGAACGCGATTGGAACGAGCCTGATCGGATTGTTGGAGAGTTTCTCCAGCCGGGAGGAGTTCATGCGCTGAATCAGCTCGGATTGAGCAGCTGTTTGGATGGCATTGATGCAGTGACGACCGCCGGTTATGCGGTGTTCCTCAACGGCGAAGCGGTTCACTTTCAGTATCCGACTGTCGCAGGCAAGCCCAACACCGGAAGAGCCTTTCACCATGGTCGCTTCATCCAGAATCTGCGGAGATCCGTGAGAGAGTGTGCGAAAACCGTGACATGCATATCCGGAGCCGTTGTCGGTTTGCTCGAAAATGAGCCACAGGACCATGTGTGCGGTGTTCGCTACCGGCGAGTTTTGGCGAACGGGAGTGTCAGCGACGAGTTGCATGAGCTGGAATCGAAATTGACTATTATCTGCGATGGGCCTGCGTCTTCTCTGCGCCGAGTTGTTGCCAAGGCTCTCGCACCGTGTGTTCGTTCACACTTTGTCGCTCTGCTGTTGAAGAATGTGAACCACGAGCTTCCGTTTCCAAATCATGGACACGTGATTTTGTCAGATCAATGCAACCCTATTTTGATGTATCCCATCGGTGATAGCGAGAACCACTGCCGAGTTTTAGTCGACTTGGACGACGAACCGTTGCCAAATGTCGCCAACGGGGACATGGCGAATTTTCTGTTGCGAAGCATTCTGCCTGAAGTACCTGCGGCTGTGCAGCCGCAGTTTAAGGCTGCTGTCGAAACTGGAAGAATAAGGTGCATGCCAAACCGTATTTTAGCAGGGAAGCCCTACGGTCTTCGAGGAGCATTTTTGCTTGGCGACGCATTCAATTGCCGCCATCCGCTTACGGGGGGAGGCATGACAGTTGCCTTGAGCGATGTGTACATCATGTCTTTGTTAATTTCTCGCATTTCAATAGAAGAGTTGTCGGATCCGGCAGCAATGCACAAGTTGTTCCAGGAGTTTCTTGTGCGACGCCGACCATTGGCAAAATCAATTAATGTCCTCGCCTCTGCGCTGTATTCTGTTTTTGCTGCCAAAGACAGCTCAGCCATGCCGGCCATTCGAGAAGCATGTTTTGACTATTTCAAGCAAGGAGGAGAAAACGTCCGAGGCCCAATGGGTCTGCTAAGCGGCTTGTCGCCATCCGTTCCTGTGCTGGTCAAACATTTTTTTGGCGTCGCACTCCACGGCATGAAATCAGTCCTCCTTCCGATCCCAACTCCTTTCGGTCTCCTGAAAGCTTCTCACATGTTGGTTGCAGCTTGCAGTGTTATCGTACCTCTTCTTTGGAGATTATAGTCTTTGGTTGCCACTTTTTTTCCCATGTCGTGTGTACTTCAGCGTGAATCTGTATAAATCGATCGCATTTTCTTGTTGTCTCCACCAATTTGAGCACGAATTATTTATTTTTTCTTCTTTTATTTCTGTTTCAAAAAAAAAAAAAAAAAGAAAAAAGAAAAAAGAAGAAGAACCGAACAGCGAGACAGCACACGCGCTGGATTACGGATTAAAACCGTGAGGATCGCAACCACGACTCCGAAACACGGTAGGCAACAGCGAGTTTACCGCAATGATCGTGGGTGCCAGACAGTGACCTCCATCTCCATCCGTTATCCGTGTAGAAGCTGGTTGTGCGGCATTGTCGCGTGTCAACTGGCAATGAAGAATTTGACATTTCTGCCGCTCTCCTGCCAATTGCCTGTTTGCTTGGCAAGACGACGACTTCCGAGTTCCATGCGATCTCGCTGCATTTCCCAGCAGCCATCAAACCAAAAGAAAACCGAAATGCATCCCGGGCCACCAGGAGATCGTCGCCACATTTAACTATAATATTCAGCCGTCTTTTCAGCGAACGCAGCAACCCTTCAAACCATGATATCATGCTTGGACTGCCACTCCTCCACTTTCTTCCACGGAAACGCAGTCTTCTGTTTGAGATGAAGGGGCTCACAGATTCTGTCCAGCTCTTCGTCAGTGGGTTGTCTCAGGGGGATCTGCTTGATATCTCTGGACGTCTTCTTCGCTCAGCTTGGATGGCCAAATGTACCCACGACGAAGATATCGAACAAGTTGACCGTCCATTAGATTGTCAAAGTAATAATCAGGACGCTTGATGACCAGAGCAGCACGGTGTGAATAAATAAATGCAACCCAGCCCATCCACCATGGTGCACAGAGAGCTGATGACAGCGCTTTTGGAAGCATATTGTTCGTGTACCCCCTGCGAACCCACTCAGCGATGCAGCAGTTATAGTACGCTTGGAGACATGTCAGGTTATCTGACCAAGACAGAGTACAGGGATGACGGGACCATGAAACTCCAGTTTGACCCTTCGCAACTTTCGTGATGACATCGATCATCTGCGATGCCTCAACGCGTTGTTTCCCAAGGCGCTGGTAATCCAAATGTCGAAACGAGGTTTCGAAGACCTGCTCAACTGTTTGAACGGAGGCTGGATGTTCGCCTGGAAGAGGAATGAATAATCCTGCAATGAAAAACGTGTTGACCATTGCCACAATCAAAAAGAAAAGAAAAGAAAAGAAAAGAAAAGAAAAAAAGAAACTTGTCTGGCAATGCAACGCCTACATTGTACACTAACCACGGATAATCATCGCTGATCACCCATAATCCATGCTGCAATCCAAACAACATGCATAATGCGACGTGGCGGCGTGTGTATAGGGATTTCCTGATCAAAATGGGGCGAAACGAATCGGGCATCGTGTGACGGAGTTGCTTAAGATAGCAAGCGCATGCGCATGGCGCGTGGCAGTGTTTTTTTGTTTGCGCGCGAGGAAAGATGCAACGCCCAGGCTCGATTGTACGTGCAGACGCGGCAACTGCTCTCCAACCCAAGCTTTCTTGTGTTTTTCTGATCCGCTGGTGATGTCTACGGGTAGTGTTGCTGAGTTGGCAGCCGTCGACCCACGCTGTTTGATGAGGGTCCACCAAAACAATTACAGTATCATCTATTTGTGGGGTGCAACGCAGTCACCTTTGCTGCCGCGCGCCATTGGTGTGCAAGTCAAGGTCCAATGCAACACTACCGAATGTTCAGTGCCTCGTTTTTTTAATTTAAAAATAATAAATCTCGGGAGTTCTAGCGCAGTGAGCGGCAGACGCGGTCGTGGGTGGCGCCGTTGCGGGTTTTCAACAGCGACTGTTATACAAATCAAACGAGTTCAGGGAATGCCAGGGCCAGGTCGCGATCATCACGAAAGAATGGAACGGTGGTGCACGTAACACCCATCTCATGAACGCCGAAGTGCATGCTGGGGCCCATCCTCCCCCTTCCCGGTGCTGCAGTGCTGATTGAGGATGAGGATGCGTAGTCAGCGATGCCTACGTATGATCAGTGTGTAAATTCTTCTTGTGCAAACGATTATTTGCAGCTGGCAGCGACGTGGAGGAAGAGAGAACCCCCTCCCCCCTCCACCCAGAGAACCATATCATCGCACGCCTGCGTGGTCTACGTCATGCTTCTACTGTGCGTTGACGCGCACATTCTTGTACAGATCCACTGCTTGCGAAAGTTTGGATGCATACACTGGATCACGGACCATGTCATCCAAGATGTGCACAACTTCCGCTTGGCCTGGGGACAGAGTGGCCGATCGGCGTACCGGAGATAGATCGCCACCACGCGGAGAACCCGGAGCCACGGTTTCACTCGGGTTGGCATTCACTGTAGCGCTCGGTGCGCCGATAAGACGCGCTTCGTCATGATCCTCTGGATCATTCACATGCCAGTACGAGTCCAGTCGGGACAGCTCAGTTTGTTCGCGGACGACGGTTGGGGGTAGTGTCTCGACTCTTGAAAACCATCGTCTCAGATACTTCTCGTCCAAACGCACAAGCCAATTTCCTCCCCGTTGTTGTCGACCACTCATGATCTGACTCCAATACACTTGCGCAGAGGTGACGTTTTCAAACTCTTCCATTTTGGACATCGTGACCTTGGGCTCAACCTTGAGCAATTTCAGCAAGGGCAGCGTGGACCCACCAAATACCACAATGGTGAACATCACGATGGCCAATGTCGTCGTGAATATCATTTCGCCGTCAGCCACAGGAGATTTTGGCCCAACAAGTCCAATTGCAAGAGCGAAAGCGATTGCACCGCGGAGTCCAGAAAAGAACATGACAAATTGATTCTTCGCGGATATTTTGTTCGTCCGGGCAGTGTTAAGAATCAAAGTAAGCGGATAGATATTTGCGGCACGACCCAGCATGCAAAACACGATGCCCCAGAAGATCAGGCCATAGTGAACCTTGTGATCAAACACAAAGATTGCGAATCCCAGATACAGGAAAACAAACGACTCCGAGATGAACGCAAACATTTTGAACACACGCGCAGACATGACAGACAATTCCTCTGTCAAGTTCGGTCTCACATAATATGACAATACCATTCCCGAGGTTAACACACACATGATGCCGGAAAGCGAGATCGCCTCCGCAAGCAAGTACCCCATGTACGCCTGGACAGTCAGCATGGACAGCGCAAGCACCAAGTGATCTCTCATTGCAACATATTTGAAAAACAGTGCAGTGGCGAAACCAACAGCGATTCCAAGAATCGTAGACCCAAAAAACAGAAGCATGAACTGCCAGAGGCCAAGCATGACGGACACCCCCGAAAACTCATGGTCCACAAAGTATTCGAACGTCTTGTAGAGCACGATTGCGACTGCGTCATTCACAACGGACTCTCCAAATACAAGATAATGGAGCGTTGGGTTCACATTGAGCGCCGAAAATATGGCAAGTGTGGCAACCGGATCCACGGCAGAAATGAGAGCTCCAAAGAGCAAGCAGTCCAGCAAAGAAAGTGAAGCAGAAGCGCCAAACGTCCCAAATGCGTACAGGCCAATTGCAATCACAATCGTCGATATCACGGTTCCAAAAACTGCATACAAGACAATGGATCCGATGTTTCCAAAAAAGTCCGTTTTTTCCAGCGAATACCCAGCTTCAAAAATGATGGAAGGCAGTAAAAAGATAAAAAAGACCTCTGGAGACAGCCGAAGCGCTGCAATGTCGTCGTGAGAGCTCGACAGCTTCACGAACAGTCCAGCGAGCGCACCAACGGCAATCATTGCAATCGACTCGGGGAGATAGTGGAAGTGGAATCGCAGCAGTAAATACACAATAACCAAGGAAATTGCGAGAAGACCAAACAACATCAGCAGAAGACGAGCTTCAAGATGCTCTTCTTCAACACAGATCGGAGAAGTGTATTCTTCTTCATTTGCAGCTATGCAAGAAATGCCATTCAAAACAAGCAAACTGCACAGCAGCAATGCAGCCAAAACACGAAACGAGGACAATCGCATTTTCAACAAGAACGCAATAAGTAAATAATCCCGATTCCGCCCTCTTTTTCTCTAAAAGTAAGAAAAGAAAGAAAAACCAACAACACCAACCAAAAAATTCCCCCAAAAAACAAAAAGTACTACAACTCTCAACTCTCAGAAACGCCAATAACAAAAGAATCTTTTTCGACAGAGAGAATCTTTTTTCGACAGAGAGAATCTTTTCTCACGCAATCTTTTTCCTTTTGTACTTTCCTTCTTATTTTTTACATATTTTATTATATATATATAATTGGCTTGTTTGTTACCTTGTGAGGAGGAGGAGGCGCGCCCCGGCTGCAGTGCCATTGAACCAGCTGACCCTTTCGGGACGTAGGTTTGTGACACTTTTCTCTGCTCGCATCGGTGCTGTGATGATGTGATCGTTGACGTTTCGGGGACCTACGAGCTTCCCTCCCCCTCTCGTTGAGAAGTGCCCGAGGCGTCATGGAAACAGAGCATGTCAAAGCATCAAAAATGCTGTCGCGTTGCCACCACAGCAACTCGTCAATTTCGAAGATGTCTTCGATTTCTAGATCCAATTTGTTGCATTCTGCCCGTTATGACAAAAGTTTCCAAATACAATGGGGCGCTGTCAAGGGCATGCATTTGTCTGGCAAACGCGAGAGCGTGTGTGGCGTCAGAAGAATACATTAACGAAGGGTTTGTGCTCATCGCTTACAAATGGTTTTTGTTGTCGGGAGCTGTGTCAGTAGTCCGGTATTTATCTCTGCTGCAGATGTTACTGGCCCTTTTCGAAGCCCCAGCTGCTTTGTTTCCGGGGGTGCTTCCTCGAGAACTCTTGTTCTCTCTTGAACTGTTCATGTTGCTCGTGTATCTGCTGGAAATGTGGGTTTCGGTTTGGGTTTTGAAGGACAGGCGTCGGTGGTTTTTTGATATGTGGAACGTATCGTTCTTTCTTGTGACCGCGATCAGTTTTGGTGGAAATGTTCTGCTGACGTTGGTCCAGGACCGGTATTCTGCGTTTGTTCGTTTTCTTCGTCCTTTCTATGTGATTTGGCACCACCAAGTTCTTCGAACTGTGGTTTCCAACATCCTGTCTTCCTTAATGGATATTGCGAACCTCATCTTGGTGTTTGCATTCTACTTTTTCATCATGCTCGCTGTTTTTGTGGGGGTTTTTCGCGGAACTGCAGAGGGAAATGCCTATTTCGCAACTCCAGGGGATGCGATTTACTACTTGTTTGTGACAATGACGACTGTTAATTTTCCAGATGTGATGATCCCCGCGTACAATGAGAATGGATTGTATGCTTGCTTTTTTGTTGTATTTCTTCTCACCTGTACCGTTTTCTTCCTCAACTTAACAACAGCGACGATGTACAGGACGTACCGCGGGTCTCTGATACAGTCCACTGAGGACAAGAAGGGCCACAAGAAGCAGTCATTTCGAAAATCGTTTTTCTATTGCAGGGAAATGGAATTGATTGCCAATTCTGGAGGCGGGAGATCGTTTGACAACCTATCCGAACGGGACCCGCTGGTCCAGATCAGCTATTCTACGTTTCATAATGTCCTGAGCGACTGTGGGCTGCAGATGTCGGATGATGAATTTCGCAAATTCAGCTTTATTGTAGATGAATCGCAAGTTGGAACCATTAACATTGCAGAATTTCAGAAGTCTGTTTCTGCTGTGTGGTTCTCACGTAGAAAACTGGATTCCTTTTTGCTCACCAGACTACCGTTTAACAGAATTGTTGAGGAAGGTTGGTATGTCGCGTTGGTACGACTTTGGAAGGGAACGCTGTATCAAGCAATGGTAGATTCACAGGGATTCTTGTATTTGATCTACCTTCTGAGTGTGCTTTTCGTGAACAACGAGGATCCAGCGTTTCTTTCGCGTGGCCCTTTTGTGAAATCGTCGGCCAATGAATCTCTCTTGGCCGGAGGGAGTTCACGAATGATTGTGGATTGTGTCTACCTCGCGACTTTGTGCTGCCACACTTTGTTTTCAATCCTAGTCCTTCGAGGGAAGTTTTTCTCGACGTCCTCGTGGAATTCGTTTGACCTACTTCTTGTTGTCTACGGAGTTACATTGTACTTCATCGCCATTGGCGTAGAATGTCCCAGCGGAACTTGGATAACGCTGTCTGTTCTCTTTTGCTGTCGATCTGCCCGGTTGTTGGGAAACTTTTCAGGCACGTCTCGGGTGTTGTTCACGATCAAGGACATTGTTCCAGTTTTAGCTCCTTTTTTGTTGTTGGAATTATGCGTTATGTACAGCGTTGCTCAAATTGGGATACTATTGTTCAACGGCAAGATCGATCGTGATGACGGTGATCTTGTTCGGAGTGACTACGGAAAAGCTGCATACTTTCAACTGTCCTTCAATACCATTGGTGAAGCATATGTTACTCTTTTCGCATTGTTAATGATTAACAACTGGAACGTGGTTGCGACGGGTTTCGTCGCTGTTACGTCCCCTTGGAGTCGGCTGTTCTTCGTCTTCAATTACTTCCTGCAGGTCGTGATCATCTTGAACTGCATCCTTGCGTTCATCATCGAGACATACAGTCTGTTGTACACAATGAGGGAGCGTACATCACTATTGCGAGAATCGAGTTTCGTTGCGAAGAGGAAACTCAGACAGGTCCGAAAGAGTCTCTCAAAAGCGTCTCTGTCGGAAATGGATAACGAAGGTTTTGACTCTCGAATTATGGAACGATGGCGACGATTTGCTGCCAAACTCTTGCATCACGTTGCGAGCCAGTCTGAGTTGCCCACCGATGAATTTGCGGACGAGGTTACAGGTTCTGTTATGGACAATGCTGAAAGTGATGGGAATCTTCCCACAGATTAGCTTGTCGGTGTTCGTGCGTTATGCTGTTTGCGGGCAATGCAGTTTATAAATGAACGAGTTTTTTTTCTTTGTTTATCCACGAAGCTGAGCATCCAAACCAATGAAATTGTATACTTTGTTCGAAACAAAAGATGATACAGTGAGAGAACCAGTGTCGATCGTCAGCTAAGACGAGCAAAAAATCTCTCTTGTTTCCACGCTTGCAGCGCTGCGTGCATCACTCTCTCTATTTCAGTGGTGCTGCGGGCCGGAAAGCTTGCAAATCAACCACATCTGATTCAATGGGGAAATTGGGTTTCTGCCTCAGAGTGTCGTCGAGCAGGCTTCCCAAGAAGTTCTTGCATCTTTTCTCCCACGGCGTTCACTCCACACATTTGTCGTGCATCAATCGACTATCGGAAATGCTGCCTGGTGGACGACACTCGGTTCGCAGTCTGAATCGTCGACCGAAGTCCGCCGTATATGTGCTCTGCGAAGTCGCTACGCTTCACAATCAACAGTCGGGAAATCCTGAATTGCATGCCATGCTTGGTTCTGCTATAAACGACTTCAACGAAGATTTGCTTCGACATTTTACATGGTCAAAACCGACAGGTCTGGTGGCTGGGATGATAGGATATTCTGCCAGTCTGGATCGGGAAAGTGGGACTCTGTCAGTCGTTGCTTCACAAAGAAAGTTTGCATTTCTCCCTTTCCCTTAATTTGCGTAAAACCACGGTCTTCAAAGTCATACTTTCCGTATAGGGCTTCGTATGTCGCTCTGCTGACGTGAATCCTAAATGGATCACCTGACGATTCCATGCGCGATGCCACATTTACGCTGTCTGACCAGAGATCGAACGCAAACTTGCTTTCACCAATCACACCTGCAACAACCGGTCCGGTGTGATTTCCAATACGGAGACGGACTTGTTCTTTGACAAGTAATCGACCATCTGAGTTCAGAATGTCCACAAGCTTGAGAACTGCCATAGAAAACTCCATCATTCGCTCTGCGTGGTCGTGCATGGGCTCGGGAACGCCGCAAACTGCAAAGTACGAGTCCCCGACCGTTTTGATTTTTTCCACGCCATAATGTTTTGCTAATCTGTCCATGCAGGAAACGAGTGTGTTCAGCATGTTCACCAGCTGGACCGGAGTTAAACGACTGGACAATTCCGTGAAGCTCACCATGTCGGAAAAAAACAGCGAACAACTCTCGGTGTAATCCGCAATCACTGTTTCACCATTTTGCAGCCTGCGAACTATCGTGTCCGGAAGGGTATTACGAAGCAAATCGTCAGATCGCTTCTTCTCGAACGACAACAACTTTTCTTTTCGAATGTCATCGGTCATGTCACGCACGAACGCAACAAAACTCGCATCCGTCTCTACAATATCGAGCCGGACATTGAACAGCGATCCGTCCGATCTGCACAGCACACTTTCAACACGCTTTTTCTTGGATGTGGACGACAGCGATTCTTCTATCAGCGCTTTCAGCACGGAAGAAATGGTTCTGCGATTCTCATTTCCGTTAACCATAGACAGAAAGTAGCGACCTGCTAAGGCACCCGTTGACTTCGCATTCATCATGGTCTGAAACACCTCGTTGAAACTCTCAATCTGCGGTTCGTCGTAGTCTTTTGTCAACTCGACAATGCCATCTCCGGAAGTTTCGACAATACGTTTCGCCCTCTTCTCGCTTGCCTGAACCCTTGCCACCAGCTCATTTCTAGAAGCATTGGTTAGGGAAGTGTCAACACCCGCCATTTGCGACCGTCGACTTCCAGAATTTATAACGACAGCCAGGATATGGTCGTTTGCTTCGATGAATTGTGCTGGAAGTTGCAGAAACATCATGCGCGTTATGCGGGCGTCAGCCTCCAGTTCCTGCAGTGAGAAAAACAGCAGCATCAGCATAACCAACGCCACTGGAATCACGCATCCGAAAATAATGTCGGATGTCAGCGTCATGGTATTCACATTGTTATCATATTGAGACCGATACAATTCATACTCCGGCAGAAGACACGCCGAGGAAAGAGATGTGTGAAACAGAATAATTCTGTGCAACACGGGTGATGAATAGGAAAGGGCCGAATCAGGAGTGGCAATCCATTGATTCAATGCGTCGACGTACTGGCTCAGAAAGCCAACACAAGACCAGCAATGGAAACTGGATCCGTCGGAGCATCGTTGAGTATAATAAAGTGTATCAAGCTGTGGGACATCACCATCCGAGCCTGGAGTACCGAGAGACTCGGATCCCGTCCTCACTGCCAGGTCATACGTCAACATCGTGCTGATCGATTTGCTCATCGCATGTCGTACCTGATTTGTGCCGCTCGGCCAAGTACGTGAATCGTTGGAGATCAGTTCCAAAGCTAGCGCATGCAGCAGTGACGCTTGACTGCTTCTTCCCGCTGCATAAACTACATTGTTCGTTCTGTACCGATACTGCGCTACGTAAACCAATCCTTGTGCGCAGAACACGCACATCACACACAACAGAATGAGAGATGTTCCAAGAAAGCAAGCAGTCAGCCGTTTGGCTGGATCTTTCTTGTAAGACAGCTGTCCAGCAGAATCACTTTCAAAAGGCGATGTTCCAAACTGCTCGGCCACAATCTCTGCAGACCGAGGATCTTTTTGGTGAGTGACATTGCCATCGCGACCCCCAACCTGGATGTACACTTTCCGAACGACGCTTTTTGGGATTGTTGTAAACAGATGAAAAACTTCATCGCGTTCCTTCTTGAATCTTTGGAGGGAAGGTCGAAACAACGCCAAGTACAAGATGACAGGAAGCAGGACAGCTAAGATGAGCAATGCAATCAGTACGTTTCTCAAGATTACGTCTTGTTCAAGAACATATGAAGATATCTTGGATATCACCGAGCCCAATGAGCTGAACATGACATTTGGACAGTTGTCAGCAAGGAAGCGATAGCTTGCATCTACCGAGAGACTGGTAACGCTCGTGGTGGTCAGATTTGTGACAATTCCAGCAGAAACGATGAAGCGAGCAGCCAGGTCGCGGAACGATAGCACGACGCCCGTCGCAAACTGGTCAGCAATCGGATTGTAGACTGCGGGAGCGTACGCATTGGAATCGAAGATCGTTGACACGGCTTCATTGCTCAGCGACGAGCTAGAAGGGGAAGTCAGATTGCCCACCATCCAGCCAATTTCTGCAGCTTGAAGCACTATCCGAGAGGGGATACTTGATGCAGAAAACACCTGATCAAGGCCCGCCATTTCGAATGTGCTGTTCGCCAGCGACATTGTCCGGGTGTAAAACAGAGACATGGCACTCCACGACTGACTCTGGGACGAGATGTCTACTGTCGTCGAATGAAGAGAGTATCCATTCAACAGCACTTTTTGGACCACAAAAGTGCCAATTACACCGAGAACTAGGAGGAGGATCGCGGCAATAGTAGCTATCCTTAGCTGACTGAAAGTCGAAGAACAACTGGATTGCAATCGTCGCCGCCATGCAGAAACAACTGCATACTGTCTGTCAACAGCAGACGCTGTTGATAGATTGTCCGCATTGAGTGCATTATTTTCATTTTCCCAGGTTCCACTCCTTTCATCATCCAACCCACCATGTGCAGCAGGCTCCATCTCGTTTGTAGCTTCCGAAGATACATTACCAATGAAAACAGGAGTGTTGTCATCCTTGTTTGGGCTAAACTGAAATGCAGACCTGCGCTTCAGTGACTGGGCGTGTGTCAGCAAAGCAGTGGGATGATTGCTGGGACGATCAACGCTGGGGCTTACGCTGGGGCTTGCGCTGGCGCTGATCGATGTATGTGCAGGAGCCTTTATCATCCTCGGCACCATAGAGGCTGCTCGAGTCCCATTGTTGGAGAAAGCGAGCGAGCTCGAAGACTGGTATATGGACATGCTTGTAGCCCGCTGAATCCGTCGATTTGTCTCTTCTTCCTCGTAGACACTCGCGTCATCCAGCAGTTCATGAGCTCTTGCAGGATCGGATTCTACGTACATGAGAAATCGAGAGAAAGACCGAAGAACACGAGGATCTCTTCCGAAACGCATGGACAGTGTTTCGAAACCGCTCGTGGCCTTTGCTGAATGTTCATGGATAGCTGATATCAACGGCGGCAGCTTTTCGACCGCAGGATTTTCATCAAGCAGCACATTCCAGAAGGAACGCAAGGACTCAAAGCAAGTCATGGACTGAAACTGCGGAGCTGCAAGCAGCGTCTGCATCATCATGCTGTCAGAATCAACTCCAGCTGTGCCCGAGGAAATAGAGATTAGAGTGATCTGCAAAACATCCAGGCAAAATCTTTGGAAGAACGTCAGCTCACGGTGCCCGCTTCCAGGCGTGTCGCTCTCTGCTAGAGACCTTTTTCGAGACTTTGTCCAAGTGCCAGCAAGCAAATCACGCATTACGCGATGAGTAAGTCGAGGATCCAGTTGGGATCGTTCGAGGATATCTTTCATTTCCTCAGAATGTTCGAGGTCTTTTTGCGCGTAGCGAGGAAGACGAGAAGATGCGAATATTCCAATTTCCATGTCACAGCGCACTCCTCGAGCATTCAGTTCGGAGACGGTCTGCGCGTGCTGCATCAAGTACGATCGAATGCAGAGGTAAAGCAGCCATAGAAGGGAAGAATTGGCATATGTAGATGACAAAGCACGCTCCAGAAGCGTCACCGCATTGCCAATCCCCGCCGTTGAGTGCTGCAAGATGAACAGCCGAGCGACAAATGCAACGTTGCCCGTCGACGCCATTGCAGCTTCCCAGAAGGTATCTGCCGCATCGGAAACGCAGCTTCGTGGCGAGCAAGAGGAACTTCTCGAAGAACTGACAGAGGGATCCCACGATACAGCAGACTGGCCACGAGAATTCATGTCATCATCGCCGTTCACAGGGGTAATTCGAATACTGTTCTTTGCAGAAGATGAAGTCAGTCCAGCCATGGAATAAAATTGGTTTTCCGCGACGACCCATCGGCGATACACGGATACGGAGCCCAGTAGAAATCCGCATGTCATAAGAGACAGCAAAATGTAAAAATCGCTGTTTTGTTTTTTTTGCTGCGAGTCGATCAGACTCGTCAATATCATGGTTACTCCTGCAAATGCACTTGCTAACGACACTCCAGCGACCAAAGCCGTCGCACCAAGTCTTAGAAACGCAAACGATGATGAAACTTGCTTGCAAATAAATGCGTACAGGAGAAGAATCAAGACGCCCTGGACGATGGGCATGGGGACCATCATGACAATCACCAAACACAATGCAGGAATGATGCGGACGGTAATATTTGTCGGGCCAATCATAATGGCTGAATAGTCCCAAGGACTGCAAATGATGAGTGCAGCAGGCCTGACGATCATGGCATGCCAAGTCGCCACAGTGATGCACGGAATGAGCGTGAGGACAGACAGAGCGACGAATCCAGATCCGCAAGCAGTGTCCGGAAAGTCTGTGGTTGTATGCGTAGAATATCTACAGGAAATGAATACCATCGCACGACGGATCGTCGTGATCAGGCCCAATGAGTTTAGCTCCAAATACAAGGAGACGAGAACAGATAAGCTGTAGCCGACTTGTTTTGCCCCTCCCCGCATCAGCCTGCTCGCAACCAGCGTGCACACAAGCAATGCATATTGCAAGACACACAAGATGATCAAAAATAGAAAGTTGGAATTGGATGATCCAAGGGGGCCAAGAAGCAAGGCAGAGTCACCCAGCATCGCGACGAATGCCAGCTCGGACGATGCGGAAGACGTGCCAAACGAACACGTCGAAATGCAAAGCACTTGGAGCAGCAGCAACGCAAACGACACATTCCGAATGATGATCGTTCGTGACGTCCTTCCTTCTCTTCGCATCTCGGATGCCAGAGGAGCTGAAACCTCGCATGCCTTGCGAACGAAGCGGTGACATCGATCTGCAAGCGAAACAGATTCTGTACTGCTGAAGATTGAGCGGGAGTCTATCGACACACTGTCCTCTTCTACCGACGCCGATTGCGACATTTTAAGATGCAGAAAGATGCTCAACAACTATTTTAAAATCCTTTTTTGTTTGTTTTTTTTCAATTTGGTCACAGCACAGAACAACACCAAAGAAAACGCAGTGCACAACTGTTTTTCAATCTTACTTTTTTTCCATGCGCGGAATTTCGGACGCATGTTTTTTCCAGGTGCTTTCCGTTTTGCTGGAGTACAAATTTCAATACCACCTGTTCTGCCATGACAAAATTGCCTTTCAGGGAAGAAGTTTATCAAGAAAGGAATGTTCGGAGAAATGGGGAAATTCTGGTGGATGCCTTCCGGAGGAAGGCGAGGGTTCGTATGCAACCAGCGGATGCAGTTTCGCTTCGTGATTGCTCGCACACGGTCATCGGGGACCCTGCATGTCGGCGGCATTTTGGCTGTCCCCCTCCGCTTGTCCATCCGTTCCGCCCGCTTCCTTGTCCTTTCCTGACTTTGCCAAATGCGGACGCTTCGTGTTATTCGCAAACATCGAACGTTACTTGGTACAAGATTTGCTGCAAGCCCCCCTTTCTCTGTCGCAAACCGGGTTGTGTACGCTGCGATATCAATCAATCATTGGGATGTTTTCCCTGCACGCCTTTCAACAGTTGTTTTTAAATAATTAATTAATTACTACTTGAAATAATAATATTATTTTAATGCACACACAATCAACAACACGCATTGAGAAATACAAGACGGTGGCAGGAGCACGCACAAAAAGACTTTGGAGAGATGCGCCATAAGACTAAACCAAACAAACAAGCAATCCACTCAATCTCAGCACGCAGAGAAATTCCCAAGAAGCAGGCAGATGAAGGCCCGCTGGATTCAACGATAATATGTGGCATCCACGGATACACACAGTTGGGAAAAAAGGCGACGCGAACATTCAGTACCTGTGAATGAAGAGGTTTGCAAATCATTTTGCATTGTTAAACGTTCGGAGGACAGGATTTTTGGAGATCAAGTTCGTCCAAAGTTGAAGCGATTTCCAACTGTTTCGTCACAATGATAAGGGGGCGCAGGAACGCCTCCACAAATCAAAAGACAAACACCGAAAAAGACAGGAGTTTCGAGACCGAGCTGGAAGATTTCACTGGCGAACAGACACTTTCCTAGTTGGCACGCAGATTCATTCAGCAGACTATATCCAAACTGTCCGGAAAAAGGTCTTGTTTATCAGCTGAACGGAAACAAGAAACGTCAACGAAGTCATCAATTGAAAGAGCTCACACCAGAATTTGTTCAGTACGGAGATTCTCGTTGGATCTGCTGGTGGTGGGAGCTTCTCGCCTCCGTTCCCTCTCACTTTCGTACAATCTGTATCAAGACGGATTTCTCTTGCACATGTGCAACTATCTCAAGGAACGGGGGGGTTTTGTGTCCTTCTGGCATCGAAGTTGGAAGCATTTCACCTTTCGGGAATTCCATCCACACATACACGTCATCGAACGGTGAAGCATGTCGACCATTTTTCCAGAAGCCGTTTTCTCGAAAAGAAAGCACAACCTTTCTACACACGCCGGAAATGACATTCGTCTGGGATTGCTCGATTGCCCGGAGACGCGGAGGGCGTCCGCAATAAGCACTACATTGGAAAAAGACAACAAACAACTGAACCCAGAAGTCCAAAAACCCCCCACTCCATCCATCCTAGTTTAAAAAGGGTCACTCCTGTACAGAAGAGGGTGTCTAGATTCATCGGACCGCTTCATTTGGTTGTCATAGTCCGAAAGAATATTCGAAACTGATTGAGGAACATTTCGTAACTCAGCCTCCACCAAACAACCAAGCTCGAGGACATTGTTGGCCACGTCGCCCAAAGCACCGACATCGAGCGCCGTCGAGCCAATCCTGCAAACATCCTTTGTCGCCGCACAGGCTTCTCCTCGCTGCAGAAACGAGTCTTCCAGAATGTGCACAGGATACAAACCTTCTGCAAAAGCAGTTGGACTCAAATACCATTCATAGGGACACCACGTTTTGCGGAAATTTTCAAGAAGCGGAGCTTTAAAGTACTCCGCTACCTCCTTGCAGGGAAACATGGGCAGTATCAGATCTCGCTTCAACGAGAGCGCCAAAGTAGTGGCCTTCTTTGCAGCAGCATATCGTTCTGCGAGATTATTCCCGCATTTGTAGTCGTACGTTAGAACACGTCTTTGGAAATGCTTCATGCCTTCCTTCGTTTTGTCAATGTCGAACAAATCCAAGGAACGCAAGCCGTGAGTCTTCGGCGCGAGGTAATAGTTCGTCATGTGAATCGCGATGGCATCCGACGCAAATCCCGCGGCATACCCGGCATAGATGGGATACTTCAGCGTATCCAAAGTTCGAATCCGGACACACCAATCAGGGTGCAGCTTCGCTCCGCTGTACTCGATCACATCTGTTGAGGAATCTGCGTACCCGTACGAACACATCCACTCTGGATGATCAGTCAACAAGCTGATACCGTACAGTTGGTCATTGCACACACGCTCATGCAGGAGTAGCACCAATGCATACTCTCTCCAGTAAATCATGGTGCGCTTGGTGGGGAACAACACAAAGAACCCCCAGTTTGCAGAAACACCAGACGCCAACTTTCGCAGCACACTGACAGTCCTCGGCAGAGGCCCGTAGTAAGGATAGTCGTACGTGGAGAAGGCAATGTCTGTATTACCCATGATGTGGGACAGATCCATGGGACCCCGAAACACAACGTCAATGTTGGCATAGATCACAATGTATCCCATTTTCAACAGCATGTAGTTGATAATCGTCTCGATCACGCCGCTGAAGTTGCCACCGTTTGGCTCAAGATCAAGACCATCTTCATACTCGTCTCCGCACTTTCCCAGATCAAGCTTGTCCATGATGAGCGAACCAACGATTGTATGACCAGGAAACTCGCGTTCGACTTCGTCAAACAACGCTTGGTGTCGGACGGCAAGCAGCCAGTTTTTGTAACCAGCCTTTTCGATATGGTGGATCCAATTGAAAACGGTATCCCCACCAAATGTCGCAACACCAAATACGACCTCTCTTCGATTATCAACCGTGTTGCTCGACACAATGTGGCGAACCAGGTCGAACTCATACGAGAGACGCCGGATCAAATGGGCGAATCGTTGCGCAGAGACCAATGGATCCCAGACAGCGGTCGAACCCCAATCACTCACAAAAACGCCACCTTCATCGAAACCCAGGTGATGGACTAAAGACCCAAGAAGCGTTACGGCAAGGATTACAGAGACAAAGATAAAGGAGATCGGAAATCTACAATGTAACATCGCTGAGCAGAATGAGCAGAAGACTGCGGCGGTCGCAGGATGAACCGTTTTTATCAAACCGCTGGAATATTGATCCTCTACTTAACTGTTTTTTTCTCCCGGTTGCAGCTGCGGAGAGGAGTGACGAAAGAAGTTTCCAGGAAAACCCCTCAAGATAGGAATATTATTTTTACCGGTAGCAACTTTTCGAGCTTTTCTCATTGCGTATTAAATTTCGTTTTCACTGTCGTTGACAAAATGCTTGAAGCCCTAACTAGGGTTATTATCTTCAACGCAACACCACCGCAGGAAACTGCAGTGAAGCTGCAGCGTCGCTACATTCGTCACTTCTTGATGGGAGATGACACAGCGTCCCCTTTAAAAAGGTCCACGGAATGTGCAAGCACTGCGTGCAGGCAGTTCTCGGAGCAGAAAATGCGCCGTGAGCTGCCCAGATTTCATCCTGCAAAAAACATTCCAGTGCCTGATTTGTCTTTGCAGGAAAAAACGCAACATGGCACACTTATTTGGCCGAATCTGTGCCCCATCTACTCTTTCTGTTTTGAATGCTGTGCAAGAGGAGCGTCCAGTGTCGACTGATCCACCCTACGAGCGTGAGGGACCGACGGCAGATAGCGGCACGTCTACTGAGCCTCTGAAGAAGCTTCCGCGACAGCAGGTGTCCATCGTGTCGGCTGGGCTTCGCGAAAGGCGTGAAGCTTGGAGCAATTTTATCCGACGATTCACTAAAAGCCATGTATCGATGTAGCATTCCTTTCGGTATTATCAAAGACCCCGCCGTGAGAGGTGCATTCGAGGATTTCAGGCAGCAGACAATGGAGAAGAACAGCTCATGAGTGAATTAGGGGATTGGATGACTTCTTCTTCTTTTCTTTTTCCAACTTTCAAAAAAATTAAAAATTTAATATTAAAAAAAAAAACGCGATGTGTACCGTGAACGGGCGTTTACGTCCCCGCGAAAGTTTGGAAAGCAATATGTCCAATGTCCAACACATACGGAAAATGGTCCATAGCACGACGTCGTTCAGGAGTCATACGTAAAATATTAATTACCTAATTCCCGACTACAGTCGTCTTGTAACAATACATAATTCAACAGTGAATCTGTCCTCGCCGCTGCATCCAGTGATGGAATGTGTCACGAGGGACATCCCATGCGTGTGCTCCGAGCCTTCGTTGCCCGGCGGGGAACTAATCACGCTCGCAGAGAAGAGACAGGAAGGGTGTCACCTGTTGCATTCCGTTGAGTTATGCAGAGTAAGCAGAGTAAGCAGAGCACTGCATCCAGATTGGGTTCTTTATTGTACCACGCGTGCTCATTGGGGGGCGCGTATGGCAAGGTACAGCGCACACAGCTCCCGCTCCGTCTTGAGCTGGAGAGGCGCAGTGATGTTCGGCCTGTGCCCATCGGTGAAGCTGTGGCGAATTGGTGATGCAACTGCCAAGCCTACGCTTGTCGACATGGATGTCAGTACGTGTGCTTGTGTGTGTTTTTGTGTGAGTGACGGTTTGCACGTGTGCTGATCAACTGTTTCTTGTTTTCTTTTATTTTTCGTAATAAAAATCTTTTGCACTAATTTTCTGATTCCACCACACTCCCCAGCGACGTCGGAGAACAGAACATGCCTCCGCTACCCGAAGACCACTTCCCAGAGCTCAGCCATGCCACTCTAACAGATTTCATGTCGAAATCGCAGAGACTGCGTCATCAAAAGCAAGAGAAACGAAACAGGGAAACAGCTGCAAAAGCAGAGCTGGCGTACAAAGCCAGGGAGGCGGCCGTCCAATCCGGGGTCCGCCACTTTTTAATGAAAGTGGCTGTTGACACCAGCGTGGAACAGAAAGAGGAAGATAAGGAAGGCGAGGAACGGCATTCTGGTGAAGAGAATAAAGAAAATGCGAATGCAGTGGCGCAGCATCGGCAACCGAGGGACACCATCTGCCAGAGAGACAAGGAAGTTGTCTGGATCAGCATGCGGACCAAGACATCCACGTTGCGCGATCTTGCGGCAGTATTGAATCACAAGGAAGCGGCTCTGTACCAGACATATCACCGCGTAGAAAAGCGTGCGAAACGCGGAGAAGATGCGCTTCAGCCGCTCGCACATGGAGCGATGAATCCCAAATGCCGACGACCTCGACTGCTTTCTGATGACCAGCTTCTTTGGGCAGCGCAGCACCTGGTAATCGACAACACTCTCCACTACAGAGATCTAATGGGAATGATGCAGAAGCAGTTTCCGGAACTGGAACAGCACAACCTGGAAAACGGAGCTGCAGTGCTGCAGCACTGGATGCATGTGCATCTGGGATTCCGAGCAGCCGACTTCTATCCTCTCCCACTTAGCAGAAATTTGCCGAGGATTATCGATGCAAGGTACCAGTACGCAAAGATGATGTCGACTGTGAAACGCGCAGCGTACGACAATGCAATACTCATCGACGAGGCTCCTTTCAATGTTTGCGTGCTGCCAAACAAAGGCCTCAGTGTGAAAGGGTGCAGTCCGCTGGTGCCGATTGGAAAGATCGATCTTCCAAACATTTCTGCAATCGTGGCAGTGAACAAAGAGAGGATGATGTATTTCGAGTGCTACGACGGCAGAGTGAAAGCACAGACATACGCGGATTTTCTCAGACATCTCTTCGCCGAGTTGCAGAAGACTGGTGGAATTCCCAAGAAAGGCGACCCAAAACAGCTCATTGTTCAGGACAACTGTGCTATTCACAAAGCAGAAATTGTGCAATCCGAAATCCCAGAAGGCATTGAAATGTGCTTTTTGCCCGCGTATTCGCCGTTTCTCGATCCTTGTGAAGAAGTCTTCGGCACGTGGAAATGGTATTTCACCCAGATTGTCGTGAGAACTCTTCCGCAATCAAAAGAGAATCTTGTCGACTTGATATGCAAGGCCTACCGCCAAACCACATCTTCTGAAATCAAAGGTGCGTGGGGTCATTCTCTGTCGTTCTTCACAGATTCCTTGGACCGCCAGCCGGTCTCAAGGCGGAGGCTTCTTGACCATGTTCATGCAGGAGACGAAAAGGAAGCTGCAGCGATTCGCAAGTTCAGAGAACGGGGATTGGAGTACGCCCCAGAAAGCACGGGCGAATCGACGGGACTCCGCGAAGAGCATGAAGCGGTCATTGAAGAATCAGACACTGGAGAGCCACAACCAGCCGTCGCCACCATCCACGCTGCTCAGCAACATCCGGGGGAAAGAGAAGATGACGACGATGATGATTAGCAATTCGAAAATGAATGTTCTGCTTGGCGTTGTCTCATACGTAAAATCAGTGGCTCAGTGAAGCCAGAAAAACCAAAAATGCAAGCCACAAAGAAAATCGGCAAGGGAAAAAAAATTTGGCTTCCTAGCGTCAAGCCTTACACTTCAAAATGGATCCCTGCCACTGTAAAATGGATCTCTTACATTCCGTGATGTTTGGGTGTACTTTTGTTTGCCAATTTGCGTTCTTCTGGTTTTCAGTTTTCGAAAGTGTTTGGGGCTCATATACAAGAATAGCGCGGGACGATCCGGCACGAACATCTAGCACAGATTGCTGCACAAGTCTGCCGTTCTGCTTAGCGCAGTCCTCGTTTTTGTGTTTTGTGCGGTTTCTACTTCCGTCTTCCCGGTTCACTGCGAACGAATTCTTTTTTAAATGTCTTCCAGTACGTCAGTGTACGTTCTTCGGTGCGAGCAGGGGCAAGTATTATGTTGGCAAATCCGCCAATGTGAGGAGTCGGATAGCAGATCACATGAAGGATTTGGGAAGTGCGTGGACTGCAATGTATCGACCGCTGGAGTTGATTGAGGTCATTTCTGGAATTGATGGAATTGATGAAGACAAGTATGTGAAAATGTATATGCAGAAATACGGCATCGAGAATGTCCGCGGTGGTTCGTATTCGCAACCGGTTCTGCAGTCATCGTCCATCGAAACATTGCATCGAGAGTTGCGCACGGCCGCAGATCGCTGTTGGAGATGCGGTCAAGCAGGTCATTTTGTAATGGATTGCCATGTCTTCAACGAATCTTCTACATTGCATAGACCTTGTCAGCGATGTGGCCGTTATGGTGATTGCACGGAGCAGTGCTTCGCTCGCACTGTATTCAGTGGGAATGGGTTGCAAAGATTGGAATGCACTCGGTGCGGAAGAAGAGGTCATAGTTCACTCCAATGTTTTGCGAGAATGGATAGATCCCTCAAAGGAATCGTCTGTTACCGATGTGGTCAAAAAGGCTACTATGCTACGGACTGCTTTGCTCAAGCTGGTGCTTGGCATTCGAGTTTCTGTGATGACAAGACGTCGTTTGCGAAGAGTTCGAATTACCGTCATCGAATGCGCCGTCGGGCGGATTGGACAGCGTACCGTGCACAACATCCCCAACAGTCGAACTTCGGATTCTCTGACCACTTTCTGTGCCCCTCAAGTTTTCTTGGAGTGCTGATTGTCTCTCTCTTGTGCTGCGTGTTCTTCAAATTCTTGACCAAGTAACAACTCACGAAAATTCCCCGGATCACATCCGTTTTCTTCGGGTTTGAACCACGTTTTTTAAAACAGTTTCGTGAAATACAGCTCCTTCTGCGTTCGTGATACAGTGCCTTCAAGTGTTCCATCCGATGCGTAGAGGAGGATCACACCATTTGCAACTTGGCTGAGGTCAATATTTTCGTGCAAATGCGAAGTCCTCAATTCACACATATCCAGAGCACTGGATATCATTTCTGGTGTCGTACTTACGTGTTTGATCGCGGTTTTCGTTCTGACTGCGACTGTATCCATACTTTTCTCGTCTACTAAATTCAGATATCCCGACTCTGGTCCCCGAACAGTGAAAAGATCCTGATTGGCGACAGAAGATTCGAAGTAAAGAGCTTCGTCTGAGCTGCCTCATTTCCAAATCGCGAATTATGGCCAGGGAAGTGTCGGAACGGAACATAAAAAGGAAGCCTTCTTTCGTCTGGTTCGTGCTCGAGTTGAACTTCCCAATGTAAACACCTGGTAACTTCAACCACGGACAGCCGCACAGAACTCCCGAATGCGTCCAGCCGTTGCATTGTCCACGCTACACCGCTCTTCCAGCTCAAAAAGTGTAGGCGCTGCGTCCCGTAGCTGCTGGTAAAACAATCGCAGAGAATCGCGGCCGAACAGCACCGGTGTATCAAGCGAGGTATCCAGCAGATGAGTGATGATTTCTCTTCGAATCTTGAACAAGTCGTCCTTCGTCCGCACGCGAGTGTGTGAGTCCTGTTGCAGATTCTTCCTCTCATCAAGAACAATGGCCATTGGCGGCAGCCACGAGAGCACGTCGCCGAATGCAATGCATATCGTGGTCAGCATTGCCTGTTGCAAGCAGACCTGCAATCGCTCGCCATCGGACAGATCGGCCAACGACGCCACTGCATCCAGCCAGTCGGGCGAGAAGGCAGCATGGTAGTGAAACTCATTTTTGTCTCGTTTTTGCATAAACGACGCACCGCCCCAGTCAATCAAGCATATGGGAAATCGCACGGCAGCTTGTTGCTCATCCAGCAACACGATGTTCTGCGGACAAATATCCATGTGGTGGATGCCATTCTCGTGGCAATTCGACACGATGGATGTCAGCTGAAGAAGGAGCTCGGCGCAGTAAAGCATCGCATGGTCGGAAAAGCACGATGCAAGCGGCAAAGGATTGCCGACGGGAGTCGTGCACAGAATGCCGCCACGCTCGGACTGCTCGGCGAGAACAAGAGACGGCACCCAGTACTTGTGAGCGTCCCAGTCGATTCTCGAAATTTCGAGCAGCACACTTCGCTCCGTTTCCATCTCACCCAGCTTCGAAGGTGGAAAGATCTTCACGACAACTGGGGTCGTTTGATCCACCACACCCGTCGCAACCTCGACTGCATCCGGCTCTCCCACTCCATGCACGGGTCCACGCTGCAGCATCCCGGTTAACTGGAGTCGACGTGACACGGAGAGTGATTCGACAATGGCAGACGATGCAGTGGACACGACGGGAGGTGCTTCGCCGTCCCAGGAACACATCGTGTGGGAATCAAATGACAGCAACATGCACAGTGCACGCAAGCCCTGTGTGTCCAGTGCAACGGGATTGGTTTGCAGCAGATCATAGTCCCAGCCGCTGCGCGTCTGCAGAATGCGCAGATGCAGGAACACGATCGACGTGCGGTTGCACGCAAATCCCCAGTACGAGCGTCGGCGTATCCCGCACTCTTCGACCATGTGTGCAAAGCGTTGGTACACTTGCTGGACAGCCTCCTTCAACTTCGCATCCGCAACCTCACCGCTCGATGCTTTGAGCTCTCCCACAAGACACGCTTCGAAATATGTGGCCAGCCGCCGTGCAACGCGTCCTCGGCAAAAAAGCAAGTCCACGCGCTGGATCAGTCCATAGAGGCCGCTTCTCGAAAAATCGACCACATGCACATCGCCGTGCTTGGAAAGAAATCGCATGAAAAATAGCCGAACCTGATCATGCAACTGTGGCTCGGGACAGTCTAGAGGCAAACTTCCCACAGTATCATTCCACAGGGTTTGGAAATCATTCCAATGCAAAAGAGAAACCTCAGCGAAGGCGAAGAGCTGCTGCAGAGTAGCTCTCGAGGTGCAGAGGGTTGTACCCCGACTGCGTGAAGATGAGCCGACTGCCAGTAGGTCTCGCGAGAGTCCGATGAGGAACGTTTCGATCCTCGACTTTTTCAATTCATCTTCAAGCCATTGCTCCCTGCTCTGCGACTTCTCTTTTTCTTGCCGTTCCTTTTCTTTCTCACGATTTAATTGCTCGACTTGCTGACGCAACCTCTGCAGCTCATCGTTTGGATCCATTGCGCTCACAGTTTAACAGGAAAACGCTTTTTGAAGAAAGGAAAGGGGAGGGGAAAAGAAAAATGGTGAAGGACCCGGAAACAAAATAAAAAAGAATGGAAAAGGAATGAGACTTGTCACGCGCTATCTGGATTTACGCCAGATCGAGTTACTGCAAAAATCAAAACCCCCAAATCAATTTCGCACTCAGTAAACTTAAATTATCTATCTTTATTGTGCACTGCAGTCCTTCGGTTTGAACCCAGCTGAGCACAAAACCTGTCGCGCTGACGCGGTTTTTAAAATT
>VRVR01000013.1:0-24724 GCA_009859145.1 Andalucia godoyi
ACTATATTACGGGTCGCTGTGGGATCAGAAGCGGAGCTGCATACAGGACGCTTTTTCTTGCTGAGGAGTGCTCCAACGCTCCTGCTGAAACGGGCGTGCGCGCATCCAACACTTGTTAAACCGTGCATCGGAACGCGAGAAAGAAAGAGGGAGGAAGAGGAGAGAGAGAGAGAAGCTACCGTCGACTGGAGGAGGACCCAGCGGTATCCCTCGACTCAAGGCTCCCCCGTTGCACTGCTCATGTGCAGAGGATGCAGAATCTGGTGGAGAAAAACATCACCCTTCAGGTGGGCCTGAGCTGTCGGTATCGCAGAACTCAAGGGGGTCAAGCCCTTTCTGGAGCGGGTCGTACCCTCGTCAGCAAAACCTGCGATACAGCCCGGGGGAAGTGGGCGCACTGTGGCTTGCCAAGGAATCGGTACGCCAAGAAACCCGCAAGAGCGCGTTTTCCCTCCCCGACGCTGCACCGGGTGGTCGACATGATCCGAACCTCTGGGGGTATCGACTCGGCATCGCGCAGCGCACGGAAGAAGGAGCCGTGTTCATGTGCTTCAAATCTCCGCACACCAACCTCCTGGCGGACATCCCAAGCAACGCACAGGCGCCAGTGAGATCCACGCTCTTCAAAAGCACATGCTCGATCGTCTGTCGATACCGCTCCGCATCCTTCGGGCGGTGAAGAATGCATCGGAAGGGCTCTTTTACGTTAAGACCACCGGCCGCAGTCTAGCGGGCTAGCGATCGACGATCGACACTGGTACTCTCACTCGCGTTGCCTGTGAAAAGGCTTTTTATCATCGCACTTCAAATCATATGCAGTTCTACTTCAGCGCGATACTCGATTAGCCATCTGCTCTAGCCCGCAAGCAAATCGTCGGACGGCCGCCCGTGATCACGGCAACTCGCGCCTCGACGCTGGTGGCGCGGGCGTATCCATGCAGAACCGAGACGCACAGTACATATCCGTAATCCCCTGAGGACGCTTTGCACCACTGGCAATCATCTTGTCGGATGCTTTGAAGGCGCTTGTTCCTCCTCCACCGAGGGTCGCAAACGAGCTGCGTGCAGCCAGCCACGCATGGATACCGTACTCGCCGCGCTGCAAGGCGTCAGCCAAATTTGTCAGATGCACGGACCAAACTGTGCACATGGTGCGGACGTCGTCTCCGGATTTGCTACTGATCATATGCAGATCCTCGCGGGTCGACAGAGACGCTGCCAAGTATCGCACATAGAACACAAACTCGTCAGGCCCTCGGAAGGGATGTCGGTCGAGCTTGGTGTGGTTTCGTCGAATGCTCCGTCGCAGGTTTCCGAGTCCGCTCCAGAAAGTCGCTTCCTTGATGGACATTCCGTTTGAGACTGGCAAGAACACGGAAACCGAGGGTGCTGAATCCGTTTCTCGCTTCGGTTTGGAAGGTTTGCCTGAAACCCCCCCCCCCCCCCCCCCCCAGCTCGCGCAATAAGCGATTTTCCTTGTGAAAACGCGGAAAATTCGGTGGCCAGTTTGGCAATAAATACTGCAGTTTCTATTCACAGTGCAAACACATCATTTGAATGTTGTGACGTTTCTGTATAATTCTTCCCTCGGATTTACAACATTTTCCCTAATTTTTCCATTTTGCCAAGGACCGAACCGGCACATTGGCAAATTCTCGTCCCGACTCTGGGTATTTATTGAGTCGGTCAGATTATTCCAGTGCAGCTTCCTTTGCCGCGTTTTTGATGAAAGCTTCGTTGCAGCAGTTTCCTGGGTTTTTCAAAGTGCATAATCCTGGATGGAGGAATGAAGGGACGTTCTATGAACGCGCTCTTTGATTGCACATCTCATGAAGGAACAAAACGTTAGGATGTGCTGCGTTCTTCGTTTTTGTTTTTGCAGCGAGATTCCCTAACTGTCTTATTTGATCCGTACGATTAATGCGTAAAGAAGATCCCTGTCGCCATCAGACTTCGACAGCACGCGTTGATGGTATTTTGTTTTTCTTGCAGTATCTCGCCATTTTCTTTGCAGTTTTGTTCGTGTTACGTTTGATCCCGCGAGTAGACGCATAATGTGTGGTCATTTACCGTGAAAACCCTGAAACTGCAGAGCTGTTTAAGAACGCTACGGGCGTGTTCAATCAACTTGCGGTTGAGAACTCGACGCAACCTTCTTGGTATCTCGAATGCGGATCACCACTCGAGACTGCTTTGTATATTTCGACGTACAAGGCCACCACGGCACCCCAACTAGTCATAGCAGGTGGTCGCCACGGTTCACGTCGTCTTTGCTCACCGTTGTATGCCGACTGTGAAATGATTGCAGTGGGTCAGTGGAAAGAAGTGCGTTTAGCAGATGAAGGTGACTGGGGAGCCCAATGGAAAGAGCGCAAGATGCTCATAGCTCAAGTTGGCGTGCGAGGATTTGAAGCCGACAAAGTGCTGCAAGAAGCCAATCAGTGCATGGTGTTTGGAATGTGTCCAAGCGTTTCACTGGGAGGCATCATCTTGGCTGGTGGCTACACATACATGTTTCGTCATCATGGCTCGTTAGCTGACATGGTCGTATTATTTCGCTGCATTCTAGCGAACGGAACCATGATCAATGCATCGGCATCTGAAAATTCGGACTTGTATGCATCTCTTCGAGGTGGTGGAAGCATTGGTCGATTTATGCTCGTGCATGAAATGGTTTTGCTATTGCCCCCGAATCCTGTCGACAACGTCACTGTAATCTCTCTTTCAGCGAGATGGACCGATCCTAAACAGGGTAAGGCTTTCTTGCACATTTTTTCCAGCATCTGTCCTTATTTCCACAAGAACGTCACATTAACTGCGCATCTCCAGACTGGTCGAGAAGATCCGTTGCTTCGACTGAAAGGAACGAGCTTTCTTTCCCTTAATGAGACTCGCACCACTCTAGCACCTCTCCTGGATCATTTGTACCATTTGCCTGCAGGTGTTGTGGAAGACACTATCGAACTCCGTTCTCCCTTGGAGATTTCTGCTATTCTTTCAGAATGCGGTTCCCTCGAAAGTTGTATAGAAGCTGGGCATATGTTTCCTGGTGATGGATAGTCGGTGTATCGAGATGGAAGCAACGCCTGGTTCGGTCATAGCTCCTTCGTCGAGATGATCCGTCGCATGTGCAAAACTCAGTGCGATTTTCGTTCGACTGTCTTTGATTCAGACAACTGCAGCATCTTTGATCCGCCTGTTTGCGCACCATGCGACTCCCAAGCATCACCCCCATCTTCATCCAGCAAAAAAGATCAGCTTGGCAAAGGGGCCATTGCTGGGATCGTCGTGTCTTCCATCGCGGTTGCGGTCGCCGCTGTGATTGCCGTCGTGCGTGTTGCCCGAAAAAGACGAAACAAACAGAATGGGCACGTGCAAATTGCTTGATTTGTATCGCAGCTTCGTCTTTATGGAATTCTTTCTGACGCTCGAATGAATGAGCGACTTCTTGTTTCAGCGTACCTAGCGACGCCGAATGTGTGTCGTTCATTAGGAGTGTCGTTGGAAGAACGGGGATTGCCAAATGATTTTCATCTACGGCTTTGCTCTGTTTTAAGTCAAGTCGATATAGATTGAGATGAAGGAGGTTCACTCAAATTTAGCGTTTCTGAAGGGATGCCATTGGTGGTGACGGAAACTGAAAAGAGACTGATAATGAACAGATTTTAATGACAACGTAATGTGCAAACAAGGATGCTGAACACGAATTCCATCTGATGAAAGAAAAAATTCGTCGTAGGGAATTCAGAAATGATGCTTATCTGCAACGCCCCAACTCGATTTTGACCCAACTCGAGTTCGCCCGATTTTACGCCTACATTATACACTGAACATGCATATCTACGAACAGACATGCAAGTGTCGGCCAGTATTGATCGTGTCTGTGTATGGATGCTTCCTTCCGTATGCGTGACAATGATGTGTTATTGTTCAACGGTACTTTTTTTATTTTATTTTAGAAAAAATGGGAAACTGAAAGGGGATAACGGAAAATGCTTCAGTTCCGAACTCTGAAAATAGCAGGCTCGCATCCGAAATAGCTTGAAAACTCCGAGTATGTGGCAGACCAGCAGAAGCACTTGCGCGATGAGGAATTCGAGTCGATCGTTCCGCATCCTCCGGAAGCGCAAATTCCAATATGTTTCTCGCCGCAAGCAATTGCAAGATCACCTGCCACTGCATCCTTGGCGTGAATTGCTTCGCCACGACCTCCTTTCAGGGCGTCGACCACAGATGGCACGTAATTCGTGTTGGAACCGATCTTCCGAAGACCTGCGTCGCTGATGATGTTGTTCACAGCCCAGGCGCATGCTTCCACACCGCCATCTGGACCAGCCGCGGTAGAATGTCCCCAGTAAGCGTGCATGGCACGGTCAATGCTCTCGGGGATCCCCGCATCCACACAAGAAAGGATGCACGCAAAAGCGAGCACGCAAACGACAACAGAAAAACGCATCATTGAAACACCTCCACAAGGCAAAGGGAATTTTCCAGATTCAGTTAATTTTTTTAATTCTTCAAATCAAAAAAGCTCAAATTGAGAAGAAAAGAGAAAGAAGAAAAGAAAAGAAAAGAAAAGAAGACAGCGGCGATTGCTGGAGTCTTTGCTCGCCTTTTTCTGCGTTCTTCCAGCGGAGAAGAGCAGCTCCCCCCACAGCAGAGCCCCGCAGCGGAACAAAAACTCGGTTGACAGCACGTGGGCTGCGATACTCTGTATCGATGCTAATTGGTTCTAATAGATACTATTGCAATGCTGCATGATAAAAATTGGCAATGGATCCTGCGATAATTAATCGACTTCAAGACGATGAAAAACGAAATAAAACACCGCTGCCACTATTTGCGATATGATGAAGCAATCTAAAGGGCATGCAAACAAACACACTGCCACGCGCCATGCGCATGCGTTTGTTATCTTGACAGCTCCGTCACACGATGTCCCGATTCGTTTCGCCTCCCATTTTGATCATGAAATCCCTATAAACACGCCGCCGCGTTGCATTCTCGCACGGCGACGCTCATTTCTTTATTTTCATTTTTATTGTCCATGCATCGCAATTTGTGTGGAAACAAGGTGCGTTGGGTTGCCCATCGTGCAAATGCATGATCGACCGCGATTGGAACGGCGCGCGCAACATCTACATCTATCTTAGGAACGTCCCTCATGCCGAGGGGCGTGTTGGGGCCTGCCCCCTTCCCAATCATGCTATGCATGTTGCTGGGTTGCAGCATTGATTATGGGTGATCAGCGACGATTGTCCGTGGTTAGCGTGCAATGTAGGCGTAAGTGTTGTTCAAACGTTTCCAGCGGTTCGCGATGCGAACAGTCAGTTTTATGACATCGGCATGCTACACAATATTCTGCGGAGCGTCCTTCGCCCGGGATTCCGAAATTTCTTTCGGTTCCCCGTACTTTTTAAGCAGCAAGGAAAACAAGATGACGGGAATCGAACTGGCAATCTCGCTCAATCCAGCGATCGCAGGGGGGATGCTGACACCTCCAGATGAATAGAAAACACCGGCAGCAAGGGGAATCGCGATGACGTTGTAGAGGAAAGCCCAGAAAAAGTTGGTTTGAATTACACGGAACGTCTTGCGTGACAGATCAATTGCAAGTAAAAGGTCTCGCAGATCATTCTTCATCAGAACAACACCGGCGGCGGACATGGAAATCTCACTTGCGTTCGCAACAGCAATCCCCACATCTGCTGCAGCTAATGCAGGACTGTCATTCACACCATCACCTAAGAAACATACTGCGGACAAAGATGCCTCTTTCAGTTCTTTCAGGAACTCTGCCTTGTCGCCGGGAAGCAATCCTCCGACAGCATGGGAGGGCAGGACTCCCAGATCGCGTGCCACAGCCTGCACAACAGACGGACGATCTCCACTGGCAATGTAGACCTTGTACTTCAACCGATCTTGCAAGTACTGTACCACAAAACGTGCCTCCGGACGCACGACATCAAACACTTCAAACCAGCCTGCGAACACGCCATCTACGGCGACGTAGACGCCCGCTCGAGCGACTTCGTCACAGACGACTCCAGATTCGCGCATCCACAAAAGAGTTCCGATCAGCACAAGGCGACCGTTCACCGTCGCACAAATTCCTTTTCCGGGAGTCGCGGTCATTTCATCCGGTTGCACAAGAGCTCTTGTCAGATGCGCTTTGGCATAGGTCACAATGGATCTCCCAATGGGATGCTCTGAGCCCAGCTCAGCACATCCGGACAAGAACAAAAACTCGGATTCATCGATCAGCGTTTCGACGTGCACGACCGAGGGCTTGCCTAAGGTAAGCGTGCCTGTTTTGTCGAATACAACAATGTTCGCCTTGTGGCACGTCTCCAGAACAGCTCCTCCGCGAAACAAGATACCGAACTTCTTGGCAGCCACACCGGTGCCCACCATGATCGCCGTGGGTGCCGCCAGACCAATGGCACAAGGGCAAGACACAACAAGCACGGCAAGCGCAAAATGCAAAGAAAACGTAATATTTGATTTTCCCGATGAGTTGCGGAACTCGCCGGTTTCCGTGAGCACCATCCATACGATGAACACGCTAACAGCAGCGAAAACAATAAAAGGAGCAAACACACCAGCCACGATATCCGCCGCTCGTTGCACATTCGTCTTGGAACCTTGTGCTTCTTCGACCATCTTTCGAATGCCTGCCAGCGTACCCTCAGCAATTGTCCTTGTCACGCGCACCGTAATGCAGCCCCACTGATTTATGGTTGAGCCGTACACGGTGTCTCCTTTCTGCTTCGTTGTAGGCAGCGATTCTCCTGAAATGGTCGACTCATCAATTTGCGTCGTACCATCTTCCACAATTCCATCGGCAGGAACAACACTTCCAGGAAGTACTTTCAGCAAATCACCTCTCTGGATCATCTCTGCTTCGATTTCTGTCTCCGCGTCAGAAGACGACACTAAAACTGCAGAGGTCGCTTGTAGAGACATGAGCTGTTCAAGGATGTTTGTCGTCTGCCCGCGAGTTAGCAACTCGAGCCAGCGTCCGAACATGATCAGACAGAGCAGGATCGTGCTGGTTTCGAAAAACGGTTCATACTCAGAGGAGTTATGCAAAACCATGGCCATGATAACCATGACAACGGAATACATATATGCCGTGAACGTTGACAGGACAACCAAGGCATCCATGGTCATTTTGCCGCCGTGCCACAGCGCTTTCCATGCCGACTTGTACAATGGACTGCACACAACAGTCTGAACAGGAGTGGCAAGAATCCACAGCAGGAGCACTCCAACACTCAGTCCAGATGTCACCGAATTGTGAAACGGCTTTCCAGAATCTTCATGAAGCGGAAACACGAATGCGATCAAAATAGACGGAACTGCACATACGAGCGAAAGGAGAAAAAGAGTCAGCCAAAATCGCAGTTCTTGTTTGTCGCTGGTGCTCGCATTTGACGCTTCTGTCGCGATTCGAGCCTCCGGAAATGCTCGCTTCATGACTTTGAGCAAGTCACGAACACCACACTGATCCTCGTGATAGTGGACTGTCAAGAACAGATCGGATGGGATGGAACAGGGAAACGGGTGTACAGCCAGCTTGACAACTCCCGGATGGAGACGCAGATTCTTGACTGTCATCCCGAACACGGACAGGTCTGTCACTGTGGAACCAAACCGCACAGAATGAATGCCATCACCATCGAGTAACCGAGCCTTGAACCCAAGACTTTCGATCGCAGCCACCATTGCTTCCGTTGAAGGGGCAACGCCCGCGGCAACTGTAGTTTCCACACGATGCGTCAGCGAAGACACTCGGACATCCGACACTCCAGGCATCTTCGACAACTTCCGATCAACGGTAAGCTCACAGTCCGCGCACGTCATCCCGTCAACAGCAAACTCCACCTTCTTCTTCAGCCCTTCCGCACAATCCTCGTCCGCAGGGAGCGGCACGTATCCTTTCTTTACCAAGCAACAGTCGTTCGCCGCACAACAGTCTTTTTCACAGCATTTTCCAAGCCAGCAGAAGGCACAGCAAACCAAATCGATCATCTTCGAATACAAGAAATCGTCGTCTCCACCTCCGCAGCAGGAGTCGCCGGCACATGACTCGCGATCATCTGAGACACCGCAGCAGCCGCAGGAATCGTCTGGTGGTGCAGCAGCATCACAAGACTCTGATCGATGCAGAATCTCTCGGGCACTGCAGATAGCATCCGAGTGCGAATCCATTTCATCCGTCAAAACAACGGAAGTGACTGCTGCTGCATCCGATCCGACAGGCTCGGTCGAAGCGCAAGAGCAAGCGTCGCAAAGAGGCATCCCATCCACTTCAGCATGATCCGACATTGTTGCCGACATGCAGATAGAAGGGGGAATAAGAGGAATTACGGTAGAAGACGAGGCTGAAGAAGACGAAAGGGGAACGGCGGACCGTTTTGTGCATCAACATTGGACATCAAAGAAAAACAAAACAACATCATACCGGAAGTTGCTTGTCCGACCCAATGGGGACGCGCCGTTCTTACCGTAGTCAAGTCGAGAATTTCTTTTCGTTCTCCGCTTTTGTTAGTATTGCTTCTGTGATTTCTGTTTGTTTCTCATATTTATAATCGAACCCTCAAACAGCACCTCCTCATCAAAGACAAGACATCTCATGGCTCCAAAGAGGGATCTTCCCAACAAACTCAAACCGGCCATGCCCGACGATTCGTCGGAGGCGGAGAGCAAGAAGAAGCGATGACCCTTTTGACTGCATTGAACAGTTGGTGCTCGCCCCAAATTGCGTCTGTCCTTGGTGACAGCTTACCCGGTGATCAATAATGATTCATATTTTGGCGAGCGGACACACGAAGCGCAAAAAAAAAAAAAAAAACGTGATCCTCCCAGCGGTTTCCTCCTTTTTTTAAAAAATCTCTTTTTCCCTTTTTGTTTGTTCCCGCTTCTTGTTGAATCAGTTTTGACAATACGTCTTCTTTCCTGCCATTGAAAGAGTAGCCAATCTCCAAACGAGAGAGACACTATTTTGTCAGAATGACTTGATGTACACAGACCTGCGACGCAGTACGACGCTTCGAAACGGACTGGAGCCAACCACGATTTGGCGCAGAACAAGTGGGCTTTCGTGATATACCACAACATGTTTCAGAATCAGACGTCTTTTTATTAATTTAAAAAAAACAACTTAAATTTTTTGGTCAACGCGTCGTTTAGGATGCAAATATAAAAATCTAGCACTACAAACTTCTAGAGTAAATCACCGAGTCTGCAGGTGCCAGATAGCCATCCGCACCACCGGCATACACCGTCATGGGTCCCATCTCAGAGGAAAGGGGTTCTTCGTGGACTCTTGCCCCAGTTTTGGAAACCGGTCTCCCACGCTTCCGAGCGCTGCTAGCCTTCCAGACTCTCCTGCTCAAATCACCCATGCGTTTGCCATACACGGACATTCTCCTTGGCTTGAGCGCGATGAAAATGTTTGTATGCTGGTCGACTGTCTCCAACGCCTCGACAGGCTTTGAAACCCGAACAACGAAGATGCCAACTAACAGATACGTTGCAAACATTGCACAAAAGCCACCATCCAACGCATCAGGAAACGGATAAAACTGTGATCCAATGTATCCGACTCCTGCAACGATGTTGATGGCAGGCTGGATAGCATGTTTCAGAAGCGAATATCGATCTGGATGCTTGGTTTTCATAAACGAATAAATTGCAGCATTTGGGCTCAAATAGACAAGCAAGAGAGCGATTGATGCGACGAACGTTACGAGATTGAATGCATCCCAGCAGCCCCTTGTCGACCCGTAGTCACTTGAAGAATGCTTCACTCCCGAACCAGTGGAAATGACCCCCAGTAGAATTGAAACGACGACGTACGAGGTTTCCGAGAACAGGATTGCCCGGAGAGGTACTCTTCGCATGGTGGACAGCTTACCAAAATAATGAAGCCTAAACATCTTTCCTTCTCCCAATGTCTGCAGAAGATTGTTGTTAAACGCATGCTGAGCCAGAACAAGATTGAACGATGCGGTCACACCCGCAATGTCCACAAACGCTGCAAACCACGCCCCAACATACTTCCTTGCATAGTAGTCTGCAGGAGAGGTCAAATTGACAAGATTCGTAGCGTCGGATGCGCCAATGGCACACGCAAAGGCGTACGCCGCAAACGAGATCAGAATCTGGACTGTATAGATCGAGCCCACCACCGCTCGCGAAATAACCTTCGTGGGGTCTTTTGCGTTTTCTCCCAGGGACGTCGCGGACTCGAAACCATTGAACAACATGATGCCGAAAATCAAACTTTGAAGAAATCCGGAAGCACCGTTCGGGTTGTTTTCTTTGCTAAAACCAGGAGCGTACGGATGACCTGCGATAACGAATGCAAAACACATTGCTAAGACAACGATCGTCTCAAAAATAAACAAGATGAGTCCAATTTTCAACGATTGCTGGACACCCAGATACGACATTGCCGTACAAATGCAAGCCGCAAGGATCAAGACAACCGGCCACGGAATCTCCACGCCAGTCCAGCGGTTTGTGATATCGCACACCCACCCAGCCAAGGACAGCAAGGCCTGAACACCAAGGAAAAAGTAGGCAAACAACATCATCCAGGCCGTGTACAAGCCTGACTTCTGCCCAAGCCCCAAAGTCGCGTACGCGTGAAAGCTTCCAGAACTGGAAACGCAGCACGCAAATTCTGAAACAACTTTCGCAAGTGACCAACAAAATATGCCTGAAATAATTACAGACCACACTGATTCTGCACCAGCATCTTGTAAGACGACAGGCAAGATGAAGAAAATTGACGGCGTAGGGGCGACATTTGCAATTGACAAGACGGTGGCCATGATCCATCCAATCCCGGGCAGCGAAGGTGCTGGAACATCGTCCTCCAGGTCTGCCTCTTCTGAATCCAATAATGGATTGTTCAAAGACGACCGAGCGCTCGACATGTATCCCCGCTATCGTGCGCTGCGCAGTAGCCCTAATACAAAAAACCGCGGAGGTCAGGGACAAAGAGATGTAATGAACAAAAGGAATTCACCAGGATTTGCTTGCGGCATGATTGAAATCGTCTCGCTTGAGGCTTGGGAATACCGACAAACGTCATATATATAAATATATATATATGTAATTTTTTCGAATTTTATTATTTTACGAAAGCTTTAGTTTCTGCGTTTGTTCTTCTTCTTCTTCTTTTTCGAGGAGCCGTCGTTCGACGGTTCCGCAGCCGACGATGGCTCGTCATCCTGCGGATCAGCATCTCCATTTCCTGATACCGAGCAACCCCCGTCCTTTTCTGGGATATCTGTAGCGGGAGTCGCCTCTGCCGGCACCGGTCCGGTGGGAGACGCTTCATCAGCAGCAGCTTCAGAAATTGAAACCTTCGAATCGTCGATACTTTCTACCGGAGACGCTGGTGAATTTTGAGACTTTGCAGGGACGCTCGAGGTGTCATCTGGTAGCAAGTCACAAATATCGACATCTTCTTCAGCACTGACATCTAGGGGAGCTTCGGATTGAGAATCCATCTCGCAGACACCCGGTTCAACATGAGGATCGTCAGCAGTCAACACTTCCGCAGCTGATACACCATCGGAATGTGAATTCGCATCTTCCTCCAAAAGTACAGCATCATCCACCTTCTGCGTCGCAGAAACATCATCCACAGTCGAAGCATCCGCAGTCCCAGAAACAGGATCGATCGTCGGATTGGATGCAGATCCACCATTTTCGTTTGCCCTAGAATCACTGGAATCCCTCTCCAATGCAGGACTGTTTGTACCCTCGGAGACATCACCAGAAGACGGCGCAGGAACAGGAACTGCAGAATCAGTGGAAGATGGCAGTGGCGAGGTCTCTTCCTGAATCTGCTTCTCCAGTTCTTCAAATTCTTTCGTATCGTGCTCGACATCAGAAATGCCAACAACAGCGCAACCTTCGTCATCGAAAATCAACGGAGATTCATTCTGGGTCGTTTCGCAAGCAGGGTTCGTTTCGCAAGCAGGGTTCGCTTCGCAAGCAGGGTTCGCTTCGCAAGCAGGGTTCGCTTCGCAAGCAGGGGTCGCATTTCGCGGAGTTGAAACCATATCGCCACAAACAGTCTCCAGCTGTTGATTATGTTGCGCTCTTTCGTTCTGCTTTTCGGAAGTCTCCAATTTCTTGGATAAAACAGAGATTGCTCGGGACATCTTGGCGCACTCGTGTTCCTTCATCGAAGCATCTGACTTCAAAACACGAAGATTATGGAGCGCAACATTCAGCTCACCAGACACATAGGTTACTTGCAACTTTAGACGCTCTAATTCCTCCGCAGCTGCGTTCTTGTCGTGCTCCAGGCGCTTAATGTATGCCCTGTCTTTTGAACTTGTCACGGACAACTCGTGGTCCAACTCGTGAACTCGCAATTGCAATGTCGAATTCTCCTGGCCCAACTTATCCAGAGACACCGCAAGAACTTCGCGCGCGTTCTCAACCTCCGACAGTCGTGCTTCTATACCAGAAACATACTTGGAATCTCGAACGGTTCTCAGTCGATTCCGCAAAGAAGCCAGTTGCTTTTTTTTCTGTTCCCGGATCGTTTCAACCTCCTCAGAAGCACTTGGAGCTTGAAGAAGCTGTTTCTTTTGAGATTGCGCTTCCAGACGTGAATTCTCCAGTTCTGCATCCAATCGAACAATCCGGTCCTTCGATGCTCGAAGATCATTCTCAACGGAAGACAGATTTTGCCGCAATGATGCGACCTCCAACTTTAAGCTTGCATTATCAGCAACCTGCGCTTGCAGCGCCTGATACGTTGCATCGACGCGAGCCGCATGCGGTTGGTGAAACAGAGGGCTATCGACTGGCAGAATGGACGAATCTCTCGAGACCTTTGCATGGAGAATTCGAATCTTCTCAAACGTCGTGTCAATCTCCTTTGCCCCCGATCCCCGACCTTTGCACCCAACACCAAAAACTGCATCGATCCAAAAATGCATGTAGGACGAAACGGATCCACATTCTAAAACGCAGCGATAGAAGGAAGAGACCACAGATGATGACAGAAAATCACGCGCATCTAATTCCTGAGACACGTCTCTTGACAGATGCTGATTCCATGAACGAAACAAGGCAACTGCCTCGTCTTCGGATTTCACGAGAGTCCCAAGAGTATCGGCATTCGCAGTCGCAACCGAAGAAGTTGAAAACAATTTTGGAAAGATAAACCGACAAGACTGGAAACCTTGGATTCTGCCGGCAAAAATGTTCAGCATCCGGATGTAATCGACCGTTGACATCAGAGAAGACCTCCACCTCAACGTGCAGCTCTCCAATGTCAACTTCGACTGTTCTAATAACGCATTGTAGCACTGGTCTCGCAAAGAAATCGAAGAAAACGCCAACGTTGCGACTTCGTACTCGCCACAGCACAAACTCAGACCCGGTACCGATCCAAAAATAATGTGTTTCACGCCCACATGAATGGAGGCCAATTCCAAACAAAAACGAAGCTGAGAACCGCAGAATGGAGCGACAGTGATGCTGTGTGACGTGACAATCAGCTTTCCCTCCAACATCATTGATGAAAACACAACAGCACACCTGCCCGTCAGCAGACACGACACTGGAGAACGAGTCCCGGCAGGAAACCTTGAAAGTAAGGCGTTCGCATCATCACGGCCTTCAATCGATGCAGCGCATTGCGTCTCGTGCGCTTCCATGACTTTTTGAATGTCTGCAGGAAATTTGGACTTGATCAACCGCGTCAACAATTCACACAACCGTTCGCTGTCAGTAGCAACAGAAAAGAACATGGATCCTTTTAGCGATTTGTCCAAAGGAGCTTCTTGCGAGGTGACATTCAAGTTGCCCGACGGAATGTAAACAGATACCATGTTCTGTGCAGACGGGAGAAGCGACACCTCCAGACCTTTCACTTTTGAAGCAAACAGTTTCGGAGCAGGCTTTTCTTTCACCGATGAAATGTGGGGCAAGGGAACAGACAGGGATGGGAACTGGTCAACATGAGGCTGAAAGAAAAGACCGGAAGATGTCACCATCAGGGAACCAGCGACAATCGTGGCAGAGTCCCACGTGTACTGGGCCGAGGATACAACGGCAAAAACGTAGTCTCCAGGAGGAAGACAGCGCGCGAAAGCAAAGTTCGGAAGAAGTGGCATGGCTTCTGTGGCGTTGATGGCGAAAGGATCTGGAGGAGAGAGACGGGGAGGGGAAGGGGGAAAAAACTGGAAAGGAATGAAAGGGAAAGAGAAGTTTAAAAGAAACCGGAGAGGGCGAGAGAACTGCTTTCGATACCTTTTTTTTTAATTTATTTATTATTATTTTTTTTTTTTTGGCGACGATGATCACAATGTCAGAATGCGGAAACCTCTTGTGCTGTCTCCGTCACTTTGTGCATGCAGAAGCTGGCTCTGACAGCAAAAAACACACACGAGAAGGGCGGCTTCCCAAAGCGTCTGCCTCGACGAACCCCAGGGCTCTCTCACCAGCCTTTTTTTTTTTCACACAGGACTGTCGACAAATGTCGACTCTAGGGTTTGGCGAATGCCGGATTCTTTTTTCTTTCAGCTTTTTTGTCCGCAGAAGCACCGAGGACCAAAAAAGAAAGTGAATTCCTTTCTTTTAATTATTTTGGTAATAATTCTTATTTTTAAATAAATTTAAAAAAAAGAAAGAGGAAAACCTCAAGCTATGCTTCTTGGCTGTGGGGGAAAAAAGACTCTTTTGCTACTCCCGCTCCCCCTCTCCATCATTCCTGCGAAATAGTAGTTCCAGCGCATCTCATGATTTGCTGATTCCCCCCTCCCCCCATTCAAACACACTCATACCATGTCTGCCTTTTTGGCGAACGCATTGATTCGTCGCTTGGAGCTGTACGTAAAGAATTTGCAGAAAGAACAGGTGTCGCTGTCAGTGGCAAAAGGAGATATACAGCTTCGAGATGTTTTTTTGAACGAAGATGTCGTGCAGGAGATCATTGGAACGCCGAACCTGAAAGTAGTTGGCGCGAAGTGCGGACACATCCAGATACGCATTCCTTGGAGGAGAATCAAACACGATCCAGCGATAGTCGATATTGATAAGCTGGTGATTGAGCTCGCAGAACCTGACGTATTAATGCCCGTTCCAAAAGTCATTCCAGTGCGGCAGCGAGAAGAAGACTCTAAAAAAGGGATCGTCGACAAGATAGTGGATGGCCTTCGGATCCAGGTGGCTTCTTTGGAGATTCTTGTCAAACTGAGGGGAGTTTCCTGTCCAACAATGCAATTGGTTGCACGGGAATTCATGGTGTGCACAACGAACTCGGATTGGAATGTAGTCGACTTGCGAGAATGTAGAAAGGAAAACAAAGGCCGATCGGAAACGATTGTGTACAAAATTGCCAGATGCTCTCGGATCTCCGCGACAATCTGTCCCCTCGATGCATCGGTGTCTCCTCTTGAAATCTTGCGCTCTGTCGGAGCCTCGTGGAAAATCAAAAGAAAAATGCGCACGTTTGGACTGGATCTTCTTTCTCAGCAAATTGAAACAATTCTTGAAGATACCGTCAAGATTCACTGTGGAGAGTTGCAATGGCTGCAATTGTCTCTGTTCGTGCGGTCGATTCGAGAGTGCTTCGGACGTCAATTGTCCGACCAGTCCTCCACGAAAGACTCCGAGACTGTTCTGCGTCAAGATGCTACCGGTGACGATGACAGAATCAAGAGACTGAAACACAGAGACAAGCTCGAAAAGAGAATGTCAAGCCGGGTTTCACTACGCCAACCGGCGAGCTTGGAAGGGGTTTCCGCGGAGGATCCGCAAACAGGCGGATCAACCGGTCAGAAACGTTCGTTTTGGAAGAGGTTCAAGGATGTTGTTCAGAAGCCTCAATTCTCGGAGGACGGCGATGCGACTTCCTCGGATGTGGTGCTCAGCAGTGATCGTCTTGAAGATGATTTTTCAGATGTTTCTGCATATTCGAGATCTTCAGTGGGGCACAATCGCATTTCGAGCATGTCCACTGTCGACTTTGGTGAGCAAGACTTGCTGGAACTGGAGAGTGAAGCAACGGAGGTAGCGTCTCTTTTCACAGAGTCGGAAGATTTTTCTCATTCTCGGTTTTCGATTTTAGCAAATCAGATCATTGTTGTGTTTAAACGAATGGTTGCAGGCGAAGACACCGCTTTGTGCACAGTCTGCTTGGAGACTCTTGATGTGTCCTTATCAAAGCCATCCAGGCCTTCATACAGCCTCGGCGTCTTTTCGTTAGAATCCGTGGCACATGTATCAGTTTCCGGTGTCGAAATAACAGAAGAGTGTCCGGGTATAGAAAAACATGCAGATTACATGCGATTCCTCTATTCCTCCGCAGAGGACCGGTCAAGCGGATTCGACATTCGCTACTCCAAGCGGTATTCGTGGCACAGGCCAATCGAGGAGTTTCCAATTCCGTTTGACTCTGCGTCGTCCAAGGACATTGCGTCCTTTTTGGCTCCCGCAAAGTGTCGCGTTCTCCGTCACTGTCAGGTGTCTTTGCAGAAGATTAGTTCAGTTATTGACCGAGATTTCATCGAAATTCTGCACGACTACTTCTCTCTCGGGCTGAGAAAGTCAATCAAGGTTCAAGTGGAACACCGAATTGAGCAAATTGTCTCAGATGTGCTGCACGATCGATTGACGTTTGGTTTTGATGTTTTCGATTCCAAGTTCAGTTTTCCTCCATTGTCAGGTTTCCACGATAATACTGTGTCCATCTTTTCCATACAGAGTGCTAAGATTGTTTCGGATTCGAACCCGATTTCTGGTACCGGCTACGGATCCAAGTACCTCAGTAGCTCGTGCATGCTGACGCCGGAATTTCCTTGCCAAGAGGATGATATTTCCTGCAATTTCCAACAGATTTATCCATTGCGATCAATTCCCTCGCAGATGCAGGTTTTTCAGTTCCTTGTGGAGCAGTTTACTATAGAGACTAAGGAACACGCAGAAGATGATGTGTCCAACGTTGTCGTCAAAGACTCTTCATGTCGAGGGTCTTTAGCATTTTTCCAGTGGAATCAATTTGATGTACATGCCCCGCAGTTGGAAGTAGCTATTGAATTCTCGCCGGCCAAGGTGTGCCTGACCTCCAGTCAATTCCAATATTTTTCCAAGGTGTTTCCGGCAAGGACGCTGTTTCGCTTTGGTGCAAACACGTCATCTCGCAGCCGACAACGGAAGCACCTGCCGACGTCACCTGGGACAGATAATCGTTCCAATGATACTCCGCCTATCCCAGTCTTCTTTTGCTGTCGTTTCCGCAGTGGGGTTCTTGAGCTTGTGAACTCGTTTGATTCCCAAGATATTCTTGCAAGTTGCAGCTTCTCCAATGCAGAACTGTGCTTTGAAGAGCATATTTTTGAGCGTATTTTCAAGTGCAAAATCCATGCAGTGTCCATGTTTTCTCCTCGCCACCTGTCGAGCCCGTTCTATGTGTTTTTGTCATCGACATCCAGCGTCTCCTGCTTCTCGATGCGCTGGACCAGTCCCACTAAGTTTTCGTTGGCGTCTCCCGAAGTCCGCCAAGTGTTGGTGGACATTCCCGGGTCACCGTTTCGTGTGTTTGCATCGTCTCCAACATTTCATCCCAGTGTCTCCGAGAACACCTCTGGCCGTGACTCAGGGTTCCGGTTTCGAAGTATTGAATGTATTTCGTTTGTGTCAAGAGCTCGATTTGAGGTTTGCGGGATGAAAATCGGCTACGTCTCTCACGTTATTGATGATATCCTGGTTTTCTTTTCGCCCCGTGCCTCATCCCGTCACGATGTGGACAGACGATCTCCTGATTTTGATATTCTATCGACATATCGCGCGAGAAGGGCATTGATCAAGTCCTCGAAATCCTCTTTACCAGACTTTGAACAGTTGTGGAATCTGCAGTCCGTCGAATTGTTTGTTGTCGAATCTCTAGACACTCCAGAGTGCTTACCGCTGTTTTTGAAGAACGTTGCAATGACTCGAAGAAAGAATAGATTTCGTGTCATCACTGATTTCCAGATGGTGGCAAATGGTTTGGAATTGTATTCTCTCATGTGGGATGGACAATCGTTGGTGAAGCGGGCCCTTTCTTCCCCATGTGATGCTAACGCTAGCTATTCCAAGGATGCTCATCAGCAAGAGTTGGTCGTGGAAGCCCCTGCCGTTAGCCTGTCTCTTAACCGTGTGCAGTATGAACTGATTCTGCGGGTTGTTGAAGCGAACCTTCGACAACAGTCAGCAAAACGGAAGAAGTCTGAGGCCAAAGCAACCTCAAGGTCGTTTGCGAATACGAAACTTGTTGGGAAAATCGGGTGCTTCACAATTGCGATTTTGGACGATGCGCATGAACATGGACAGGTTCTCGAGTGCATTGTTCGCAATATCTCCGCTTCACAGTCAGCGAAATCAGAGGTAGAGAAACATGCACTGTGGACAATGGATGGCATCGCTATTGTCGATCATGTCGCGAATTCCCGAGCTGTCCCCATTCCGTGCATTCTGCAGCCGCTTCGATCGTTTCAGACTCCCTCGTCAGAGCACGTCACCTCCGCTCCAGAGGATGCTACTTTTGATGTTGCCGACCTATTCAAATTGTCCAAGGCAGACTGGGTTCACTCAAACTGCATTCGCGTGTTTCTGATCACGCACATCATTAACCAGTACGAGCTTACCAGAAACTGGGCCGTTGAACTGTGTCCCTTGCTCTTTGTGTATTCACCAGATGTGATTCGTACGTTGCGCACGTTTTTTGAGGTGACGCAGGACACTGCTATTTTGCGCTCTCGCTATGAAGACATGAAGAGGTCTATGCGTCATTTGTTTGCAGAAAGTGTCATTGCGTCAGAATCCGCGAACTCGAGCCTCCCGCGAATCACCTATCTCCGACAACAACAACAACAACATCATCATCATCATCATCATCATCAAGAACACTTGCAGCTGCAGCTGCAGCAACAGCAGCCTCAACAGGAGGAGCAGCGCGCGGGCACAAACGACGACGGCGATGATTCTTCGATCGCTGTTATGGCTCAAGACATTGTCCGGCTGTCCGTTCAGCATTGCATCGTGGTCTTCCCTGAACAACAAGAGCGTCTTCCCGGTTCAAAGTCGTACTTTGTGCTTCAAACGGCATTTCGCCATGTGTATTTTTCAAATGATTTCCCGACAGTGGAACAGGGAACGTCGCGAATTCGACGGTCTACAGTGGCGGCCCGTGACGTGTCGGTAGTGTCGCAATTTGTCAATGTCGAAACAGAAGAGCGTTCGCAAGCAGCCTACATTCTGTCCCCGTGTCATTTGAATGCCGATGTGAACTTGCGACAACGAGATGGCGACCTCGTGTTTTCATTGTCCCAGCTCGAGGTGGACCATGTCAAACTCTGCATTTCACCGACGGCGTTTTTTACTGTGATGCGTCTCTCTTCGGACACTCTTCGCAGAATAATTGCAGAAAGAAGGGCTCTTCGCCGCCAGAACTCTGCAAAGCGATCCAGAGCACGGGAGCCTATCCCAAAAAATGCACGTTCGGATTTACACATTCGGTACCTTGACCTCGTGCTGATGAGTGACGTTTCTTCCGAGGTTGATTTGCTGTATGTGCACGGCCGAGAACTGAGTGGCTTCCTGTCCTTTGTAGACGACGTGTTTGCTCTCGATTTGTCTGGGCAGCTTGAATGCATGGTGAACGATGTCGCATATGGCATTCCGGAGAAGCTCATGAGCGCATTTCCATTTGATTTTTCTTTACGAACCTCTTTCCAAAACCAGTGGACGGAGGCTGAATTGAGCACGTTTGAAAATATCAAAATCAACGTGTCTCGAGATATGATTCAGAATCTCTGGACGGTTTGCGAGTTTGTAAACTTGGCGCATCGCGACCATCTGGCATGGTTGCGGAAGACCACTGCGACAAGCCCCTTGACTGTGAGCAATCGGCGCGGAATTGTGTCGCAATCTAATTTTCGATATGTAATACGAAATCGCACGGAGGGCACGATCCAGGTTTCACAGTCTGGAGGGGTCATGGAGAAGACGAAGACCGAACTTTCTCTCGGGCCTGGGGAGGAAAATGCGTACGTGTTTTCGAATCCATTCCTGTCGCGTCGGATTTTTGTCGCTTTGGACTGCGGTGAAGGGTCTCGATTGCCTCAGTTCATCCCACGAGACGATCGTGTGGATGCAGATGAAGCAATCTGGATTAGTCAACAACCGATTTCTTGCGAAGCCGCCACCCAGTCTGTCCCAGTTTTGTTTATGAATAAGAGGCACTCGCAAAAGCAGCGTTTCCTGCAGTTCATGATTCATACTGTTGGACTGCAGAGGGTGATTACGTTGAGCTCAGCGCACGTCATTGCAAATAACACTGACCAGGAGTTGTATGTCACGTGTGATACGCAAAGCCGGTTAACCAGGTTTTCGTGCAAAATCCCTCCATTTTCGAGCTGTCCTGTGTGCTATGATGACAAGTGGACATTCTCTCGTTTTGTGGTCAACGACTGCGAACCCTTCGCTCTCTTGCAGACCGATGTGATTCATTTCCATTCACTTTCTGTGGCTGCAGGGCCTGTTAATGCGCTATCGTGCTGCGTGAACACATCCAAAAAGGGCGTCATTTCTTTTGAGCCACCAGTGGTGTTTCAGAATTGCAGCGTGTTTCCCACGATTTGTGTATTTTCTGGGGATGCTGGCGAGGATTCGTTTTTGGTACCAGCTTGCTCAGCTCGAGTGTTTTGCAAACTCTACAGTAGCGTAATTGTGCGCCTGCATGAATTCCCGTTTAAGGACCCCGCTTCGATTGTACTGCGGCGGGTTGGAACGATGCGTCTTCGGTATGATGGAATTCCCCATTTGCCACTGAATGCAGAGTGCACAACGCCTTGCATGACAGCGATGCCCGGCGTGTTTGCTGAACTGCCTGTGTTGCAGAAAAGGGCTGCAGAGTTTACCTTGTGTGTGGAGCGACAGGCGTTCCACAAACTGTCTCGAATAGTCCGCTTCAACTCGGTGGTTCTGGTTCGCAACTGCACTCCAATGAAGCTAATGATACGCCAAAAGGGTTCTTCTGAAGTAATTGTTGTCGATGAACGCAGTGCTTGCTCGTTTTCTCTTTCTGAATTCTTCGTCCTCACCAAGCGATCTTTTGTCCAAGTGGCTCTGGCGAATTCTGAGAAATGGTCTGAATATCTGCCTGTCTCCGTTCCGTGTCATCGAGTAGTCCAGTTGCAACACGAGTCTGCTGCGTCGTATGCGTTCGGATATATTGTAGATTTGCAGGATAGCATTTCCTCTGTTATCACGATCCTTCCGTGGCTCTGTCTGGAAAATGCTACGTCATCTCTGCCTTTGACAATTCGATTGGGGTCGGAATTTCAGGCGCTGGAACCTGGATTGGCTGCATCGTCGACTTTACTGGCCTCGTGCATCTGGATAAATGACAGCGCCTCTGTTCCTGGCCCCGAAAGTGTTTTAGATCTCTCCAATCTTGGCTTTCCTCATCCGCGGAGCAACCGCGCCGCAGGTGGTGCGACATCCGCCGCGACTGATAATCGACATGTTACGATCACCCATGCAGACTTGGATCTCCAAATTGTATATATGAAACAGAAGGCGTTTGATGTCGGAATTCTTTCCCTCTCGGACTCGTTTGGAAAACTTCCACCTTCTGTGTGCGTTGTACGATTCGAGAATTTGCCTCTTCCAATTGTTGAATTACCAAGAGTCGCCTACTCCATCACCGAGAGCGGGCGCCGACTCGGTTTCAAATCCCGACTTCGACAGATTACAATGAATGTCTTGGATGAAGACAAGAAGGTCACAGCCGTATGCTTTGATGCGTCTGCGGTGCAGCTGCAGTACGTTGTATCTCCCCCAGAAGAGAGTCTTTTCTTTGCTATTGGAGATCTCCGTGCCGAGTCGCTGCTCAAGGAGTCAGAGTATCAAGTGCTGTCATGCGTCGATCACTCCATTGCTGTTGGCAGTGCAAATCAGGTGGAGATGCTGGTCGAGCGTCTGTTGGTGAACAATGCGGCTCCGATAAACAGGTTTGTTGCGTTTCGTGTGCTGCCCTTGCACCTTCGGCTGGACGGTGCTGTCCTATCAAAACTGTCTCACTACTCAGAGCTCAGGAACTTAGCTCGTCCATTCTCAGTGGCTGCCGTCAGTGAGAGCGGCGCTGACGGTGCCACTCCTTTTCCGATTCCGAAACAATACCAAATGAGAACGTGGAAGTCCGCAGAAGTATTTTCTGCGTCTGGTTTGGCTTCGCGAAATCCAGTTCGATCTCCTCGGGCTCAAAGATCGTCTGCTGAAGGGAGTGCAGCAACAGCTCACGGAGTGTTTGTTCAGGAATTTCGAGTATTTGCGACAACCGTGACGTTGCTGATTGGAGAGAATGACCGACGGCTTCCTTCAATCCACCAACCACTTGCAATCACGCTGCCCAGCTTTGCTTTGCGAGATCTTGCGGATGACAACGTCCGCGGTGTTCTCCGCTCCATTAGCAATTCGTATCGATCCGTGACAGAAGGCCTGGTGCTGCAAGTTCTTGGGCATTTGGACGCCATTGGATCTCCCATGAACATTTTTGCCACATTGAAAGAAGGCGTCACTGCCTTGTTCCGACTGCCTTACGAAGGCCTTCTTCTCGATGACTCGCCCGGGGCGTTTCTCCTGGGATTGTGCCGAGGCGTGCTCAAACTGCTGGCTGCGATTCTTTCCGTTTCCCTGAACGTCTCCGTAAAGGCATTCGGTATTCTGTCGTTCTCTGCGACATTTTGCACTTTCGATGAGCATTACCAGCAACGGAAGATTGGAACGTCGAGACGTCGCCATCCAAGGAATGTGCTCCGCGGTTTGATCACAGGTACGGAGCAATTGGCGTATGCTCTCGTTGATGCTTTGATGGGACCGTTTGTGCAGATATACCGCTATGGCATTCGCCGGGGATGCTGGCGAGTGTTGGTAGGCTTTGTGTTCAAGCCTCTCGATGGTGCTTCCGATTTCGTTGGGAAGACAATGGAAGGCCTCATGAATCAATTTTCCGCGGAGTTTGATCGGGATGTGTGGCTGCGACGAAATGAGATCCGTGAAGGCGCTGTTCTTACGAAGCCAGAACTCTACCGGCTATTCCAGCTTGTGCAAAAGGTGGAGTCTATGTACGACGTGGATCTAGAAACCGGTCAAGTCTATACCTCGAGACGACGTACAGCGACAATCACAGCGTCGTCTCCGAAGCCGAACCATCGTGCTGGGGGCCGACGGAGATTTTGGGAGTTCTGGAAAACGCAAACTGCATCTGTCCCGCGTCCCGATGCGGAGGATGATGAATCACCGCAGTGGATCGGGAATGCCAACTCTAAAATCGATGTCGAGTACTACGTCCCGGTGAAATGGTCCACGCCCAGAGGGCAGCTGCGGGACAGGATAGCCGTGAGATCTCGGCGATTCATTATTTTATGGGACTCTCTCGACGAACGCGATTCCGTGGAAGAACTGTACTTGATTCCGCGGGAATTGATCTGCAATGTCGCATGTTCTCACTTTGACACATATTTGGAGATCTCCCACGGCCCTCCGACGAATGTGGAAACGACCCTTCTTATCGGTGCGTTTGTGTCGAACATTGCCAAGGCCAAGACTGCATGACATGGAAATAAGCCTAGGTTTCCTTTACACTATAGGAGCCATGCAACGCTAAAGAAGAAGAAGAAAAGTAGACAGGAAAAGAGGGGGAAAAGAAGAGGGAAAAAAGCAGACGTGACAATACAATAATACACTAGGCGAGGAATGGAAAGAGGCCGATCTCAAGCATAAAAAGCCAAAAGATCAAAAACAAACGCAAAAGCTAAAGCAAAACGAGAACCTCAAAAGTAGACATCTTTTTTTTCCTTGAGGAACACGCTACTGCGCGTATGTCCGAACCCACCGCTGTGCTTCCTCGATGGCGCCCTTCTCGTCCTTCTTCCAGTGCTCTGCAACATCATTGGCAAGCGGATCATCTGGATTCGGCGCAGACAACAGCGCTTGAATGGAAAGCAAAACAGATCTAATTCCCAGAGCTGGACTCCACTTGTCCTTGAGAATATCCAGGCAAATGCGTCCCAGCCGATCCACATTCGGATGGTAAATCTTTGTCAAAAAGCGAACCTTGGGCGCCACCATGGGATACTCGTCTGGCAAGAACAACTCGAGGTTAAACACGCCGCCTTCGTATGGCGAACCCTGCGGACCGAAAATGCACACACTGAAATATCGGTTGTTCTCTTCATGAGGCGACGCAGAAATACCCGGGACCGCCTCCTTCATGAGACGCTCCGTCTCTTTTTGAATTCGGCGATTTGTTTGCATCTGCATTTTCGAAAGGACGTGCGCGTGAGCCCAAACCAACAACAGCAAAAGCGACCCCTCGGACTTTTAATAATTAAAATTAAAAAGAGAGTCTTTCTTACCAACACACACAAGAAAAAAAAAACCGGTAAAAAATAAATGAATAAAATAAATAACAAAAAGTGGAAAGTGGAAACAACACGAAAAACAGAAAAACGGAGCCTTTATGGACAAAAGTCCAATGTGTTTTCGTCGTACAGCTGGAAAGACTTGCTTGTCCATGGTCTGGGAGCGCGAACACTTGGCAAACGCGATGCTCACGACAGTGATGAGAGAGTGAGAGAGAGAGAGAGAGAGAGAGAGAGAGAGAGAGAGAGACGTGCGCTCGGTGGTCGGGTTT
>VRVR01000013.1:24785-393437 GCA_009859145.1 Andalucia godoyi
GAGAGAGAGAGAGAGAGAGAGAGAGAGAGAGAAAAGGAGGGGGGGAAATGTACAACTTTAACACAATTATTATCGGAGCGTTGAAACAAGAAGACTTTCTAAACTTGCTGGGTCTGGTCCGTATCAAAAGACACGGGAAAGGAAACCGTATCACCATGGCTTCCTGGATGATGGAAACTATCAATGGAACCGGAAACAGGCAATCTCTGCGGACTACTTTCCCCATACCTCCTCGATCCGTAAGAAACATTTTCAGAACTAGCACTCACGGGAACGGAATAGGATGAAGTGTACGTCGATGACGCGGCCGCGTCAAAGTTCATTCCCATTCCCATTCCCGATCCCGATCCGGATGCGGATGCGGATGCTGCACCGGGTGCTGAACCGGATGCTGAACTTCGTGATCGAAAGGCAGGAGAGACGCTTCCATGCGAAGTGCTAAAATCATCAGTGTGCACTGCCGAGCCAGTCCCCGTGAAATTGCCGTCCGTAGGCACTAGAAGACCTTCTTTTTGTTCTCGCTTGGCCAGTTTGCGGAGAGTGGCTTCCGAGGGACCCTGAGGAGCCTGAATAACGGGAATCTCCGAGGCCTCCACTTCCTGCAAATCCATCTGGGTGGCAGAAGCAGAGATATCCAATTGTGACTGGCTCATGTCATCCATGCTGGTTGACGTCATGTCGCTCATGTTGGAATCTACGGACGCCGCGGACTGCGATCTTCTCAGTTTTCTGCGTTCTCGATGAGCGCGGACCATGCGACGCGCAACCTGGTGGGTCCGATACGTCATGTATGCGAACGACATCCCTCCAAGAATAAGCGCAGGAATGTACAAACAATACATCGGAAACGACACTGCGGCTGCACCGCCAAAAGCCGAACCTATAAGGAAGGAGAAGTAGATGGGAATAAATATTCTCAACTTCCACACATTGCCGTATTCTTTCCTTGCAATCTGGCCAAATATCGCACCAATATCCGACACGATACCAGTCATGTGGGTCGTTCGGATAATAGCCTTGGAGTACGTCGTGATGAGAGCATTTTGCAGTCCACAGGCTCCGGATAGCAGGTATTCGCCCGATCGTCGAGTCCACAGATCATACGACGGATTGAGCAGGAAAGCAGCTCCCGCAACCATCCCAGCCTCGATGCCAATAGCAAGATTGTACTTGTGGCCGACCGCAAACGACTGCGACGGAACAATCACGCCCGCCAGAAACGAGCCAAACATGAATGAAAACAGCAGAAGAACATTTCGCAATACACCATCGGAACTTTGAACAACTGCCTGGTCTGCAAGCGTCGACGTGATACCCGTCACATGCGACACTCCGTGGCTCACAAGAATTATCGCTGCTCCATTCATGTACCCTGCAATAGTAGCAAACGTCGACGTCACAGCCACAATCAAGTGGAAATATCGGTCTGGAAGCATCCGTGCGGCCAAAGTCAAAGCGACAATGCCCAAGGTCAGAAATCAATAGAAGTGACGAGAAGTGACGGACTCCTTGCTATTTTCTTCCTGTTCCAAAGACGACTCCAAGAGGTAGAAAAAAGAAGAAGACGCAGCAGCAAAGCTGTCCGTTCAACAGAAGGAAGACGAAAAACCTACAAAAAGAAAAGAAAACATGAAAAGGAATGCGAAATTGAAGAAGAAACGTTTTGCTCAGCGAATACCATGGTAATCATCGTGATCAAGTTTTGTGTGGGCAAATCGAAATCGAAAAACATAAGGGGAGCATTTTAAGTGCATAATCGATCCGCAACAAACGGGAAAAGTGTATTCTTGTGTCACTTGAGACGAGCAAACATATACACATATATCCCCGCGGAAATTTCCCGACGCAGCAATTTTTGGCTGAAACTTGAAATCGATCGTGAGGGATTGGGAAAAAACCAGGGTTCTAACGAGAAGCTACGAGTTCCCCGACCGCTGTTTCGTCTCCTCGCGTCCTTTTTTTTCCCCCTCTTCTCCCCTTTTCTTTGTTTTTGCATTGTTTTCGTCTCCTTCACCGTTCTATACCTGAAAGAAAGTGAGAAGAAGGAAAGAAAACAAACTCAAAGCTTATCATGACAAAGGGAGGAAAGCACCACGGTGAAAAGTCTGCTGAACCGGAAGCAAAGTCGTCCAATGCGAAAGCACTGCAGTTCCATTCAAAGGATTCCAAGGACTCCAAAAAGGGAACTGCGGCTGCAGCTGCAGAATCTGCAAAGAAGCCTGTTCGAGTAAAGAAGCAGAAACCGGTGGACACCGAGACGTGGCGGAAGCTTATCGAGTCTCGGCGCAAGATCATTCACGAACATGTCATCATGGACGGCATGGTAACTGTCCGTGAGTTTGATAATATGGACTGCGACGGAGCATTTATTCTGGAAGGATTTCCAGCAGAAGGCGTCACTGCGATTCTGACTGCACAGTTCTTTGTGGACGCACTCAACTTGCCGCTGATCGGCGACATGGTGTCGACGGAGTTTCCTCCGACATGCACGGTGAAGCAGTTCCGTCCGTCGCAAGCTTGCCGCATCTACGGAAACAAGCAGCTTGTGGTATTTGCATCCGAGTTTGCACTGACTCCAGAAGTGGCACATGCAATCGTTCATGCTGTTTTTGACTTTGCACGTCGGCATCGCTGCAAGGCCATCCTCACGACGGACGGATACCCCGAGCAGGACAAGACCGCGAATGTCACTGGAGACGATGATACGATGGCCGTTATGGATGGCGATGACTCTGGAAAGAGTTCGGAAGGACAAGCTACAGACAGCGGCGACGACTCGGAGTCAGAGGACGAGGACGACGATGTCATCAGCAATTTCAAAATTGGAGTCCGCGGAGGCGGTGGTGGAGATGAAGATGGCGACGAAGACGCAATGGGTCCGGATGGAGATGAGGAGGCGTCGGCAGTGCTTCAAAAGCTTGGAGAATCACTTGATCGAGCAGTGGAACCAAAGGACGTGCGGTTCATCACAAACTCGATCCAGCTTGGAGACAAGTGTCTGGCACTCGGGTTCTTGCCGCTCAAGTCTGGAATCATCAAGGGCGTCTCAGGCGGTCTCACGGCAGACATGTATTTGAGAGACATTGATGTTCTGTGCTTGCTGGCTCCCTTCAATCCAATGTTGACGGATACAAAGGGAGCACTCGTTCTGTCCAAGGCTTTGCTGAACCTTTCCGGGCTGCAGGATATTGATACATCAAAACTAGAAAAGCGAGTCGGTAAGGTGGAGAAGAAGATCCGGTCGGTCATTGACAAGATTGCTGGCATCTCAGGTTCAAACACTGACGCTCCGTCCGGAATGTACTTGTAAGTGACTCTTGCTGTTCCGCACAACAACCTGTTTGTCCAGTATGACGAAGTGGAATTTTAAAGATCTTCTTGGTCAATCAAAACAAAAGCACGGTATTTTTATTATTCTTTTTTGTTTTGTTTTGGATTCTCGTGCTCGCTGTGGCTGAGGACTTGCAAACGCCCCTTTTGGCAGTCCAGCGGAGTGAGCATGAGGGCAATTAATCGGATGGCTTTTTCATTCATCGGCAGCCCGGCGAACTGAGGCGGTGTCGATTTACGAACATATACTTGCATTATTTTTAATTTTACGTTTCCCACCATGGACGGCACGAATACCACTCGCTCGGACGACGTTCAGATCGAAGTTGGGGAAAGCCGGCCACCGGACGCGAAAACTGTCCAAGAAGCGGTTTCCAAAAAGAGTGAGACTGCAACTGCTCTCCACTGCACTTGCCGCTCGCCGAAACGTGAATCATTATTGAAGAAATTCTAGACTTGACTACGGGTACGAACATCGCTTCCCCCTGGGAACTAGCAAAGCAACCTTCCGGTATGACGTTGTTGTTGCTGTGATGTTCAATGTTGAATACACAAAGCTGTCAACCGTAGAATCTGAGCCCCGGCGCGCAAACTGTGGAATTCGCAAGCTCCGCGCGTCTGTTGTCTGCTCCTTTCCTCAGCCTCCAACACCAAGAAGCAGCAATATCGGTTTTTATATTCTGTCTGTTTCCGGTCTTTTTCGGGGAGTTCTCTCATTCGTAGACAAGATGCAGCATCTGCCAAAATCATTCTTTGCCAGCAACCGCACTCGTGTTGGCCAGTTCATTGGGGAGGCAGGACATGTGTTCCTGTTCGGAAATCGCAGCGGTGTCCGCGATGATACGGACACAGACCTTGAAGTTCGTCAAGAGGCAAACTTTTTCTACCTGACGGGTGTTTTGGACGCCAACTACTCGGCAGTTATTACAGTTCCGACTGGTGAGCTGACGTTGATTGCACCACAGATGAGTCCGGATGATCCAATCTGGTACGGGGCGCTTCCGTCGCTTGCGGAAGTAAAGGAAAAACACGGTGCTGAGCGCGTCATTGAGGCAACTGCGGCTCCCGCGTTTCTAGGCGAGTTGAAGCAGTCCAAGATCTTTGTCATTAATGAAGATTTCAAAAGGCTTGCAATTGCAGCACTGCCCGCGGCCGCTGCCGGTGAGGCATCGATTGACACCGAGAAGTTGATGGAGGCACTGATTGAATCCAGGATGATCAAGCGGCCAGAGGAGATTGCCGTACTCCGCAGAGTTAACAAGATTTCGTCGGATGCCTTTGTGCTGATGATGCAAGAAGCTCGAAACTGCCGGTATGAACACGAACTCGAATCCATTTTTATGTCCTACGCGCGCCGACGTGGTTGCCGTCACATGGCGTACTTACCGATCGTGGGCGCCGGAAACAATGGCGCTGTATTGCATTATATGGCCAACAATGCACCGTTGAAAAAGACAGACCTGGTGCTCGTCGATGCGGGTGCCGAGCTGGATCTGTATGCATCCGACATTACGCGGTGTTTCCCGATGTCCGGAACGTTTGATGAGCGCCAGCGAACGGTGTACACCATAGTGCTGAATGCCCAAAAGGCAGTTGCAACCATGATCCGCCCTGGAGTCGATTGGACGGATTGCCATCTCGCTGCGGAACGCGTGCTTGCCGAGGGTCTTTTGGCCGCGAATATTCTACGGGGATCGTTGGAGGAGATCCTGGAGAAGCGGGCAATGTCGGTGTTCTTCCCGCATGGCCTTGGGCACTTTATGGGATTGGCGGTCCACGATGTCGGCGGATATCCGAAGGGCGTCGAGCGTATCCAAAAGCCATCCTTGCAGTATCTTCGCTGCCGACGAGTTCTCCAAGAAGGCATGGTTATTACTAACGAGCCTGGCATCTACTTCAACGAGGAACTGGTCCGTCGAGCAAAAGAGAATGCCGAGGTCAGCGCACTGATCAACTGGGAGGAGGTCGAGAAGTACCGAGGATTCGGTGGAGTTCGCATCGAGGACGACATCGTCGTTACTGCAGACGGATGCGAGTCGTTGACGACTGCTCCCAAGGAAATTGAAGACATTGAAAAGGTCATGCGCTCTTAACACGCCAAGTTTTTTTTATGTTGTGGTTGCTTTTGCTGTTGTGGTTGTTGCGTTTGTTGTTGCTCTTTTGCGTCTTTTTTTAAATTTGTTGTTCGTCAGTTGCGCACACTGTAATAATAATAATAAGAATAAAAAAAGACGAGGGATAGCAGAGAGAAAAACCTAGGGGCACAGAAGATCTGCTTTGCTCCTTACTGATCTTCCAGATTCATCTTCATGGGTTCGGTGCCCTTCTCGCACTGCTGGATATTAAGCTTCATGCGCTTCGCCTCATCCTTGTACATTTTCCCAAGACGTCTTTTGAGAAAGCGATAGTACTTTTCATAAAAGATGGCCATATTTCTATTGAATGGATTTCCTGCAAAATCTGCCGTTGCTCGGCGAATGGACTCCTTGAACAGCGCATCCGCGCGATCCTCGTTCTTCAGCCCCGCATTCGCTTGGGCCATGTACAGCAACGCCATGGTTGGAGTCTTCCCCATCATTTCCACACCCTGGCTAAGCTTGGACAGCGCCATTGTGAAGTGGGACGCATCGAGCCAAACTGCACTGAGATCCACCAACAGCTGGCCCTGCTTCACGCGGTCCACGGACTCGCCGATTCCGCCTTCGAGAATAGCTTTTGCAAGATCCAGCTGGCCAATCATTCGCAAGGCATGTGCCAGATACCGCCTTGTTTGGTACATCTCCTGCTCGGAAGCGCTGAGCTTCTTCTGCGACGCGAGCACAGTGTCCAGCAACTGCACCGCATCCTCCAGCCGTCCCTGCAGCACGAACACCCTTCCTAGATTGAAGCGCGCCTCCGCAAGCTCCAGTGTGTCATCTGCGTCCGCAACTGCCTGGCTCAAATGCGACGGAATCATCTCTGGAGCCCCCGTCAGCGCTGGACATCCCATCGCAATATGCACCGCTGTTGCATAGCACTCTGCTGCATTGTCCAGATCCCCCAGCATCTTTTCATACGCCATTCCCGTCAGATGGAAAAGTTGTGCGTTTTCCTTTGTTACAAACCGCTCATTCTCCGTCTCAAACGCACTCTGCAAAAGCTTCAGCGCTGCACCAATGTTTTCCCTTGTATTCGTCGCCAGCAACTCCGTAACCTTGGTCCTTACACTTTCATTTGAGCCTTCACTGCTACTATTGTCCAAATGAACCTCAGAGGATGTGACGACTGCCGTCGAAAAGGAACGAATTGCAACCGGAAGCAACGAACACACGCGGACGCTCGAAACCACCGAATTCCCACATCGGACCGGTGACAATGGCGTCCTCGCCAGCGATAGTCTCGCAGCTCGAAACACTGATGTAGATAACACTCGGTGCATTATGCAGTGCAACTCGAAACAATAGAAAGAAATAACAACAATAACAAAAGGAAAAAGAGGGGGAAACAGAGGAAAACATAACATCGAAAGACCAGGAATTCTCGCCAATGCCTTTCCCAATCTTTTTCGCTTTTACCTTTTCTTTCATTATTTTTCATCCCTTTTCATTACAAATAAATATTAATAACGACATTTAACGCAAACTTTGCCTCAAGCATGCTCTTCCGAAACGTGGAATAGCCCTGCGACCTGAAACGCACGCTCGGCATGTTCCTCCACGCATTCAACAGACATTGCGTGTCCGCTTCGCCAGCCTTCATCAGACGGAACGCCGAGCCATTTTTTGGCAGTCATGTAGCACTCGACGTCCAAAGATTGCACAAGAACTCTACAAAAAAGAGCAGAGTCTGTCTGCCCATTCGTTTCCCGCTTCGAGAGATTTTCAAATCCCGGATCCCGGATCCATCTTCAAGAGCACCTTCTGCATGTCCTCCAACGACTGGGACCTGCACTGGTCGAAACACTGTTGAGATCGCATTGTTCATTGTCACGTGGTTTCTCCCGGGGCTGACTGCCGTCTCGCCACCACCATTTGGACAAAGCTACTGCTTTTCCCGAAGAAGGAAACGACTGCTTCATGAGGATTCACTGCTCAACAGCTTCCGTGATCTTGAGCATCGTCTTTCCACCTCTGTTGGGACGACAGGATAAAAGGGCTTGAGGATGTCCACCGCATTGGCGCGATGTCGGAAGCATAGGAGCCGCACGACATGCCATTTTTCCCATTCGAGAGCCCCCGACAGTACAGCCGCAAGTATAGCACACAGCTCCCTTACACGACGGATGCGATGCGACAACTAGCGGGCAACAGATGAACTGTTTTTTGTAACAAGCGAGTGCCTGGTGGACGACGCAACTAGAATCTGCTGTTTCAGTTTCATGGTCGTAGGAACTCGTACTGCACACCGCACAGCCAATCGCCCTTCGAGCGCCTCTTCTCCGCCCCATGAGACCCCCGGGTGGAAGACCAGTGACACACCGACCATGCCCATCCATGGGCGGTCCTCGAAGCAAACGACAGGGCTTCACAAAACCGGATCCAGCCTTCTGGCAATGGCAGATGCAGCGGCGTTCCTTCGCGCTGCAGCATCAGAAGTTTCTCGTCATGCAGCTTGTTTTCCTTTTCAGGCAAGTAATTCAGCTCCTGACCCCAAAACTTGCGGTCGTCCTCTGTTTGGGCACCAAGGTACTGCGCCTTTGTTTGGTCAATCTTGCCTTCGACGATGCGAGTCTGATTTTCAGTTTCGGTTATTCGTGCGGCAGCTGCGTCAATGTCCTCCTGGACTTTCGAGATCTCCCCTTCAACCATCTCCAACTGTTCGGGAAAGAACCATCACTGTCGACAGTTCAAAGACAGACGGACCCACCGCTGGCAGTGGCACGAAATGGCCTTCATTCGTTGCTGAAACAAACAGGATTGGCGACGTTGAAAATGCCGGCTCGTCTCACGTGAGAGCCGCGGCAGTGTGACAGAAACAGAAGCAGCAGACACGGTTGCAATGCAGACCCACTTAACGCCAGCTGCAGATGTGCGAGCGACTGGTTTTTGGACCTTTAAGAGGACTCTTGAGCGATGCTAGGCCCACGGGGACCAATAAAACTGCGTGTTTATTCCGTTGAACTTCAGGTACGATTGGTGAATGCGCGAATAAACCTGCTCCCTTCACTCGAAACAAAAGGATCATACGCAGCGTAGTTTAGCTGAGTCGGCGTGTTTTTTGTTTTTGTTTTGTTGTTGTTTTTGTACGTTGGACTGAGTTGACGGTGGTGGTGGTGGTGTCGATAGACACCAAAATATTGAAGACGAAAAAAAAGATAGGCAAAACATCTCTTGTCAAGCTTCTCGGGGAACCCGTTTAGAAGCCGTAGAGAGTGCGTCCCTGGCGCTTGAGGGCCAGAACAACGTCCTGCGAAGTGACGGTCTTGCGGCGTCCGTGTTCAGTGTACGTGACTGCATCGCGGATGACCTGCTCAAGGAACATCTTGAGGACCTTGCGGGTCTCGTCGTAGATTCCCTTCGAGATACGCTTGACACCACCTCGGCGAGCCAGACGGCGGATTGCGGGGACAGTGATTCCCGAAATCGTCTCGCGGAAAACCTTCTTGTGGCGCTTGGCACCTCCCTTTCCGAGTCCTTTACCTCCTTTACCACGTCCTGCCATGATTGCTGTTTGATTGAGATTTGATTGAGTGTTTTTGAATTGAGAAGAAGAGAAGGGAAAAAGAAAAGGAGAGAAACAAAAATCCAAAAAAAAAAAAAAAAACAGAAAAAGAATGACAGAAGAGGCACAGAAGACAAGACCGGAAGACGAGAGCAGTGAGTTTGCAAAGGCGTGAAATTTCACCGAGGGGCGCGCCAAACTACCCCATGACCGGGAGTGGCAGCTTGCTCCACTTTCCGCTGTCTCCCTCAATCTGTGCATTTCAGAACACACGCACAAAAGGTAGGAATTCTCTTTCCTTCGACCCACTACAGTCGGCAAAAAAATTCATGCTCTTTTTTTCTCTTGTCATCTTTGGGGCGTTGCTCGCCTACATTATGCACTGAACATGCATATCTACGAATGGACATGCATATTCAATCTTGCATCCCGTTGCCAGGGAGGGGATAGGCCCCAACACGCCTCACGGCGTTCTTCAGATAGATGTTCCGCGCTCCGTTCTCAATCTCGATCAATCGGTGAGCTACACGCGGGACATGCAAACACTTTGCCTCCGCCGCTCGCGATACTCGGTCGCCTTATGGAACAAACGCTACAAAAAGTGAAACCAACGAATGATAGAACAGATGGCTACGGATGTTGCGTTAAAGAGTGTCGAAAATGCGGAGCCTGTGCCCCCGGCTGAATTTTGGCCGAGCGTGCGTAAGCACGGATTCCTGTGAAACAAACGTGCTAGTGTCGGCCAATGTCGACCGTGTGTGTTTATGTATACTTCCGTATATGCATGACAATGACGTGTTATTATGTATTCAGCGGCTTCACCGATTTTGGTGCTTCGTCTCTGTATGGCTTTCTCAGTCGTCTTTCCAAACGCGACGCGATCAAAGTAATGCCGCCGCGAGCAAAGCGTCGTCGAAGCGAAGCCTTTGAAGAGGATTTCTCGACGCTGTGGAATTACGAAACGGAGAGCGTGATCCTCGAGTCTCTGACGCATTTTCCCTTGAAGGGCGGTGCATCGACGCTTCTTTCCATCATGAATGCATATGTTTCGCTTCGCAAGCATCTGGAATCATCTGAAGGAAACCATTTGCGGTACTTGCTCCCGCTGCTGAGTCTAAAAGCCGTCCGCTCGCGAATCGGGCTGTGGTTCAACATAGATCAGATCATCGGCGAGTATTATGAGGATGCGGTTTCAAAGCCATTCGCAGTCCCATCCTCATTCTTCACCATAGATATGACATCGCAGTCACAGCATGATGCTTCGCCTTTGCAGACTCTGGGTTCCGACGCAAGCTCTCCGTCGGCGGTGGCTCAGCAAGGCGCCACAACCATTCGGCCTCGCTCCACGCGCGCATCCGTCTCTCTGAAGTAAGTCCGTTTGCAGTGGCGCCATACTCCATCCATCACCACTTACTATGCACCTTGGTTCTCTTCTTGCATGTCGAATGACGTTCTTTGCTGTCTTCTTGCACATCATTGTCTTCTTCTTCTTCTTCTTCTTCTTCATCATCATCATCATCATCATCATCATATTTATTATATGCCGGTTGCTGTGGAGCGACGGCGTGCAAAAGCAACTCGACGGCTTGGTTTTGCCTTGGAACACAAACACGCCGTGCAGTCACGGATTCCTGTCTTTTCTTGATCCGGGCAAGAATACCAAAGACCCTTTCCCCGGGCCTGATCCAGGCCCTGTTCTGCTCCTGCAAGTCTAGTGCCCTCAAATTACAGTTTTTCCGATTTTCAACTTCAGCTCTTCTCTAGCGTTGGCTACATTACGGGGTTGGGGGTCGGGGTACGTAGAATACGTATTTTACCGTAAAATGCACGTAAAATGACGTAACGCCAAATTATATTGCCGTTGAAACAAACGTACTGACACAAATTTATGGGTAAACACCGTTATCCGCATCGTCCTGTGTGGGGAATGGAGCGAGGACATTCTCAGTCGATCAGTCAACGCTACGTGGGATGAACAGTGTTTTTCGACTTTTCGACCCTCTTCTGCAGGAGTCTGAGGAGGACTGTCGTCGTCCTCGTTTCGCTCCTGTCTGACCGGTTCGCGTTCATCGGCAACTTCGCTGCCGTCCCTGTCGATACAGGATTCAAATTCACGATCGACGGGCTGTCCATGTCGTCGTTTTCACGCCTTGTGAGCTCCAAGCAGAAACAAAAAACTAAAAAAAGGACGCGTTTGTTTTGCTAATATAATACTGGTGTGAATGCGGAAGAACGAGGACGTACTGGGGGAAAAACCACTGATGATCGTAATCTCAATATAGTCGTTTTTTGCTGTGTCATTTTCAATGGCAGGAACTCAGACTTCAAATCCTGGAAGATATGTGAACAGCACACAAGGAAATGTTCTTCGTCAGTCAAGATCCTCAACGAACTGTGCAAAACGCCCAACGAACTCTTGACTGTGCGATGATAACCGACGGCGTTTATCCAGTTATATATGTACACACATGATTTTTGAACATGTTTCGCTCCACTTTCTTATTGCAGTTCTCACGTCAAGACGTCGATGTGCCAGAGGAGTGCTACGACTTTCTGGAAGCCTTCCGTTGCGAATGTTTTCCGTTCTCATTGTCGTCGTCGACACCGTCTGTTGCCAACGCAGGATCAAACAAGTATCGTCCCTTGTAGAATGCGACGGCGATTGTGCAGCAGCAGCCGAGGAAGCAGATTGAGAAGAGGACCACGGGAACCAGCCACTCGATCCGATCCGCGTCAATGGAGAATGTCGCACGAATCGCAACTCGATTCCCTACGTTGCACAGCATGACGCTGTACTCATGAAACGGAGAGATGACGGTATTCCTTGCAGAAACCGTCGCTGGCATTCCTACCGTCTCGTACAGAATCGCCGCACACTGCCGATCCGCCCCGAGCACGCAGTCCGGTTCCAGACGCCGCAGAGTGAGAATCAGCAGCAGCGAGGCGTCGTACGGCGTGACACTTGACGCCGTCGACGCATTCACCAATGCTGCGAATGACCCAGAAAGCGAAACCTTGCTCTTGTCAAACAGATGTGAAATCCAGCACTCTTGCGGTTGCAACGTCGTCGAAAGGTCCGTAATGGAACCAGCACTGAAATGCAAGGTTTGCAAAAAGACAACTGCAAACAACAACAATAACGACAATGGCGACAATGGCGACAATGGCGACAATCGGCTTGTTGTTAAGAATGGACGAGAATGATGCATCAGTATGGCGGACTCTGCATTGTGCTTTGCTGGAGTCTGAAAAAGAAGAAGGAGGGAGGGGTGAAATGAAAGAAAGATAGATAGATAGAAAGAAGAGGGAAACGAGGAAAAGGAACGCTGATTTGGCTCTGAAGATGCTATAGCTGGTATGTATCCATGTCGATTCACCCCCGTCGTAGTAGATTCTCGTTTGCGCATTCTTAGCGAGCCCCTGTGTACCGAGAATGGTGACTGATCTCCAGAGGCTAACTGGTTAGCTGGCTGACTGGCAAAAAGTGAGTTGATTTTTTGGCTGGAATGACACAGAAGCCAGACCGGTCTGCGATTCTGAAGGTGTTTCTGAGCGAGCTGCGTGATGTGTGCAAGCAGTGCTCAGCAAGCGATGCTGGGGCCGCAGCAGGCGGCACCACAGCGACGGCGTACGTGGAGCCTTACCCAGGACGCATCTATTCGCGGTTCTGGATCGAGGGCTTTGTTGTGTCCCGGACCACACGATCGGCCAAGTTTGACATTCTCGAGCTCGACGACGGCTCGCCCGCCCGCATGCACATCGCGGTCAATCCGTCGTGCTCGACACTTGGCGACCCTCGATTTCAGCCGGGTGCGTACATTGCAGCAGTCGTAAGACCAATCCTCAATGCCAAGCAGCTGGGATCGCCTGTACTTGCTGTCCGTGTGGGTCTTGTCGAACCCTTCGCCGTCGGAACGCGACTGACTTGCTGGCCGCTCGAAGTCGCATACTGTCGACGGCTCGTCAAGGCGGGAAACACCGATTCCGCAATTCCTTAAGTCCCACGACGCTTCCCAGCTTTTGCTGTTGGTTGCTGTTCTTCCCTTCTGCTTTATCCTGTTGCTTCATTATCTGCCAACACGTTGTCATATATATTATTTTTCGGGGAGGGTGCCGTTTCACAAAAGAGCAGCATATCATGGAGAGCAGCGGTGAGCAGAGCACCGAGTTGGCAATGCTGGAGCAGCTTGATGCATCTTCCTCGCAAATTGTAAGCTCACTCCAGACTCTGACGTCCGACATGCAGCAACTCGCGGCGGCTGCACAGGCCATGAACAGCGTCGTCAAGTCGTGGGCCGGCGTCATGAGCGCATTTTCCGCAGATCCAAACACCCGTCTTGTCCAGTACCCTGTCTAGAAACTTTTCGTCGATGCAGTGCTGATGCCATTGCACGCGAGACTGACCAACAAACTTCTTGTACAAAAATACCAGTCTGCTCTTCACCGCATTCCCATAAATATGCTTCACAAAAATGTCAAAGCCAAAAACAACAGCAACAACAGCAACAACAGCAACACATACATCATTTATGTCATAAGTAAGACAGATCAGGGGAGGGGGGAGAGGAGGAATAGAGATCAGCACGACTAGAAGACGAATGGAATGATGATCTTGCGAGACTTGGGATAGTCCTTGAACTCCTTTCTGTAGTTTCTGTGCTTTCCGATGGCCCACTGGGTCATTTGCGCGGCGCCGACGAGTGCAAAGAGGGCGGCCGCAACAGTTTGTGTGGCAATTGTGAATCCGATCCACGCGAGAATCTCAAATGTGTAGTTCGGGCATGAGACAAGCTCGAAGAGGAAGCCTCGCGGGATCTTGCGGACCCGAGTGCCTTCGGGGCGGAGATTGCGCAGCATGATGTGGCACACGAGATTTCCGAACTCGGCTGCGGCAAAGAGAGTCGTGCCTGCGATGACCATGGTCTGACACGGGGCTGTATAGAGAGGATGGTTGACAAAATACGACACGAACGCCGCAAATCCCCAATAGTATCCCGAATTCTTGAAAATGTTCATGAGAGGCATGGTACCCTTTGAGAACCGATGGACAAACAGCGTCTCGAGCTCGCGTTTGGCATAGTGGATAGTCCACAAAAGAAGTGCCAACTGCTGCACAGGCTGCGACGCACCAAACCAGAAATAAAAGATGGGATATGCAAACAGCGGACCAGCATATTCGACCAGAAACACGGTTCTCCAGCCAATCTGCGGCCCAAGATCACGAAACAGCAGTTCGTTGGGCTTAGTTGTGGACAGCTTCGATGCATACACTGCCAGACTCTCTGAATCGTCCGCCAGTTTCACATATGAGGGTGACTTTCCGGATGTCGACGGATTCGGGTCAAGAAGTGCCAGCGCAATGCGCGAAGAAGACATTGAAGGCTTGAAAGACCTCTTCAGATCCGCAACCACGCTCGTCGTCGGAACCGTCACGGTCCGCAGCACTTTGCCAGACCGAGACTTGATATCAAACACGTACGACGACATTTCTCTTCAGCACACCTCTTGCAAAAATGAAATTACAAACCAGAAGACGAGAGAAGAGTGGAGAAGAAATCCTTAGGAAAGGAAACGGAAGAAGAAGAAGAAGAAGAAGAAGAAGAAGAAGAAGAAGAAGAAGAAGAAGAAGAAGGAAAAGAAAAAACACAACAACAATAGATATGTATATGTTTTATAACGTGAAGCGTCTGACAGTTCCGAGAAATGCAAAGATGCATATATTCTTTGTGCCTTTTGTTTTCTGCACTCTCTCATGGAGGAAGTCTTTCTAGTCTCAAGTAAGCTTCCTCGGTTTCCCAACTCGGATGGCAAGTCACTTCTCGCGCTGCATAGCTTTCTCTGTTCATTCGACATACATACATATATATATATATATATATATAGTGTCGGTATGCGTGTATGCAATTTTTGGAAACAATTTTTTTTTCTCCCATTGAATTGGCTTCTCTCGTGGCTGCTGCTGTTGTTGAGTCCTTTCCTGGAGTGGGTGGGATTTTCCATAGTCTGTTGTTTTAAGCTTGGTGCGGGTTGCTGGTGGTTTGGCAGATGGATCGGGAATGGGAGGATGTGACTGCGCAAGTTCAGAGTGCAGTGGCATCTTTTGGGCCGAATTCGCAGGAGATTGTGCATGGCACAGGGTTTTCGCTGCTGGAAGCAATGGGTGCCGTTGAGCTGATGGATGCTCGAATGGACCCGTTTGCATCCGGCCCAATTCCGTCGCCATCGAACTACGCAGCCTACCCAATTCATATTTCGGAAGCGGAGGTTCCGGTGATACTGGCTCAGATGCTGTACCGATTCGTACTGTTTTGCAAAGGAACGCCGCTTCCATGCTCGCTGTATGCTTGCTACTTTTCGTTTCTTCCCGAGAAATGTCCGCATGAGCCGCTCCGGTTCTGTCTGCGTGCGATTCTGCGATGTGCATCGATCGGACGACAGGCGGTTGTCAGTGCAAACATCTCGGAGGAAGACGAATTCACGCATGCACCGTTCTCGCTGCCGCTGTGGCCGCAGACTCCGCCAAGTGTCGTTCCGCCTGTGTTCCACGGATACACGGATGCACAGCTTATTGCAAAGCTGGACGCTCTTGGAAGAGAGACGCAGGCATCAGACGGGACAACAGGGGATCAGAAATATTGTCTTTTTTTCGCGCGATTACTGGAGCTGGTGACTTGTCTGTCAGAAAAGAACATTCGGAAAAGCGTAATGATGCTCGCGAGATGCCGCGGGTCGCTTGGAGCAATCTCTGAGTTTCTAACTGCCCACATGTCGGGGGTTGCGGAAGACCAGATTGCAGCGATTGTGAAGGACGCGGGGACGTTTGACGACCGGCTCGCCGCAAGGTTTGTTGCGGGACTGCCGGCGCGCAACTTGCCATCGATGTCGACTGCTGAGGTACTGGCGGCATTGGAGAAACTCATGGATGATTTTGACGGAGTTTGCGCAATTGTAGCGACTGCAGAGGCACTCATGGCTTTGGAAACCGAGCGATTACAAGGACTTAGTTCCTTGCTGCATGCTGTGGAACTGTTCAACTCCGAAGCAAATCCAAGCGTGATTCCGCGTTCGTTCTTGGTACTGTGGGCATTGACCACACAAGGTTGCATTTTTGAGCACAGCATTGATACGTTTGTGTCGCACAGAATTCAGTCGTACCTGACGATTTCGTTTGCGGACTCGGACTGGGAAGCATTCAAGGTCGGTGCCGACTTTGCAGAGTTCCGAAAGAGGATCACGAATGCGATCATTCAGTGGTTGCAGACTGTGTGCATGAATCGGGCAGTGATGCGCAGAAGGTGTGCGCGAGTCTTGCGATCGATCTCAGTGGTTCAAGAAGATGCGTCAGTAATGGACTCGCTGCTGATGCAGGCACTCGTCAAGGAGGATGATAAGAGACCGCAGACCAATGACCTCGCGTTCACGTTTTTCGCAACAGATTTTGCGCTACATGTGGCAATTACGTATGTCCTGATGGGGTTCGAGCTCGAGCTGTATCAGCCCGCAGAGTACGCTCCAACACTGTATGTAGCCGACTACTTGTTCCAGTGCCGCATGCAATTTATCAACATGATGGAAACAAAACACGACAGAATGCGCAAGCTCCGAGCTGCAGAATTGTCTGCGAAGAAGAATTTGAAAAAGAAGAAGCAGCAGCAGGAAACTCATATCCCCATTCCCGATTACACCTTCCCGGGACGTTTGCGATATGCAATTGCCAAACATTATCTTGTTCGCGGAATGTCTCGACTCGCTTTTTCTGGAGTCTTGTGCAAGCAGATTCCATCGGACGCAGATGTTTTCTCGGATCCAAAAACTGTGTATGACCACCGGTTTCACCACGTGTTTGTGTTGCTGGAGCCGCCCCCATTGCATTACAAGGATTACGCAAAGTTCGTGCGTCCCGCTGAGGATTCCCATCTGGCAACTGGTTCTACACAAGGACCAGGATCGTCCGCCACCGCAACTCCGTCTGCGCTTCGCAACTTCGCGGTTGATCATCTTGTGGCTGCAAAGCGTGATTTGTGCCAATTGAAGCTGGCTTTGTCGGTAGGCCATGCTTCCTCTTTACCCAGTGATCGTTGGCTGTCCTCGGAGCTGGATCTTCTGATGAAAGTGTGCGACGCCAACAGGATTTCAACGGAGCTTGTTTCAAAGATGTCGAAGCCTGTGGAAGGCAATTCTTTCGAAGAGTCGAATGTTTTCAAAAGGCTAGAGATTGATGAAGCAGAGAAACGCTGGCCAATTTGGAAGCCCAAGAAGAACTAACTCGCCATCTTCACGCAGTGTTCCCTTTCGGACTTCAATCCACCCACACTCTCCCTCTTTTTATTCTTTCTTTTTTCTTTTTTTTTTTTTTCTTTTTTGGCTATGCTATTATTATTTTATTAGCACTTCTTGTTGTTTTGGGCCTCCGGCTTCCAGCGGTAGTTACACGGTGTGTTCGTCTAACGATTGGCTTCTTCGCGCGTCGCAATGGATGTAGAGAAAATCCACTTTTGATGTATGCGTACATTTCTATCCGTCTGAAATTTCGTTGCGCGCTTCCTCCTCTCCAAATCTCGTCGGAATTCGATCCCTTCGTCATAGTCGATTATGGTCATCTCAGGCTCCTTGTCAGTTAAGGACTAGAGTTGTGCGCAAGGATGCTGCATCGTGGGATGTTCCTGATGCTTGTGTTGCGCACTCTCGCATCTGGAAACGCAGAGCAGCCATGGAACACTGGTAGCAGTTTTATGTAATGTTGGCGTCGTGAAGGTGCCCTGCAAGAACGACCACGACCGGCTGGCTCGACAGGACGATAGAACTGGACTTCCATCTGTACGTATGTTGTTGTCTTTATATAAAATAAAACTGTAAAAATGGGGACGGAGAGGACATCGCTTCTGCAGGATCGTGAAATCATCCACGGCCCCATAACCTGCTTAGTGGATTGCTTCCTTTCCTCTGCCTGGTAATGTTGAAACATGAAAAAAGACAAAACAAAAATAATTAATCAAGCAAAATAATAATGAACAGAAGAAGCGTTCCCCACGACCAAAAGGAGGGAAATTAGCGAGTAGAGGAGGAGGGGGGAGAAGAAAATCTAGAATACAAAAAGGAAACAAAGAAGAAACGCTGGAATCAACAACAGAAACAGGAAACAGCAAGTCTACAAGCAATCAGGGGTTCGAAATATCTGCCACATCATCTTCTAGCACAAAGGCCCCGGAAACCCTGGCACGGCGTTCACAGAGGCCACGCATCAGCGTATCGATGACGTCCTCTGGATCCTCCAGCACGCACGCCTTGATTTCCGAGATGACATGAGAGAAATCATGAATACTCAGTGAACCCGGCTTCCATTGCAGATAGAACAGGTAGAACATCGCGATGTAGAGGCGGTTAACGACCAGGAACACCGAATCCCAGCGGTTGATCAAGCAATTGAGCACCCCGGATCGCAGAGCCTCCAGGCAAACTTTGGTCAAATTGATTCCGGTAACTGCGAAGGGAAAGTCCTTATTTGACGCGAGATTTGAGCGAGAGAGCGTGTGGATATCCAGCGTCAATGATGAAAACAAAGAATCCGAGGAGATGAAGAGCAGCTGCAGGAGTCCCAACAAACCACCCCCGCGAAGATCCGTGGCAGGGTCGGAGCCTTGAAACCCAATCGTTTCCCAGTGCGAACCAAACCGAGGGCACTGTCGCGTTGAGGTGCCTGTGAGCCTGGAGTACAGAGTTCGAATCGCCCGGACATGATCCACGTTCGAATCATCAAAGGCGAGACGGGCAAAACAAAACACCATCAAACGCTCCTCGGTCAATTCACTGCTTCGCAGCTTTGGTGGCGGCGCCTTGTACATGCCACACGTCATGTAAAACAAGCAGGTTTTCCGCGGAGGTGCAATCGACGCGTCAAAGACGACAACCGAAGGCTTCACACCCGAGATGTCCGTGCGAATGAGGTACTTGAAGAACATTTCGTATTGAATCGGAGCACAAGACACATCCTGCCCGTCCGCCGCACTCGAGGCGAAACCGGCAGCCGAGAGCTGTGCATCCCGAATCGCAGTAACTCGATTCCATTCCGCTTCTGCTGCTAATTGCTCCTCCGTAAGCGGCTGATCGGGAGGAAGCGGCCCCAGAGTTTTGAATCCCGCGACTCCATTTCCGAAGCCTTGCTCGTCTTTGCCATTCAGTCCAACATCGCTCAGGACGTACAGATGCTTCTCAACGTTGGTTGAAAATCGCACAGACTTGCGCCTCTTCGATGATCCGTTCTCGGAAAACAGCACAGCACTCGTTTCCTTCTGATGATTCTCAGAGTCCTTTGGTCGTGCAGTAAGCGGCTCGATGGACTGCATCGAGCCTCGAATGCATGGTTGCAGAAGCCTCTCGTCGGTATGATGGTGCAACGGCTCATGGATGAAGTTGGAAGGCGACCGTGGGGGCTGATCCGCCACCACAAGTGTTCCGTGCGCATGAGCATCGGTTGCAGACTTGTTCAATGAAACGATCAAGGTCAGTGTTCTTGCACCTGATTTTGATGTGGACGTCATTGCAGGAAAACCTGTTGAGGAGGACGATGACGCCGAGTCTTCCGAATCGGATCGTCGATCGCCGGTTGGAACTGCCGCCGCCGCTTGATCCGACTCGACGGTAATGAAGGGTTCGTCCAACTTTGCTTCAATGCGGTTTGTTTGTCGCGACTCGACTTCATTGTCCTCCGAGACCACTGAAATACTTGGTGCTGGAAGGTAGTTCACTGGTGGAGATGCCGGTGCCAATGTCAATGTACTCGACGCACTTGACGCACTTGACGCACTGTTCCCTGTCGAAGATGGCGTTGTTGAGGATGTCGCAATGGGACTGGTGCAAGTTGTGAAACCTGCAGGAAGAGCTGTCGACGCTAGCACTGGTATTGGTATTTGTGCTGCTGCTGCTACTGCTGATGGCGATGATGATGAATGCATCCCCGGAGCCGGATCTTCCATGTAATCTCTAGGAGTAGCCGTTTGCGAAGGAGTAGACTGACCAGATCCAACCGGCGATCGCTCCGGCTCTCCAAAATCGTCGTCGTCGTCACCACCACCACCGCGATGCACAATCTTTGATCCCGATTCGTGCATCAAAGAAGCGTCCGTGTCGTCAAAAACATCAGGAGTCGGAGAACTGTGAGATTCTAAGTCCGAAGAACGCGGATGCTGCTCATCATCCTTTGCGTATGCCGGAGTAATGTCGTCAAGATCCAGTGCCGACATTTCCTTTCTCCTCTCTCGTGTCTGTCGTCTCTCGTCTGCTGCGCTAATTCACGAATGCAGAATAACAACAAAGAGAAAATTGGAGCGGTAAAACGAACTCAAAAGAAAACAAACACAGCCGATGGGACTTTTGAAACACTGTAATTTTCAAATCAAACAGATACAAGAGAAAGACAGAACGACAGACAAGATCACGTTGCGAAAAAGAAGAAAAGGGAATGAATCTAACGCCCTTCTTTTTTCCCTTGAGACTCTGTTCCTGCTACTCTTCACTTGCTTGCTGGGAAATGAAAGAAATCAGATCTGGAGAGAGATCCAGAGAAGAAGAGATGTCTGAACACTTTCAAAAGACTTAAAGCAACAAGGAAAAAAGAAAAGAAGATAATTGCAGAATATGAAGATGAAGAAAAATAAAAAATAAAAAATAAAATAAAGAAATAAAGAAGAAGAAGATTAATATAACAATTAATGGTGATTATAGCACAATAAGAAAAAATAATAATATAAAAACAATAATAAAGAATCCAAATAATAATAATAATAATAATAATAATAATAATAATAATAATAATGATGATGATGATGCATAGGACTCGTAATGAATAGTAATCGAAATAGAGAGGAAAAACCACCCGAAAACTGCTCAAAGCACAGGCACATTTGGGACAGAAAAACAAAGCCGGGTGACTGTTGCTTGTCTGGGTCTGCGAGAGAAGTCCGTGAATTCATTTGTATTTAATTATTGGTGAGGGTTGGGGGATGGGGGCTGCTTTACGGCTGGCGTTATGGTATTATGGTATTTTTGGGTTGGGTTTGCGCGATGGGGTGGCGGCATCGAGGGGCTTCATGCTCGGTGTAGAGACTGCAGCGGAGACACGCGTGGAGTTTTGGGCTAGATATTTGCAATGCTCTTGTATGACTTGCAGGTGATGTGGAAATGCATGGGCGTCAACTGCATTGTCGAACGCAAAGACTGCATTCAGAGACGCAGTGTGGTACGTAACGCCTGTTTGGAGGTACGTCGACCATGCTTCGGTTCGCTTGTTGCATTCCAAACAGAGAGCCTTTGCAATGTCCTCGACAATGCTGCAGTCCTCAAGAAACACGCTTCCGCGCTGCTGCTTCTCGACATCGTTCGCAAGCAGTGCTTTTTGAACCGCCGTCATCGCAGTCTCCTTTACAGCTCCCAGATCCTGCATCAGTGGCGTCAGAGGATCCAGCACCGTCTTGCACAGGTCGCCAAGACTCTCCCAAACCTTGTCGTATAAATACAAGTGTGACTCCGGCCCTGCATACATCCCCGGATCTTCAAGATGGTCCAAGTATGCTAGCAATGCTGCCGCACATTTTCTTCTTGCAGTAGGATACACTTCGTTCAGCTGCACGTCAACCTTTCCGCTTATGGAGGACAGCGAAGACCACATTTCCTGACACACTCGCTCGCGCTAACTCGAGCCCACTCACTCTCTCAACTACACGCCCGCCTTGCGCGCAAACGTACCTCAATAATTAGCAGACAAAAGTGAAAATGTGTCGAAACGAAAGACACTCAATGGAAGTCCGGCAGTCACCCCGAATCTTTCCATTTGCAGCTGTTCTTCTTGAAACACCGTACGGTTTCCGGCAGCCATTATGTTCTTTTGGGGCGTTCTTTTTTCATGTTCCTTTTGAACGCGAGCGAGTGAGAGACAGAGAGAGACAGAGAGAGACAGAGAGAGAGAGAGAGAGAGAGACAGAGACAGAGAGAGAGAGAGAGAGAGAGAGAGAGAGAGAGAGAGAGAGAGAGAGAGAGAGAGAGAGAGAGAGAGAGAGAGAGAGAGAGAGAGAGAGAGAGAGAGGTGATTGAAAATGTTTGCGCACTCGGATGAAACACAGTTTACGGTCAAGACGATTGCGACATGTGCTGCAGCGTTCACGGTGACGACAGCTCTTTGCGTAGTTGCGTCTTTGCTGTATTCGAATTTCCTGCCGCTTCTGTCTTTGGGGTTCTTCTTGGTCTCTCCCATCCCGTACTTCATGTGCGGGAAGGCCCGAGCAGATTCCTCGGCTGTGTTTGGATCCGATGACGAGCCGGGAATAGCCCACATGGGACAGTTCCTTTCGTCCTTTGCTGCGTTCATCGGAATCGGACTTCCGTGGCTGCTGCTTCACACGGAGGCAATGCAAACAACTGCGGCGGTAATGACGTTCTTTGGAGGAATTGTGTTGTATGGATCGCTTATTCTCATCGAGTATCTCAAAGGAAGAAGAGAAAAGGCAAGCTCGTGGTAGCTTCCTCAACATCTTCCAAGAAAGAGTGCCCAGTGTCGTCGGGGTGCGCATACCCAAATTATCGACAACGCATGATGTCGGTATTGTGACTATTCAAACAATGTTTATATTAAAAAAAGTAGGAAAACTAAAGCAGCTCGGAAGCGTAACCGCCACCGCAACCACCACCAACAACAAGATGATCATGGTCATCACGACAACGACGACGATTGTTGTGGTGATGGTGATAATGGTGGGTCCTGTTAGAGAGACAGGGAAATCTACCCAATCATGGTACGTTTTCTGCCTCGAAGCCGAACTTGCTCCAATTTCGCGAGAACTGTCGCTGCCTTTTTCGATTTCGAGCGGTACGCAGCGAGAATAAGGTCGACAAATCTCTGAGAATCTGGATGTGTCGATAAGAATGCACGCTCTAAAACGTACAGATCAACTGCCTTGTCTTCCGGCAGCGTGGATGAATATGAAAGCCCAAAGTCAAGCAAGACAACCGATTGTGATTGTTGGAGTGGATGATGCTCGTGGTGCGGTTGGTGCGGTTGGTGTTGTTGCAGAGTGTGTCGATGTTGATTCAAGTGCGGTTGGGAAAAGTGACCGTGCACACTGGTCTCGCCATCCCGGATCATCAGATTAGAAGTTGTGAGATCTCCATGCACAAGATCAATGTCATGAAGAGCTGCAAGGACGCTTCCGACTTGCGAAAACATGTCCGCGGATTCCTTTCCTTGGAAAATGGTTTCTTTGAGCGTGAGCCCATGAATTCTCTCCATAAAGATCGCAGTCTTTGGTTCGTCTACAAAGTACACGGCCGGAACATCAATCCCTGCTTTTTGGCACCGGACAAACATGCGGCACTCTTGCTGCAGACGGCGCTGGGTAATCCGGGAATCAAGAAGCGGATGTCGGTATCGTTTGCTGAACCGCTGCTTGATGATGCATGGCCGACCGAGGAACAGGCACTCATAAACCCTACCTTCTGCACCCTGTGCAATCAACTCGAGATTAGGAAGCTTGAAATCCAGGTTCATATTTTCCCCCTTCTAGTACTTTTATGGTTGACCGTTTTGTGCATCAACATTGGACATCAAAGAAAAACAAAACAACACCATACCGGAAGTTGCTTATCCGACCCAATGGGGACGCGCCGTTCTTACCGTAGTCAAGTCGAGAATTTCTTTCATTCTCCGCTTTTGTTAGTATTGCTTCTGTGATTTCTGTTTGTTTCTCATATTTATAATCGAACCCTCAAACAGCACCTCCTCATCAAAGACAAGACATCTCATGGCTCCAAAGAGGGATCTTCCCAACAAACTCAAACCGGCCATGCCCGACGATTCGTCGGAGGCGGAGAGCAAGAAGAAGCGATGACCCTTTTGACTGCATTGAACAGTTGGTGCTCGCCCCAAATTGCGTCTGTCCTTGGTGACAGCTTACCCGGTGATCAATAATGATTCATATTTTATTTTATTTTTTGGCAAGCGGCTCAAGACACTCGCTCTGCTTTATTTCATCGGTGTACAATGCATTGCAGTTGTGCCAAATCGGTCAGGGTGTTTCCAATGTTCACGCTGGTTTCGCACTCGGCGGGGATCATCAAAGAACAGAGAGAGCAAGAAAGGAAAAAACCGAGCAAGCATCAAGTCGTGAAGCATCAAGCAAGCAGAGAGCGATTTCGCGCTTTGTGTGTCCTCTTCGAAAGCCATTGTGGGCCTCTTGAAATCTCTTTGCCCTACAAGCCCACGCCCTTTCTTCTCCTCTCATGAAGGGGAAGCAACACGAACTTTTGTCCAATAAACACAGCGTTCCTCGTCATCCTTTCCTCTCTTTCTTTCTTTCTTCCTTTCTTTCTTTCTTTCTTTTCCTTTTTCTTTCTTTTCCTTTCCTTCTTCTTCTTTCTTCTGTCTTGTTTGGACTATTTCATTTATATTGAAACCTTCCGAAGCTTCTTTTATCTTCTTCCTTCGTTTGTTTTTTTGGTTTTTGTTGTTGTTGTGTTTGTTTTTTCTTTTCTTTTGTTGCTCCCCTCTCCCCGGTCTTCCCCTTCCTTTACATTCTAAACAATGGCAGACGCGAAAGGCTCGAATTACAACTGGGACACGATTGAGTCCAACTATGACGAAGTGTTCACTTCGTTTGATGACATGAAGCTTCCTGAAGAGCTTCTCCGCGGAATCTACGGACATGGTTTTGAGAAGCCGTCTGCAATTCAGCAGCGTGCTATTGTTCCGTTCATCAAGGGTCGTGACGAGATTGCTCAGGCCCAGTCTGGAACGGGAAAGACTGCGACGTTTTCAATTGGTATTTTGGCACGTATTAACCCTGCCGTCAAGCAGACGCAGGCATTGTTGCTTGCCCCTACTCGTGAGCTTGCACTCCAGATTGCCTCTGTGTTCTCAGCACTTGGTGAACACATGGGAATCGAGGTCTATGCCTGCATTGGAGGAAACAACGTCCGTGCGGATATGAACAAGCTTGAGCAGGGTGTCCACGTGGTCATCGGAACCCCGGGACGTGTGTTTGACATGATCAACCGCCGTGCGCTCCGTGCAGATACCATCCGCATGTTTGTGCTCGATGAAGCAGATGAGATGCTTTCAAAGGGATTCAAGGAACAGATCTATGAGATTTTCAGATTTTTGCCAGAGGACGTCCAGGTTGGTCTGTTCTCTGCCACCATGCCCCCTGATGTTTTGGAAATCACACAAAAGTTCATGCGCGACTCTGTTCGCATCCTTGTTAAGAAGGAGGAGCTGACCCTTGAAGGAATCAAGCAGTTCTACATTGCAATCGACAAGGAGGAGTGGAAGGCGGAGGTTCTCATGGATCTGTACCAACTCATCAACATTGCTCAGTGCGTTATCTTCTGCAACTCCCGACGCAAGGTGGAGTACGTTACGGACAAGCTGAGAGCCAAGGACTTTGCGGTTGCGTCCATCCATGGTGAAATGCCCCAGCAGGAAAGAGAGTACATCATGAAGGAGTTCCGCTCTGGAGCTGCCCGTGTCCTCATCACCACCGATCTTCTTGCCCGAGGTATCGATGTCCAGCAGGTGTCCCTTGTTATCAACTACGATCTTCCCTCCAACAAGGAAAACTACATCCATCGTATCGGTCGTTCCGGTCGTTTCGGCAGAAAGGGTGTTTCCATCAACTTTGTTACCAAGGACGAGGCTGGAATGCTCCGTGAACTCGAGCAGTTCTACAATTGTACCATAGAGGAGATGCCTGCAAACATTGCAGATCTTTTGGCTCCTTAAGCAATGTTGCGATGTTGGGCATTGTTGGGACTGAAGGTAGTTTGGAAGTAAGCGTGCGTGAATGTCTGATTTGTCAATAATGTTTGTCTTTTTTTTTCTTTTTTTTTTTTTTTTTGGGTTTTGATTCGATCAATTTGTTCCTTCTCAGAAGAGAAAGAGAGAGAAATTAAGAAAGGAAATTTTTTTAAAAAAAACTGAGAAGCAAACGTACGTCGAGAATGAAGAGGAACAGAAATGTGTGACTGGCTGACACGGCGGACGTGCTACTCATTGCAAGGCTTCCAAGCATTCTTGCCTTGCAGAACGCACGTCCTCGCTGGAAGAGCGCCTGCGGTTTGTCCAAAAGCATTGCAAAGAACGGCATTGCTGTGCCTGCCCGAAAACACGTGCTTGTGCCAGCAAGAGGATACCCAGCACCGGTCGGTGCTACGATAAACGATTTTACAACCACGTACTGCCCGTAAGTCGAGCTGTTCAACCCCGGGGAAACACCGTTTGTGCGATAAGCGAACAGCGATCACCAGGCATGGATGGCATCAAGTCTTGTGTGGATCGAGTGCGCCGCTGTGGCTCGTATCCTATCTCTTCATTTACGTTACTTTGCATCTGTCAACGAAACCAACACTCGGGCATGTTAAAATGATGAGATCGTCGTGGTTGGTTGCAATGTTGGTTGCGTGTGCTGTCGCTGCAGCTCCAGTTGCCAAGGCGCGTGCCGGTCTGCAGAACGACCTCTGTTTGCCTTGCCTTGAGTTCTTTGGCGAGTCGATTTCTGCTCTAGCGGTTGCGATTGACGGAGGAATCTTTGCGTCCTGTGCGGCACTATGCAGCGCAGCTGTCCACGAAGACAAGCTCTGCCCGACCTGACTGCCCGACCTGACTGCCCGACCTCAGGAAGTTTGCACCAGGTGGCCAGATTAAGTTCAATGTGTCCTACACCGTGAACAAGGAAATCGGAACCGGGATGCTGCAGTACCGAATTCTCGACGCGGACGATGGCTCCATGGCCGCAGTTGACTATTTCTACATTGAAAAGTTCAAGCAAGGAAGCTTCTTCCACGTCTTTGAAGTGGACATCGACGACGGCTTCGACGTCGGCAAGTACAACCTCGAAGCAAAGGTCTGCGAGGGAGCATGCGAGTTCACCGCCACTCCCCACACATACGTTTACGACATCAAGATCGTTCCAATCGTCATTGACAATTCCAAATAGTTTCTGCCGTCTGTTCTTGTTTTACATATAAAAATCTATGCCGAATTCGTGTCGTAATAATGTTAGTTAAATAAAGAAAGAAATATATTGTTCTTTGTCTCGCGCTTGTTTGCTGATTTCCTGCGGGGTGCCGTTTCCGTCTGTCAAAAAACTGGAGACGCGTTTTTCGCAAGTTGCTGACCAACGAAGGTTTCGGAATGACTACCCTTGCCCTGTCGTTGCTTTGCATGCCGCCTCGGACCCACGTTCTTGTCGTACTGCATCATCCGTGTTGCAACCCGGACTGCGTTGTGCAGTACCGGGAAGGGAGAGATAGACCCCAACACGCACTTCGTGTTTGTTAAGCTGGATGTCAAGCGCACTGCCGTTCCAGTCGCAATCGATCCGACATCCGACATGTGCACCGCGGACGTGCGAAGGTCTTGTTTTCACCGAAACGACGGGATGATCATGCCACCACACGGTCTGCATGTCTTGGAGTGCGCTCCTCCGTATCGGCCATGACTTGACCTGATAGTCCCCTGAACGCTTGTGCTCTGTGCAACAACCGTTGTCGAGACTCGCAATGGCCCCAATACAACAACAACAACAACAATAATAATAATAATAATAATAATAATAATAATAATAATAATAATAATAATAATAATAATAATGATAATAAACACAGGTGATATTGGTTTGCGTAGCAGAAATGACTATCCAAAAACACGTATCAATTTCACTTGCCATTTCTGTAGACATTCTTGCATAACGAATTGACGATTCTCATTTTTTGGGTTTTTGGGCCTACATTGTACACTAACCACGGATAATCATCGCTGATCACCCATAACCAATGTTGCAACCCAGCAACATGCATAATGCAACGCGGGGGCGTGTTTATATAGGGATTTCATGATCAAAATGGGGCGAAACGAATCGGGCATCGTGTGACAGAGTTGGTTAAGATAACAGACGCATGTGCATGGCGCGTGGCGGTGGTTCTGTTTACGTGCGCTTTAGATTGCTTCATCATACGGCAAGAAGTGTCAGCGGCATAAGACTCGAAGTGCAGACACTCTCGTTTTTATTTTTTATTTTTTCGCTTATAAAGCTGCAGCTCATTGCCGACGAAAAGCAAGAAAAAGTGAAATGTCAGGTCGAAAGCCGTTCTCTTCCAAGCAGAAGAAGGCGCAACTGCAAGAAAAGCGGAAACGCAAAGCACAGCGAGGAAACGAGGCAAGCTCTGATTCCGACTCGGAAATCATCCATGTTCAGCCTGGACATCCCGATCAGCAAAAGACGGACCCATGCAGTGCACCGCGTATTCGCAGCAACGCCGGTGCTTCCTCCTCCAATCCAGCTGCGGCTGCAGACTCGGGGAGCTCCGTGGAGCACTCTACAGCGAAGAGCGAACAATCCGCGCGACGGCCATCAAAGCGTGAAAAACAAGAAAAGTCGACAGCAGAGGCTTATCGGATTGATCATGAGCTTCCAACGGAGACTGCTGCGCGTATTTTGAAAGACACGATGGCGGACATGTCGCTTCGCAACCGACGATTCATGCACTTGTTCTTGGAACCGGACTCGGTGGTGCAGCAACAAAAGAAGCTTCGGTCGGTTCCATACCAGCGAAAACGCCACAACATTCTAGAGTTTGCCGGGAAGACGGATCTGGTGCAGGTGCCCCGTCGGCCGGAATGGACGTATGAAATGTCGCGCGAAGAAGTGGAAAAGAACGAGGAGGAGATGTTCCAGCGGTGGATGATGGACGTGTTTTCGCGATTCAAACCGACAGAGCTCAACTACTTTGAATGTAATCTGGAGATGTGGAGACAGATGTGGCGAACGATGGAGCGATCCGACACAGTCGCAGTCATTACAGACATTCGCCATCCGTTGTTGCATGTTCCAAAGAACTTGATTGAGTATATTACGGTGCACAACAAGCGCAAGATGACTATTGTGCTCAACAAGTGCGACCTCGTTTCTCCGCAGCGCCAGCAAGCTTGGGTAGACTACTTCAAGCTCCAGTATCCACACATTCCTTCCATCCTGTTCTCATCACGACGCGCTGATGTTCACTGTTCAAATCTGATCGATCTCTTCACGGAAATCGGAGCAACCAAGGTTGGAATGATTGGGCACCCTTCAGTCGGAAAGTCTTCTTTGCTGAATGCCCTTGTCGAACGAAAAGTCGCATCCACGTCCCGAACTCCAGGGCACACCAAGCATTTCCAGACGTTCTTCGTATCCAAGGAGCTCATGCTTGTCGATTGCCCGGGGCTGATGTTCCCGGTCACCGGTTGCGACCGCCATGTGCAGATTCTCTGCGGGCTATTCCCTCTAGCACAAGTCCGAGAGCCGTATTCAGCGATTCGGACACTTGCAGAACATGTTCCAACCCCGCTTGAAGAGCATTTTCAACTGAAGTTCCCAAGCGAGGAGCTCTATGGACAAGTATCCGATGTCCCCGGTGCGTGGTCTCCCTTTGGAATATGCGTCGCTTATGCCGTCAAGAAGGGATACATGAACAAGGGTGGAGCGCCGAATGTCCACCGGGCAGCTTATGAAATCCTGCGAGACTGCGTGGACGGCGTCATCGATTTTTCATTCGAGCCTCCACTCATTTCAGCTGAAAATCCGGCCGCGATGTCGTCAAACGATGAGCCAAAGTACAATGCCAATACAGCAGCCAGCTCATGCCTCGACAGCACCTCTGCAGTCCCCCAGTAGATGTGCATATCTGTGTGCTTCTTTTATCTATCTTGATTTACTGTTTCGTGTTCGCTGTGACTCGTGCGCGCTAAGAACGGACTCTATTTGACGACGCTGCAGGAACTGGGCTGGAGCCAAGATGTTTCGGAGCGCTTCCCCTATTGGACGGCAGGTGCCACATCAGTTCCCACTGCAACTGCTGTAGGGTGAACCGTTTGAGCAACTTTTGAACTGTTCTAATCGTATATTATTTCGTGTTTTTCACCGTTAATATTTTTTGCAATATTGTTTTTTTTATTTTCGCTTTTTCCAGCATTAAACATCATTTTCAATTTTCACAGTATAATTGCTATTATCTTGTGAATCGTGAATGACGGATATTCGCACCGAGTTTGTTGCGCTTTGCCACGAGGATCCATCGTACAACGCAGGATTTGTCTCTGTGCTGTCGCTTGATCACATCTTCAAGCAGCTTGGGCTTTCGTTTGGGTCTTCAGATGCAGACAGCATCATGGTCCACTTGGATATCCTTGATAATGGCCATGTGGACATTTCGTCTCTTGAAAATCACCTCGCCGCACAAAAGTCGAGCGCATCCCATCCCGTCGTCCATCCCAGTGTTGGTTCCTATCCCAATCCCAATCCCAATACGGGTGCTAATGGTAATGGTATGGGTCACCATGCAAACAGCACTTATCATTACCCAGCGTCTGCATCTGCGTCTTCCTCTTATTATACGTCCTCTACTCCTGCTTATCCTGCAAGCAATCCAAGTCATGCCACGCTGTCGCCGACTCCTTCGAATTTCTCGTCCGTGTACACTTCGGACGCAGGAGCCGCGGCGCAGGAGCTAATCCAGAAGAATAGTCGCGAGTTGCACAGAGACTTCTCGCTCTTCGACCGCGGCCTCGTGACTGCTCGTGTGTTTGCGGACCAGCTGTCGGCACTTGGGTTTGTCGTCGCGGATGAGCTTGTGAATGCGCTGAACAAGCATGAGCGTGGCTCGCTGATCAATTTTGCCAACTTTATGAAGATCCTTGCGAAGACCCAGGTCTCCATCGCGTCGTACGATAGTCGGTCGACTGTTGGAACCCCTGAAACGGGCTCTGTGGCTGGAGGAACTCGACCACAGCGTGGACTGGAATCGAGACTGTATTCGCCTGCCTCGGTGTCTCAACACATGGGATTTGGAGCTGGACGCGCGCTTTCCGATGACCGTCGGGCTGTGCAGGATGTCATTCGGGCGTATTGCCGTGGAGAGATGTCCGGTCCGGAGTTCAGGGCAAAGTTGGTGAATGGTTTCCAAATCAACATTACCGAGTCTCTCGATGCCCTCATTCTGAAGACGCACCGGGATGGATTCGCAAACTTTCGTGATGTGTTGAAAGAGGTTGGGAAGGCCGCACCAGAGATTGTGCATGGAAAGCAGAATACTGACGATGACATTGACGACCGCATGTCGGTCGTTTCTGTTGCATCCACCAGACCATCTGCGAGAACGAGTGGAAATATCATCTCTTGGGACGGACAGCCTCCTGAACAGCAGAGACCCATGCGTCGCGAGCATCGTTTGGAAGCCCCGTTTGCGCTGACTGCTGGATATGGAGGAAACGACATCCCGTTTCAAAAGACCTCGCGACCTGCCTCTGCGGTTTTGATGTCACCGACGACGAAATCACGCCCCAGCAACTACGGATGGACCGACTCTTCGTCTTCTGCAGCGGGATCTCGAGAGACAGACGCATCAGACGTTCCGCGCGGACAGGGCATAGGAATCAGTGCCGCCTCGAGCAAGCATTCGCAAGGCCACGGAAATATTTTGAACTGGAATACGAAGCCTACCGAGTCCGAGTCCCCCAAAGTTTCATCTCGTCGTGTCACCCAACCGCGCGATGTGAAGCGTCCTGTCTGGGCTTATGAAAACTGAGAGACTTTAACAGTTGGCATTCATCTTTTGTTTACTTTCTAACTAATAAAATAAAATAAAATAAACATGACACATCAAGAACAATAACCTAATAAAAACAAAACATATGAACACAAAAGGAGTGTCCGCTAACGGCGACCGGAATGTTGCCTGCCGGAAACAAGACCAGGGACGCCACGGCTGGAGGGCCGTCCCGAAGCCGTACTTGCACTTGCACTTGCGCTCCCGGACGCCGGTCTTCCGCTCATTCCCAGCGTGGGAAGTGGTTGGCTGCTTGACATGTGGGACGCGCTCGGACGTCGGACGGCACGAGAGCTAGAGACAGATCTGCCCGACAAGGATCCCGAGGAAGGAACCTGCGGCTGTGGCTGTGGCTGCGGTTCTTGTGTTACGGAAGCAACAACATGAGGATCCGCGAGAATGGTATCCGATGGAGGCTCCATGCCGCTCTCTTGCATGGACGCGCGCAAATCGTCAATTTCAATCAACGCACGACGCAAATCCTGCAACGATGCTTCATACCGATCTCGATAGAGCTGAACTTGTTCGGGGGCGTCGAGATCCATTTCGGACCGAAGGACGTCAAGCTTCGACAAGGCTTGCATCTTAATACGCTGCTCGTCGGCTAGCCGCTTCAGCAGCTTTTTGATCTCTCGATCTTTCTGGTCCTCGATGATGTTCGTCTTGCGCTGTACCTTCTCTTCAACAGAAGCAAACTGGCGCAGAGCGACATCCTTCTTTTCAATTTCGATCAGCAGTTTGTCAACATCAATGTGTGACCATCTCTCATAACGTTTGACCTTTTCCTCGAGATCCGTTAGCACCTGAGCATTTCGCACCTTCCAATGCACCAGCTGCTGTTTGTTCTTCATTTGCATATTCAGGTCCTTGCGCAACTGCTCAAGCTCAACTTCTGCACTGTGCAATGCACTCTGCGTCGCCACGAGTTGCTGACGAAGAATGGTCTCGCGCTCCTCAACTCGTTCACGATTCGCCCAGTACTCCCGTTGCATCTTCTCGCGTTCATGGACTTCCTTGCGCACGACTCTTTCGAATCGAGATTTGATAGTGGCCTGACGAAGCAACGCAAAGAGCGACATCTTCATAATCGTCTTTTTCATTTCCATGTTTTCTTCCTTCACGCGGGAAATTTCATCGTCGAAACGAGCAATCTTCAAGGCTTTCCTCTTCAATTCCAAGGGGGCGTTTTCAGACTCGACCATCTTGAGCATTGCCTCCTTCTTGACCTCCATCAAATTGTTCTGCATCTCTCTGTAGAGATACGTGCGATATTCATCAAACTTGCCTTTTGTCAGCGTGAGTTCGCGATCCAGAGACTCGATACGGTCCTGGAACTCCGCCTCGATCTTGGTGCGTAGCACAGCCTCCTGCTCGGCCATCGACTTTCGGAGGCGCTCGTTCTCTTTGGAGAGCTCGTCAAGTGCATACAAAAGCTCGTAGTTTCGGTCCGCTAGTTCAATTTGGACTCTACGCTTGAGTGCGCGACGATCCATCTCGTGGATCGATTCCAGATAACGGAGACGGCTCTCGAGCTGAAAGATGGTGTATGTCAAGCGGTGCGCCGTTTCCTTCAAAACCACAGACCGCTGATCTACGGCCGAAGATTTCCACTCCATGAGCTTCTGCGTAAGCTCATCAAGACACAAATTCAAATGATCCTCGGTCACTTCACACACCACAATCTCCTCGGGCTCACCGCGCCGTTTCACGCAACGAGACAGGAATCGCTGCAAGAAATCCTTCACAAGCAGTGCTTTCGAAGAAACATCTGCAGACGAGCCCATTCCAGGCGCAGTGAGAAAAGGTGCCGGCTGGGATGCTCCAAAGCTCGATGGAACGACGGACGGAACAGAAGAATTCAGCGTGGCGCCTGTATCTGGTTCTGAAAATAATCTTGCGTAGATGACTTGGACACGAGACACGTCTTCTTGGATGAGAAGCGCGGAGGTCTTCTGATGAAGAAGCAAGATCTGAACGGAGCGAATCAGCGACTCGGTCAACTTTCGAGGAGCATTGAGAGCGATGCGGGCCACCAGCACTTGCGGGGACACCGGCTGCGGCTCCTCCAACGCATCAAGCGTTGGAACTGCCTGGACTTGCGAGAGCGCAGCATTCCGGTTCTTCTCCTTGTCATCGGTCAGTGAATCATTGGATGCCTTGAAGGTCTCGATGAACGGCTTGACATTCACGAGGATATCGTCCTTAATTGCGTCCGCCAAACCGTCGGAATCGTCAAGTTTCAAGCAGCGAGCAGATGCCACCTTTTGAACGTAGAAAGACCGAAGCTTTGCAAGCGTCAGCGAAGTTTCCAAAAAGTGAATTTGCATCGACACTGCGAGCTCAGATTGACTCGTGGAGTAGACCTTTTCCTCGGCAAGCAAGTCATCAAGCAACAGATCAATAGCAGTCTCTTCGCCCGAAATGTAATTTCTTTCCGCGTCACCCAGAACTAACGAAATGTACTTGCATTTTGCCAACGGCGAATCCACAAGAGCACCTACAAAGGGGCCATAGTGCAACGCATGATCCACTGCCTTTGCATGGAAGAACTGGTTCTGGTTCATTCGCATACTCTTGGAATTCTCCTCCACGATCTTCCAAACTGATCCTGGAAGGCCCGAAACATCGACGACGAACGGAAGAGAAGCCAGCAATTTTGACCGGGCGACAGACCGAGACTGGTCCGGAACAGAATCCGAAACAATGCAGCTCGAACACCAAGGATCGATTGGTGACACAAGAATATTCTCAAACGATCGGAGGATGCGAAGCGAATCGGCGACATTTGCCTTGTCACCCACGACAGCACGTTTGGAACTGACAATATCAGTTAGATTACGGAGCGAAACAATCAGCTTGCAGTACAACATGCGTCGCTTGCACATGATGTAGCGAAGCACAACGTCCGGATCTGTGGGATCCGAAACATGCTCCAGCTCATCCCGTAACTTTGAAAAATCATGCGCGATCTGATCCAAACCCGCATTCTGCACAACATCCTCCACAAGGGAAACCGTGAGCTTCGATTTCATGTAGACAAGATAAGCAACATCGAGCAATGCTGAGAAAATGCGCATGCTCTTCGACAATAAAAGAGCTCGTTTGCTCTTGTTGTATTCCAGGGGATCATTCGTTTGGAGAAGGCGCAGCACATCGACACGCGAAGGGATCACAAACACTGAACTGATCGTTCCGTCCATCCTGATGAACTCTCCGCTGGTAACGGCATCCGATGATCCCGAAGTTGCTAATCCAGATGATGCAGTCCCGTTTCCATTCGCACTGTTGTTGGCATTGTTGCTGCTGCCGTTGTTGTTGCTAGTGCTGGTGTTGGTCGTCGCGTTGTTGTTGCTGCTGCTGCTGCTGTTGTTGTTGTTGTTATTGCTTGCAGACGCAGCGCTTGCGCGGACACCTTTTCCGGAAGTTGCGGAAAACCCAAAAGGACCCATTTTCCCTTGCATTTCAACTTCCAACAACAAACGCAAGGATTCTACAATCCTGGAAAATTGCACGCGAGATCCAATAAGCCTAATTTCCTGCAACATGTCCTTGCAGAAAGTATGCACCAACTCAAATTTTAGCTCACGAATTCTCTTTTGAACTGCATCCGGGGACTTTGATTTGAAAATAGGTGCTGATCGCTCATTGTAATCTCTCAAAACTTGCGCTCTGTACGAATGCTTCAGATTGTTCACAGACACGAACAACTCGGACACAATGGACAGCATGGCAGAAGACAATTGCGCCGCCGCAGCGGAGGCCGGACGAGACTCGCCGTTTCCAGCGAGGGAATTGGAACGATACGATGATCGTTGATCCGGGGAGCTAGAATCATGCAGTTCTGTGACAAACACATTGGAAGCAAACAACGATGCTGGTTTAACAACGTCCAACAAAACCTGATTGTGATGGACAGCGACAATGTAAAGATTTTTCTGCAATACCTGCGTCTGAACTGCTCGGCGCAGTTCGTACAACCCTGCGGGAGACAGCAGTTTCTTGATACCAGAAGAAGACACAAAGTCAAAGTGCGACAACGACGACTCGAACTCCGATATTGCAAGATTCGTCAGATAATCCGAACGCAATGCAAGAACCTCCGACCCCTTGTTCTTGGTCACCTCTACCTTGTCTGCAGACGAAAATTGCAAAGGATCCAATTGCATGTTCTTCACATCTCTGCCGACAATCTTGCCTTGATCGCGGTACACTGTGAACAGGACATCACACTCGAAAAGATCATCAAGAAGCGCACGACGCAACCACATGAGTTCAACAGAGGATGCAAAAAGCTGCATCATCGTCGACTCCGTCGTATCGATCGGGAAACCGCCGGAAGACAGCAGCACATTGTTGGGAACTGGGGTTCCCGCATCCTTCTGACTCGTGGACAGGTCGCGGGTAACTGCACTCTGTTTTAGTTCTGCATCTCTGAACTCGGTGACGTAGTCGCGAGCGATCATTTCGATGGCCTCGGGATCCTCAATCAGAATGCCTCGATCATACGAGGTGTTTGCAGGATCGTCGCCCTTCTTGGCAAACGACTTCGCAATTCTGTCCTCTTCCAACAAAAGTTTCCATTCCACAATCGAAAGCTGCAAGAAAATACGATGCAGAGCAGAAAAGTGAGACGGCTGACGAACTTGAAGATCGTCGATCAGCTCCTGCACACATCGAGCGATCGTTCCCATGATCTGCGTAACGGTGGATAGCGACGGATACACATCCAGCGCGCCAATGTAGCACCCACCTGGAATTAGAAATGCCTTCGGATGCGTGTTCGAAACAGGCTGGAGAGGGTATCCATCACTGAATTCTGGGTGTTCTTCCAAGAAACTGCCGATCTTCTTGTACACAAAATTGAGCCCGTCCCTTTCTTCTGCAACTTGATGAGTGATGAGAGATCGAAGAAGCGATGCTTGCAGTTCGAACAGAACAATCTCCGAGGCATACGCCGAAGAGAAATACTCGAGTTCCAAATCATATCGAGGTCGACGATAAATCGTATTCATGATCATGGTATTCAGCTTCTGACGTTCGTGCGGATCCGTGCAGTGATCGTAAATTTCAAACAGACAGTCCACGACCTTCTTCTTGGCAGCTTGGAACCAGGCCTCGCTTTCAAACAAGTCTTCAAGAACCGAGCTTCGATCTACATCTGAAAATGGACGACCATTGCCATATTTGCCGGCTACAAGGTCGCTGGTAAACCCGCCACCACCATGCTGCTGTTGCATCAGGCGTGCAGCAATGTTGGCAGAAACGCGCGACGCGTTCTGCATCGAATTCTGGCTTCCAGACGATCCTTCATAGGATCTGTCATGATTCGCGATGCAATGAGATCCAAGTCGAATCAACTCAGCGGAAATAGCTTCCAAATCATGGACAGCGGCATCGTACATGATGTAAACACCTTTCGAATCACGAACTCTGAAATCAACGCTCACACTCTCGTCCAGTCCGCTGAACTTGTCCGAGGTCGCGCTCTTTTTGCCATCGGGAACCGCAGAAGTGAATGGGTCTTCCACAGTGCGATCCATAGAGTCCAACACATCATTCAGCGACACATAGGAATCATCGCGATCCTCAATCGTCCCCATTTTCATGATTGCAACGTCGTCTACTCGAGATAGTCGAGAGGGATCGCCAAATGTGTTGTCTTTCGAAAGCACCGAAGGAAGCTTTTCATAAAAGCTACCGTTCAGTGTTGGCGATGTCTCATACGATTCCTGCTCAAACGCGTAGCCAAATGAATCCGACGTCAAACGACGCTCGACAGATCGCAAATAGTTCAAAGAATCGAGAATCTTTCGCCGGAACTCTCGAGTCCTCAAAAAACGCAAGAAATACACGGAGAGGAGCTTGTGCTTCATCATGAGGCGTTCGCGTTCTTCGATGTCGACGTATGATCCTGCACGGCGTCCAGGTCCGCTGAACGCAGCCTGATCATCATCGTCGACTATGGATTGTGCTACATTTAGCGCATGGCCTTGCGACTGAGCGACTCGCGACAAATGGACATCCACCTGATCCTTCAGACGCTTGCTTACTTGATGGATATCATTGGACTCCAAGAACGAACACTCAACGCGGAGCACGTGGTCCATCTTTGTTGATTTTTCTAGAACGATTCGTTGCCGCTCCAGCTGCTCATCCAAGAACCTGTCTCTTCGCACATATTGGGCCCAATCAGCGTGCTTCAAAAACACGCCGTTCTGTAAGTCGATGTTAAGCGGAACACTGTTTGGAACTCCGGAGCTATCACCGTCGGCACCGTCATGTTTGGGATCCGATGTGGCATTCATTCTGCTCCCGCCTTTTGCAAACAATGCATGTGGATAATCCGAAAACGAGAGGGCACTCGTCTGCGCACCGAAAATGGAGTTGAACTTCTTGCTGATCATATAAAAATACTCTTGCCCTTCGTCGGTGAATTGTGCACGGATATCAAAGGACTCTGCAAGCTCCTGCAGCGGCACGTCCAGGTCTTCGAGAAACTTTGCAATCATGGGAATCTTCAGTGCATTCGAGGAACGAGGCAACTTGCCGTCTTGTACAATGTTCTCAGATTTCTGAAACTGATCCACAATTTCACTCTTCTTTGCAAACCGCAGCCACTGCAGCTTTCTCAAGAACCGTCTGATCTTCTTGTTCACACGGCTCTCGTGAATTTGCGATCGCATATACACCCGATACGCATCTGCATCGAACAGCACGTCCGCAGATCCCCGAGGTTCTGAAATTGGTCCTTTCAACGAACCACACTTTGCTTCGACATCTACAAGCCAAGACGCAGCGACATCGTACTGTCGCTCCAGATTCCTCAAGCGGTGGTCCAAGTCCGGAAACATAATCTCCACGTTGTTACTGGTCGATGAGAACCGCGCCCATCGTTTGAGCAAAATGTACTTGTACATCGCCAACACCGAAAGTCGGTTTGCAAAAAACTCACGCAAAGCCGCATTCGCAAACACATAGCTGTTTCTTTCAATCTCCAGCGACAAGACTTCGCTGGACAAGAGCTCTCCATAGGAAAGCATAGGAGGGAGCGGATCAGGCTTCTCCGTAGCAGTGAGAATCTTCGATCGACTCTCGGAAAGATGCTCGAACGACGGGATCTTCGTCTTGTCGATGGAAGCAGCGACCGAGTTAAAGTGTGCATCTCCCGATGAATAAGACGATGTTCGTGCCTCAATCAATTGCTGAACACTCGATATTGCATTCTCAAGATCCAACAGCTTCATGCGCTCTTCGTGGGAGATGGAGATGTCTTCTGCGTGAGCAAACGCCTTGGATCCGGGATGTTTTTCCGCAAGTGCACGATTTGCAGACACCTCGGAAAAGGAGGATTTCTGTGCCATGAGGTTCGTTCCGGTTCAGTTAAACGGCGATGATGATGATGATGATGATGACTACAATCGAGATCGCGACGACAATGAAAAACAGAACAAAGAAGTGCGAGAAAAAGAAGAAGAAAAAATAGCAAAAAGGATTCCAGGAGAAAAAAAAATTGGAAACGAAGTGATGATCAGGAATTCGTTATCAAGTGAGAGTTGTGCTGGATGCATGTGTCGCTGGGTCTGTCTTGGTTGACTTGGTTGACAGTTTTTCTCGTAGTGATGTCCATGGGAAAACGGTTGCCAAACGACACATTAGACTTCCTCTTTTTAATTTTATTGCGTCTGTGAGTCTGCTCCTACAGATACACTACGACTGGTGAAGAGAGAGAGAGAGAGAGAGGTCCGGCAACTCGGTTCGGGGGAAAACGTCCCACTTCACGCTTTTGATTCTTTCGTTTTCTTTAGCGAAACGGCGCGCAAAGGCATCGGCAGTCGGTCGAACGGAGCGGCAGCACGAGGGGGAGTGTGTGTGTGTGTGTGTGTGTGTGTGGTGTGTGTGCGTGTGTTTCCGTTCTGGTGTGCATGTGGACACTGAGCAGATTTGCAGCTCGACATGCGTCCAGGAAGCCTCGGCCGGCGAATTTGCTTGTGGAGAATCACAGAGCTGGGAAAGATCACAGCATTTCTTCAACGGTGGAATGCGGGATTTCGCTCCAGACGTCCGAAGTGAAGTCGCTCAGTGCAAAGCATGCCGATTTGTCGTCAGGACATGTCCAGGTCATCGACAATGAGGCGTTTCTGATGGATGTCCATATTCCGCAAACGCGGTCATGCTTGCCCTTTCATTCTCATCTGTCAGATCGACCGAGAAAGCTACTGATGCACAAGAAGCAGATCAAAGATGTGGAGGACTGGATCAAAGAGAAGGATCGAGACGTCATCCCGTTGCGGTTTAGACAGGGCGAGACGGGGTGGATGAAGGTGGATGTTGGATTTGGAGAGCGGAAAGGAACCGGGGATGAACGAGAGGCGGAACAAGGGAAAAAATGGAAGAAGGAGAGAACAGATTTTCTAAAGGGCTGCTCCTAGAACAAGGCACCGTGGTACTTGGCTTTACATGCTTTTCCTATTCCTACTGTGCACCTTCCTCCAGCAAGAAAATGGAGAAAAAAAAAGATGGTGATAGTGGTAGTGGTGATGATAATGGGTAGGCTTCATGTTGTTGACGATGGTAGTCGCAGAATAGCCGGTTCCTTGAGATCTGCGACATGCGGCGGCTGTATCATTCCGGGCACGAAGATCTCGGAATTCAACGTGTCGAGCCACGCCGGCTCCTTTTCCCACTCCACGACTGGTTGCGGAGAAACGGGGTCGGGCTGTTTCCAAAAGACAAAATTTCTCGGAAGCGGACTGCCTCCGATCAGCATCGACTGAAACGCACAGAGCACGTGGCAGCATGGTAGGCTCGTGTTTGACGGCAACTGACAAGAACAGGCAATGTCTCGCTCAGAAACGTCAATGTACGGAAGCGTTTGGCTGTCGGTAAAGCTTACCGGAATGTAGACAGAATGTGCACGATCTCCAAAAGCCCCAAACATACCGGGGCGCGGCCTGACAGCAAAAGACAGTAAAATCGTGCGCTCGGACACACGCTTCTCTTCCAGCTTTTCCGCCACATAGTAGGTTCCTTCGATTTCCTCGATGGCAATTTTCGCCAAGGCATGCTGGGAAAGTCCTTGGTCAAGCACGCTGAGGACGGAATACGGGGCCTCCCGCTGGCCGCTCGTTCGGAACAGAGAACTCCTGTTCCGAACGGTGATGGAGTGTGCGACTTCACTGTGGGTGGGGTTGCGGACTTGATCGTTGCGCAAGAGAACCCGGAACAAATGCGAAACTCGCGAAGCACGTGCGACCTGCGCTTTCTTTGCAATGCAGAATGCCTCCATAAGAGGATAAGAATCTGCTTCCGCAACAAACTGGTCCGCGTAGAAACAGGGAACCCAGCGATACATCATTTCCCGAAAGCTGCTCAGCATGTCCCGTAGTGAAGACACCATTTCCAAGGGTCTGTCTTGCACGCGAGAAATCAAATTCTGCCCGAACTCCATCCACATAGTCTCAAACTGCACTTGGTCCTCTGCATTCCGTCGCAGGCGGTCGAAATCGCCCAAAATCAACTCAATATCCTTGGCATCAAACAAGGATTTCAAACGCTTTTGGAGTGCCCGCTTGACGTGGCACACATTTGTGCCGAGACGAACAGCAGGCCACGTTGAAGAGACGGCGTTTTGAAAGGAAAAGTCGCCGTCGGAAAACAGAACCTGCGGGGTGCCGCCGAGCAAAGAGACGAATGTCTGCAGCAACCAGACATAGGATTCGACTGTCTCTTCGCTGAAGACAGCATATGCAACCGGAACAGTCTGGTTCTCCGCATTCACAGAGCAGATGAACACAAGCCGCATTCCTCGGAAGCTGATGTTGCAAGACGGCTCAATCAATATGATGTACCTTCCAAAGGCGCTGAATCTCAGACGCCCATTCGATGTCACCCACATTAATCTTTCGACTTCATTTGCAGAGGAAGCCGAGAACGAGAATCCAAATTGGTCGTCTCGTTTCTTTTCAAGCAAGCACATTCGGACCAGCACAGTCATCTTTCCGCTTTCTTCCACCAATCCAGCACCGAGCACGGATGACAGCGTTGCAGAGGAGGAGGAAGAAGAAGATGATGATGATGATGACGATGAGGAGGAAGAGGAGGCACCGGAGGACAGCAATGTCGCCGCCACCACGGACGAACCAATGGCCGAGCCCACCGAAATCGGTCCAGAAGCAGACGGAACGGGACCTGGCGCACCAGAATCCTGATCATCGTCTTGAGCGGAAACTGGAAGACAAGTTGAAATATCTTGCCGAACCATACCCGCTGACGACCGCTCCTCGTTCAAAGCAGGAACCACGGGGACCGACGGTGCAAGATCCATGGATTGCATCGACACGGACTCGGCGTGCACGGAAACAGGAGTCGGAGTGGGAATGGGAGTGAGAGAGTGTGTGGAGCTCGCGGATCGCCGCTGCTGTTTGCGCCTTCTCTGTGCCAAGGCATCTGCATCTGCACCACTTGCCTCTGGATCCGGGGTATGTCCAACGTGCTCCAGATGGCTACTCTTCAAGAGGAACTGACCCGTTGCAGGATTTCCCACGAAATACACAAACCACTTGCATCCACACCGAGCTGTTTCACGGTGTCTTTTCCGCAGCTCTTCTGGAATGTCCCGCGTGTGGCCGCTTGCAGAACACACGAACCGGATGGACTGCACCTCCCGCCCATCGCTTGTTTTCCAGTCAAATCCGGAAGTCCGTTCACGACATATGCACTGTCCACATCGAACTCCAAACCCGTTTCGGTGCGCAAACGAAAGAACTGTCTCTACCAAACTTCGGTAGTTTGGAAACACGGTCGGAATCGTTTCCATGACAGAGAGAGAGAGAGAGAGAGAGAGAGAGAGAGAGAGAGAGGAAAAAGAAAGAAGAACGAGAACGAGAACGAGAAAAAGAAGAGATTGCTGGTGTTAATGATTGTACAGCTCAAAGGAAGCAAGATAAGACTGAAAGACAAAAAATTAAAATTGGACATTGCACGTTAAGGAAACACGAAATGGAAACCAAGGAGTAAGCGAGTTGTCGATCGCGTCGTAATTGGTGATCGGTGAGAGTCGGAGTTAAGCGAAATGGCGGGAACGATCGAAATCGAGGAAATTCCAAACAGACACTTGAGGCACTCAAAGCCTCCAGTCGAAACTTCAAAATTGAAAACCCTTTTCTTTCTTCTCCATTTGCTTCCGATTGCTTGTCGATTGCTTGTCGATTGTTCTTTGTTATTATTTTATTGAGTTGGATTCAGGTGGAAAGAAGAAGAAGGAAGAGGCCTTGCGCAAACGGTTTTGTAGAAGAAGGACTGGCAGGTTCTGAATCAGCTATAGAAATAATATGTCGTTTTTTGCAAATGCAAAGAAGGCGACTGCTGCGCCGGTAGGGTCTACCACCACATCGACAGCCACGACGACGACAACAACGATGACAGCGGGTGGAGGAGCAGAGTCTGTATTTTCAGTTCAGAAAGGAGGAGGTAAACCAGTGTCGTCTGGGAAGAGGGTGTCTCCTGCGCTGATTCGGGTGCAAAAGGATCTGGTCGACCTCAAAACAGAAACTCCGTCATACAAGGTTACGTTCCCCAGCAAGGACGATCTGCTGCATTTCAACGTGGTGTTTCGCCCGGTTGATGGATTCTATTGTGGGGGCGCGTTTTCATTCACGGTTGCGGTTCCGGAGACATATCCACATGATCCGCCAAAGGTACACTGCGTCACCACTCCGATTTTCCATCCGAATATCGATACGGAGGGAAACGTGTGCCTTAATATTCTGAGAGCCGAGTGGAAACCAGTCTTGTCTCTGCAGCATGTCTTGTTTGGTTTAGAATTGCTTTTTGCGGAACCGAACCCGGACGATCCACTGAACAAGGAAGCTGCAGAACTGCTTCGGAAAGACAAGAACGCATTTGCCAGACAAGTTCAAAGAACGCTAAGATCGTAAAAAATCAATAATTATCAGAAGCAAAGTAATGATTAGAAGTAGTGATAGTGGTATTAAAAGTTCAAAACAACACAAGTACAGCTCCATTGTCCGAGCCAATCATTGCTGTTTATTACTATTCTATACAGCATACACATCAGAACCACGACATGATTCTTGGAAGGAGTCTCAAAACACAGTCGGAGAGACCCAAAGAGCGACCTTAGTCACCGTCCCTTCCGCGACCTCCTCTACCTCGACGGCGCTTTGAAGGAGGGCGGCGACTGTCTCTGCCCCGACGACCGCCACCTCGTCGGCGGCGCCGAGGGCCACCTCTACCTCGTCCGCGTCCTCCTTCTGCAGCTTCCGAGCCGTGGTTATCAGAACCGTCCTCAGACCCATTGTCCTCGTCGTCGTCATTGCCGTCGTCGTCATCATCATCGTCATTGACATTGTCTTCTTCTTCTGGACCGCCGCGCTTTCGTGTTACAAATCCAGACTTGAGGTTTCCAACAACACGGCCACTGGCGGCATTGCTACTGGAATGCCGGCTGTCTTCTGCATGTCGCGGAGCCGCGGGAGCTCGAGGATTCTCTGCATATCGTCGAGTGTCAGATTCACGGTCCCTCTCCCTCACACTTTCCTTTTCCATTTCGCGAACTCGCTCCCGTTCTCTCTCCCGATCTCGCTCACGTTCTTTTTCCTTTAACACCACTCGCTCACTTTCCTTTTCCTTTTCCTTTTCCTTTTCCTTTTCCTTTTCCTTTTCACGATCACGGTCTCTTTCAGAAACAAGATCTCGTTCTCTCCGAGAATCTAGCTCTCTCTCTCTCTCTCGCTCTCTCGGACGCTCACGGTCCCATTCACGGTCTCGATTTCGATCCCGCTCTCTTTCTATTTCACGATCCCTGTCACGATCGTCACGTCGCCCCGAACGCCCATCTCTGCCATCACGATCAACACGAGCCACTCGGTCGTCCAAACCACGGTCACGGTCACGGTCACGGTCACGACCATGGTCTCGTTCTTGGCCATAGTCTCGACGATCACGATCTTGCCAATCACGCTCTCGGTCGCTGCCCCGAGGGGGCTCTTGAAAATTATTCGAACGATAACTGTCGTCTTCTGGAAAACGTCCTTTGCGCGTATGTTCATCCCGGTGGTCCCTAGAGCGATTGAAGTCGCGATCTCTGTCTCGACCTCTTCCATATCTGTCATCTCGCTCGGTGCCTACACGCGAATGCTGACGGTCGTCGTGCCCCCGTCTCTCATCCATACTATCAGCGGAGCGATCACTACCACGAACAAACGAAACGGACGCACTTCGGCCACCGCGCTCATACGCATCAGTACCGCCCCCATGCTGACCTCGAGTGTATGAGGACAGTTCTCGGCCGCGACCACGATCGCGATCGCGATCGCGGGCGCCCATACCGGATACTTCCCGTTTCGAAGCCCTATCCGCACCACGAAGGTGGCGCTGCTCTACAATTCGTACTTCCGTCACGCAGTCATCAAACTGATCATCGCGATCCCGTTCACGCTCCCATTTCGGACGATAGTTCCCTTCTTCAACAGCAAGCTCGTCCGCCATTCTGTCGAACTCATGTCTTGACATTGCGCTGATCTCGTGTGCAGCAATATCAATGGATGACTCTGTCAAGACAGGCTCGTCGACGGGCTCCGATAAAACTGGCATGCTGGATTGATACTGCATTTGCTGCTGCTGCCCGTCACGTCGATAGTAGCTCCTAGAGTGGTACTGTCCACCGCCCTGGTATTGATCGCTTTGCTGCTGCTGCTGCTGCTGCTGTTGATGTTGCTGCTGCTGCTGCTGTTGTTGCTGTGATGGCTGACTGTACCCAAACTGACCAACTGAACTTTGCGCACTCGACACCGGATGAGATGATGGCGCTGGTTGCGACGCAATGCTTCCTTGCTGCTGACCTGATCTTTGATCCAAGAACTGCTGAATGCTCTCCCGCAGTACGTAATCGGGGACAACATCGTCCACGGACCTCTGCAGAGTCTGGCACAACGGACATGCCATTCCGTTTTGAGTCAATCCAGATTGAATACAGTCGTCACATGCGACAGATTCGCAGCACTTCATGCGAACAGCTAGATTTGCGATCCGGCCACACACCTTGCACTTGAATTCTTCAGGAATCACAACACTGCTGTCGTACATTCCGGCGCCCTTTCCAGCTGCACCAAGAGGGATGTTTCGAAACTGCTGCTTGATCCTGGCAAACCCGCCTCCAACGAGCGGTGCCGACGCATCGTCGGTCTTTTCGCGGACCACTTCCAGGAACCGCGATGGGATTCCCGTCATTTCACGAGCTCGATCTGCGTGCTGGTCCCGGGCACCCCCAGCCCCTCCAAACGCATTCTGTGGTCTAGCAGTTCTCAAACCACGCCGATACTCATCGGTCTCCTTGTTGATCAGTCTCCGCATTGACTCTTCCTCAGAAAGCCCAGCCAGGTTTGAAAATCCACCCGATGAGATTCCTGCCGCAGCATCTGCGCCACCCATCCCAGATCCGTACTCCCCCGCTCCATCGCCTCCATAAAAAGACGACGCCCCACCACCCGATGCAGCAGCAGCAACAGCAGCAGAAGCTGTGGCACTCGCTGTAGGAAGCTCGACCTTCTTACCAGTGATTTTAGGATCCACGCGCTTCACAAGAACAGCCGTCGACTTTAAAATGAGCTCTCGGTCATCTGCATACTTGTGCCCTGTCTGTGCATTCGTAATCTCCAGATCGAAATCGGCTCCCGAGTCAAGTCCCATAGCAAGCGCAATCCGGATCTTCAAATCGCGGAGAGCAATAGACGGCCCATCGATGTTCAATTCCTGAGAATGGTCATGAGAAACCGCCTTGAATGTGATACTCATGCTTTTCTCTACCCCAAATTGAAAATAAGAACAGCAATAACAAAAACAATAACAACAAAACAGAAAAAGGAGAAGTAAAGGAAAACAAGACTGAAAAGACGCCAATGACGACAGCGCGTTTTGAATTTGACGACGGAAAATCGGTCGTGCACTACAGTACCGTACTCTCTCGAGCTCCCTTGGGCGGGTCGTCTTTGTTTTCTTTCGTCGATTCACTGAGACTGCGCAGCCACAAGGTTGAACGGATCGCAGTCGAGCGAGCGGAAGACTGACAGCGGAAAAAGAAAAACAGCAGCCATGCCTCCAAAGTCGCAAGTTCGCCACATTGTGAGAACAGAAGAACACGTCCTTATTTCGGAACTTCCGGAGCAGAGGGCTTCTTCAATTCCGTTTCCAGCGACGATCACTGATGAAGCCATTGTGGCTGATTCGCTTCCTCCAACGCAGTCCGCACTTGAGAGAATCCGGGCTTCTGAAATGGAGAATGCGGTTCTTGAGGTGTTCACACATAAAACAGAGTCGCTGAGTGAGCGGATCAAGCGAATCCATCGAGAAATTCACGAAATCACAGAATTTGTCGAGTCGGACAAGCATGATCAGAGCATTGCGGACGAAGTTAGAGCGGTTGCTGGCTCGTTTTCAGAGCTCATGGACCGACTTTTGAAAGGCAGACCTCGGGGAATGAAATCCAGCGTCTCCGGCAGTAGTAGCAATCCACAACCACGTGCGCAGATTGCGGGTTTGGAAGCACGACTTGCCAAGATGGAGCAAATGGTAGGATCGGGATCTTCAGCGCATGAATCGCTGTCAGCCTCTGTTTCTCGGATGCACAAAATATACCTGCTGATGGCGGAGTCGAGAAGGCTCGAGACCCATTTGGCGAAGATGAGAGAAGTCGCGACGCTTGCTTCGCAGTCCAGCGCCACTAAGGACGGTGCACAACTGCTCAAAGCAATGGAAACTCTGAGAAAGATTGAGGGCGCTGCTGTTGCTGTTCCTGATATTCTGGAGCGGCTGCGGTCGCTGGATTCGGTACACAAGGAAATGGGGGGACTCGTGGATCGCGTTAGGATTTTGGAGGAAGAAGAGCGCGACTTGCGATCATGCATCGACATTGGTGGCGATCAGGTGAAGACGCTACTGCACAGACTGGAGGAGGTTAGTATCAACGTCCAGGGTCATCTCAAACGCATTGAAGCGCTCAAAACCGCCTGATGAGCTTGTCCTTTTCTAATTCATTTGCTGGTTGTGCTGCATTGTTGGGGAGAGAGAGGGGCAGGGGGGAGTTGGAGTCTGTCTTGCGTTGTGTAGATTTACCATTTTGTGTTTTATGAAATAAATTAAAAGAAAAGGAAATGCATCGCAGCAGTCAAGCCAGTCTCGCCCGGACCGCAAGGGTTCTTCAAAAAGAACTCTTTGAAGAGCAGGAGCACTGGACTGGTCAGAAGCAGCATGCTGCTGCTGCACCATCTCAGGACCTCGACGGTGCTCTCGCGAGCCATATACTCGGCGTCTCCGTTCGCATTTTATCGCTCCACCTGCGAGTTACGCTGACGCGTCCTCTCGTAAACAGGTATCTCCCTTCAATTAAACCTGCGTCCTGCTGCCATCGGGTATGAACGCGCATCCCCAGTTATTGCCGTAGAGAAACATTTTCGCTGGCTGCCTTTTTTTTGGTTTGATTTGATACCAGCAAGAACGTCTGCATTATACACTGAACATGTGTATCTACGAATAGACGTGCATACTCAATCTTGCATTCCGCTGCCGGGAAGGGGATAGGCCCCAACACGCCTCACGGCGCTCTTCAGATAGATGCTCCGCGCTCCGTTCCCAATCTCGATCAATGTGCGAGCCACTTTCTCAGCGTGACACGTTGTTCCTGAGAAGGGTGCATTTTTGATTCTGACGGCCCTAGCAGCAGGCGCTTTCGTGTCCTCAGTTGCAGCACTGGAGATACGAGAGGAAGAGGCGGTAGGCGCAGTGACACGTGATCTCTTAGGAGGTCTGCGGGACCTAGGAGGCCCTGTATCGAGCGGCGTAGGCGTAGGCGTAGGCGAATGCGTCATCCCAGCGCGCCCACGCCCATATTTGAATAAACGTGAAACCAACGAATGATAGAATAGATGGCTACGGATGCTGCGTTAAAGAGTGTCGAAAATGCGGAGCCTGTGCCCCCGGCTGAATTTTGGCCGAGCGTGCGTAAGCACGGATTCCTGTGAAACAAACGTGCTGGTGTCGGCCAGTATTGACCCGTGTCTGTTTATGGATACTTCCTTCCGTATATGCATGACAATGACGTGTCATTCATTATTCAGTGGTCTGTCGGGACGATGATTGGTCTGCAGGCAGTGTTATTTTTCTATACATACATTTATGTGTGATTTACATTATCAAAGTGACTTATTTGGAATAATCAGAGGCAGAAAAAAGATGGCAGTGACGAAGCCAGCGCATGTGAGGAAGTTCAAGTCTCTCCAGGAGTTTTATCCCTTCTACATTGGCGAGCACTCGAAGCCGCTGACGAAGCTGTTCCATTTCATTGGAACGTTTCTGGTGATTTGCATCTTTTTGTTCTCGATGTGGACAGAGAATCTCGGATATTTGATCTACATGCCCGTTGCGGGATACTCGTTTGCGTGGGCATCGCATTTCTTCATTGAGCAGAACAAGCCCGCCACTTTCAAGTATCCAACCTATTCCCTTGCCTCGGATTTCATCATGTTCTACGAACTCCTCGTAGGAAAGCGGAAATTCGGATTCTGATCTCGGACTCGGATTCCTATTTATCAAAGTAAACCATTGGCAGCAACAAAAGCAACAACAACAAACAGGTCCAGCCGGAAGCCTTCGTTGCAGCGGGTGGGACTGTGGCAGGAGTGAAGACGTTCGAGTGACCGAGTAACCAACCGATGCAAGAAAACATATACACAAAGCGCAAAAGAGAGGAGAGAAGAGGAAATCATGAAAAATGGAGACAGAGGAAAGAGAGGGAGGGAGGCAGCCTCGCGCGATACGGAGCGATGGCCTCAGTTTACTTATGCGATACCTTCTTCAGTACTTCGTACCAAACAGTGGCGATCCCGCAGTTCTTCCGGAGATAGGAAGCAGAGTCGGCGTATTCGATTTGGATTACGCGGTGCAGATTATGTACTCCGTTGATCTCTGTTTCGAGTAATTTGTTCAGATTGTCCTGCAATGACTGCTTTGCATTAATTGACAATGGATCTGCGCAGTCTCGAACTTGCAGATATCGAACATGGACTGCACTACCATCCACAAAAGGCACATTTGTATCCGCCATCCGCACAATGATCACTCCCAACACCTCCGTTCTCTATTCTATTCTATTCTATCCTGAGCCTGTCCTGTTTCTATGATCTCTTCTTTCCCCTCATTGTTGTTGCCGTCTGGCGTCGTCCATCCAAATTGAGATGTTTTCTCCAACCTCGTTTCACACCGTCAATTGATGCTATATCCTCTTCTCTTCTTTCTCCTCTTTTCTTTTGCTGCCTTATTGTGCAGTTACGCACGTCCCACTTTTGTTGGTGGGTGCTTCTCTCGGAGTTGTTTTCGGCGAGCGTCGCGGATCGGAATTTGTGCTTTAGGAAGTCGCTGGCCCACCCGAAAAAAGAAAAAGAAAAAGAAAAAGAAAAAGAAAATGATTCTGGGTGTGTGGAAACGAGCGGCGTTCGCTCTCCCCATCGGTCTTTGCCATTCTATCCGATGTTCACCGACTATCATTCAATCGCATCCATGCAGGAGGTTTTATCACTCGAATTCACGGCTTTTGTGTGCTGCTTCCTCTTCTCGAAAAGCACCAACTTCGAGCTCCAAACTGCCTACGAATGAAGAAAAGAAACCTCGAGGAAGACCGAAAAAGTCCGAGCCTTTGCTGAGCGACAGTGCGCAGCCTTCGAAGCCGGTCTTGTCAAGTGCATCGAGCGCTGTCACAGACTCGGCGTTGTTGAGCTCCAGAAGGCCAAGAATGCGGATGCCGTCTTTCAGGAAGACAAAGAAAAAGACCAAGTCTGCGGTGGACGGGGAAGATTCTGCAAAGCGGTTGTCGGATGATATCCTGGATCACGAGCGCGATGAAGAAGAATCGCTGTTCCGACGTGAGGAAGACGATGATGCACGGGCGTTGTTTGGCAAACTTGACAATCTGATTGACGACGAGGAAATGTTTGAGCTGGACGACGACCATAGTACGGAGCAAGGAGTGCTGAGGGCTCGCAAGTCAAGACTCGCTTCACTGGATATGGACGGTGAGCAAGACGAGCTGAGCGAACTTCCAGAGGGTATGAGTACACTTGAGGAAGACGATACTACGGAGGAAGACGATATATCCGCAACCGCAGATGCACTGAGAGCGCAGATGCAACGACGAGGCAGAAAAGGAAGAGCCGAAGACGACGAAGTTGTGTCCTTGAAGTTTGAGATGTTCTCTGCAAAAGGTGTGTTCTCCCCGTTTGAGATCCAAAGAATTTTAGAGGATGACGACACGTTGCCGGATGATGTACACGATGCGATCTGGAAGTTGGAGCAGGAAAGGGCTGCAAAAGAAGGAAGGGCATGGCCTGAAATAAGGCCCGTAGAAGAAGATTCGGTGTCCGGGGCTGCATTGACGCCGAAAGACAAGGATTCTACAGTTTCTGATTCCGAAGACGCAGAGGGGAGAGCGACTGCGGATCCCTTGTTTATGCTTGAAAACAAGACCGATTTGTCTGACGCAGGACTGCAATTGCAAAGGGCGATAGAGTTCGTCCGCGGTGTCCAGCTGGAAGTGGGCGGCAAAGTAGAAGAAGTATTTGGAAGATCATGGCGGGTCGTGTTTGTCGAGGAGTGTGAGCGGTATATTGCACGAAGACTCACTGTTCCAGACTCGTCTGCGCTCACGGATTTGCAAAAGATTGGACAGATCCAGCGCGTTTTGGAAAAGGCTGGGTCGTACGTCCGCAATCTTCGCGAGGCATCCAAGAATATTAACGGAAAAGATCACAATCCATACTACTACGGATTCATGAACATTCCTTTCGAAACAAAGGTCTAGTCATGTTTGTACAGTAAACAATAGCGCAAGCAGCCATGGCCTTCCAGTCCCATCCTCCCCTCCCCACAAAAAATAAAGATTAAATAAATAAAAAGAGAAAAAGAGAAACACGCATGCAGTCACTTCGGCGGCAGCTGTAATAAATCAGAGACACCACCATTTGAAACTTCGAAACAAAAAGACGTCTCTTTCAACCTCGTTCTTGCCTTTCTTGTTCTCCTTTCTTTCACTCTTCTTCAATTTATCCTGTTGAGCAACTGGTAGCAGTTAACAATTCTCTTCGAGATACGTACGTTCAATGAGCGTTCTTCGCTGGGTGCAGACCATTTCCAATCTCTCAAAACCCTGCAATCGCGTCGGTGATTTGGCAGATGGCATCATTTTTGCAGACATTCTGAAAGCCGCGTATGTATCCTTATGAGCAAGCTCACTTTTCTGTTTAGTTATTGTAACCGCATTTCCCTCTTTTCCTCTTCGATCAAGTCGTTTTCATTGAATCCGAGAATGCCACTAAGTGCTTACTTGCTTGTTTCGTTTTGATTGATGAAAATCGTGTGTCGTAGTGCGCCGTCTGCCTTTGAATCGCTTGTGGTGAACCGAAAAGCAGAGGAAAACAAGATTTTGCGAACTTCAAATCTCCGAAAGATCGCGAAAGCTGTGGAGGACTATCTGCTGGATCATGAGCGGCTTCGAGGAGATCTCATGACGTTCGATTTCAATGCTGCTGGGCGCGATGAAGACGAGTCTGTGCTTCTGCAGTTGGCTGGGTTTATCCTGGTTGTGGTTCTGAACAGTGAAAACAAGGCTCTCTTTATCCAGGATATTATGAACTTTGACGACCAGACGCAGCATGATTTGATGGTTTCGACACAGACTGCTCTTGGGACGCTGGAACGACTGGAGCCGACGTCTCCTGAACATAGCGGAAAGCAGGGTTCGGGTGCCGAGACTCCGGGGACGGCGTTTACAGACTCGGCCATCAACGTGAAATCCGTAGACAATCGAGGTGCTTCTGCGGCACATACAGATCTGGCGTTTGAAATCCGCGGAGATTTCCGGTCGATGGAAAATCTGCGGTCGGAGAATGCAAAGTTGAAAGAAGAGATTGAGAAATTGAACGGAGACTTGCGAGAAGCCAAGGTGGAATTTGATCACTCCAAAGCCGAAAATGAGAAACTGAAGCACCAGATTGCGCAGCAGTTGGATCAGATCACGGCTGTCGGACGGAATGTGTCCCAGGCGTCTCTGCAGGATGCAGAAAGGAACGCTCATGTCATGGAGCAGTTGAAGAAGGATGTTGGCGAACGTGACGCTGAGATTCAGGGCTTGAAGAACCGAATTGCAGAACTGTCTCAGGCTGAGATCGACCGCCGGACGCTTCAGGACCGTGTGGACACCCTCGAAGGCAAGGTGGAAGAAGTGCAGCGACTGAATGTGAAGATCAATAAGCTCGAGGAACTCTTGGAGAAGGCCGGAGATGCGGGTTCTCGTGCTGAACGTCTCGAAGCGGATTACCAGATGCTGCTGTCGGAGCAAACTGAACTGGAGCGCAGCGCAGCAGAGTTGCCGGTTCTTCGCTCGACCGTGGAGACTTTGCGAAAGGAGGTTGCGGAGCGAGACAGAAAGCTCAAGGAGTTGGAGGAGAGTAGGAATCGCCTGTTGGATGACGTGGATCGTGTGCAGAAGGAGGCTACGTTGCTGCGCACCGAGCTTGCCGCGACTCATGCCGGAGCTGCTGTTTCTGGAGCTTCTGCTACTGCTACTGTCGCAGAGTCTGCTCCTTCAAGTGCTGTTGCAGGATCAGGCAGCGGGTCGCTTGCTGCAACGATGAAGATCAACAATCTTGAGCAAGAGGTTGCAAAGTTCAAGAAGATGTACACGGAGTCCCAGGACCGAATTCGTGAACTCGAATTACGCCCTGTTGTTTCTGCATCGAGTGAATCGTCATCTTCCGCGAGTGCTGCGAACCTTGCTGCTTTGGAGAATCAAGTGGAAGAACTGACCGCTCAGCTGATTGCAGAGCAAAAGAAGAACAAGGTTCTGAATGATGAGTTGTATCCTCTGCAGCTGCAGGTCAAGGACATTGCTGCGTTCCAGCAGGAAGTTGATACCCTCAGGCAAAAAGTGAACAGCATGAATTCTGATCGACAGACGGTGGTTGCGGATGCTCAGAATCAGCAGCGGATCCGAAATCTCGAAGAAGAGCTTCTCCATGCACGAGCCCGCATTGCGTCGTTTGAAACAGCAGTGGGAGACTATGAATCAAAGCTGCAGACTGCGCGCAGAGAATCTTCTTCCCACGAGCACTCCAAGAAGTCCGCACTTGAGGATGTCCAGCTGGCGATTGATTTTGTGGAGCGGTACGCATACGAAACCACTCTGTATCGAAAGTTGAACGGAAATGTGATCAGCACTCCAGGAAAAGCGTGGCTGAATCAGAAACGCAGCCAAGGCGCAAGATTTCCAGCTCCAGGCGCTTCATCACCAGACGCGGCCTCACCTGCTCACTCTGCTCGTAGGCCCTGATGTTGCAAATTCGAGATTCTTGTACTTTGTTCTTCCCCCGCTCCCTCTTTCACCCTTCATAAACACCCTTTTCTTCCTCACCACCATCGTCACCATCACCGTCACCGTCACCGTCACTGTCACCGTCACCGTCGCCTGCAGCTGCATGTCCGCAAACCCCTGCATTTTTGATCGATTCAACGTCAATCAGCTGGGCGGAGAATTCCCGAGTTCCAGGAACAGAAAGATGGCTCTCAGTCGTAGTACAACATGTCCCGTTCCCGCCATTCGTTGCTGGAGAGGGGAAAGAGAGAGAGAGAGAGAGGGAGATCTTGACTTTTTTGGAGCAGTAACCGAAGCGTGTTTTGAACGTTTTCATTGTGATGCATGTGTATTTCTGCAGCAAAACGATTATCACAGTGATCATCTTTTTTCGTGCTTAAATTTACGTTTGTTATCGTGCGTGTCTGTGTATATAAGCATTGCTCCAATGGGCTGTTATGAGACGGAATTTTAAGACCATTGAGCTTCCCAAGAAACCTGCAGATCGCCCAGTGCGATCCGAGCGAGACGCGGCCGCTTCATCGCACCAAATTGTGCGAACACCTCCGGTTTCATCGGGGCGGCGTAGTGATGGCACAGGCATTCCAGATATGTATTTGCAAAAGTCGAGTTTCAGCGATGAGTATTTGCGGGTTGAATCGCTGCTCAAGGTCTCCGAACAGCGTTTGCGATCCAAGACTGAGCCAATGGTTGCAGAAGATGTCCAGAAAAAGGACGATTTAGAGTCATATTTAGAATCTGCATTTCAGAGGAAGCCATGGCTTGATCCTCTCGGTGCTGCTTCAAAGACAGACCAGCCATCGCTTCTCTTTCGGCCGAAGGCCTCTGATGAGCAGTTCGAAACGTTTCAAAAACGGGTGGAGCGAAAGATCAGACTGCTGAAAGAGGACGCAAAGAATTTCGAGAGCGACTCTGAGAATTCGATCGACGATGGAAACGCTCCACCAAGCACAGAACCAAAAAATCGGACGATGATGATGAAGAAGAACGGGAAGAAGGGGATGGCGACAACGGAGCGCAGCCAAGAACCACCTGAGAAGAGTGTACGAAATGAATTGGTCCAAACGGATTCCGTAAGCATCGAGCCCATTGCAAAGAGCATATGCGTTCAGACAGACGAGGAGGGTCTGCGACACGAGTCCATTCGAAGGGACTGGGTGCGACAAGTCATGGAGAGGATAGAATCGCCTTCTCATGATCTGATGCGGTCGGTACGAATGAATCCTGCACCCGTACACGCCTACAGCGCAGCATCGTATCCGTCGTCTTTGCATTCTTCCGGCAGATGCGTGCAGTTTGCACAGAATGAAAATGGAAATGACGATGGCACCGAGACTGAGGGCCCTCTTGACTCAATATACTTCCTGCATGATTCGACGGACGCAGCTGCGGGTGACCGACACTCTGCGCCCAACACTCGGCGTCTGCAGCAAGCCCGAGACGCATTTGAATCCACCTATCTCAATGCTGGCTCTGTATCAGCTGGAGTCAGAGTGAGCCTGGATGTTGGAGTGGATCTGGAGCGCAGGGTGTGGAAATTGAAGTTTGATCGGCAACTGGACGAAGCAAATGAGCTCATTCATCGCATGTCCGAGGAGGCCACCCGCCACGAGATCTTGGCTTCAATGGACGTCTTCGGATCCCAATTATACAATGCCAACGCACCCATGACCCATAATTCTGAAACGATGGAAGCAGCACCGCGAATGCCCGTGTACGGATCTCCTCCATCGGGAATCAAGAGGAATTCTGCAAGATCCCTCTTCCGCGATTCTGGAAATGTACACAGCCCGCAGCCAAACCCACTGGCAAACCCACAGCCAAGTGCCTCATCAAAAACCGACAGGCAAGCATCTACATTCGACGGAGGGTTTGTCGAATTGCAGAGCATGCATGCAGGCTCGGAGCCGCTTCTTTTGAAATCCTCTCGGTTCCTGTCGAATCCCGAACCGATACCGCTCTCCTCGACTCACGGCTCTGTTCGCTCTTCACTCACATCGCTGTCGTCCTCATCCTCGTCCTCATCTTCTTCGTCTTCCATTGTTTCTCAAGAACATCGCCGACACGTTCAAAGCCCTAGTCAACCGAGACGTGCGTCCCAGACTGCAGCTCGTCAAGCCCAATCCATGAAGGAGGAGGACGACGAGACAGACGAAATTTCCTTCAACATCACGAACAATATTGAATGATATTTTTGAATGAATGTATTTATCCCTCTTTGTAATTTCCTTCATTGTTCTATGCTCACTCTCCACGATCCACACACCACTGGTCCATCGCTGGTCCACCAGTCGTCCCCTCACAAGGAGGCAAGAGCACCAAAGCAGTCGACTACGGAAGACATGGGACTTCGGCAGGAAAAAAAGGAAACTGCACGCAACTGCAAGTCTGCAATGCTCAAGGTGAATGATGCGTGTGTTTTCTGTGTCGTGCATGCCGCTAACCGAATCTCTTTTCAACTAGCGAGTTGAAGAAGGGAAAGTCGATCGAATGCACAAGACGAGCTCTGCGCAACAGGTTAAAAAACCCGCGGCTCCTCCGTTGTCGCGAAGGGAGTCGTTCAGAACGTCCCCGGTGATCATATTTGGCGACGGAGCTTCATTCACAGCGAAGAATCCTAAGAATTTCCCCTCTCTTTCGAGTCCAACATCGTCTTCCGGGAAGCAGCAACGGAGCAAAAAAGACAGCAACCGCAGCAGGAATTCAAACACGAAAAATGAAGCATCCAAATGCGCATCCTCTTCGCCTCCCAAGAACTGCGCGTCGACGGATGAGAGCCGCCTCGAGTCTCCGCGATCCTTGTCGACGGACATTGCGCAAGAAGACGCAGGTTCGGCTCCCAATGCTGACTTGTCGTTGCTGCAGATTCCCGTTCATAATATGCTCTCTAATAATGAGACTAGGTGCGATGCAGATGATATGAGCCCACTTCCAGAGACCGCGGTGTCGACAGTGCAACCAGGAGATCAGTTCACGAAAGGGCTTGTACCATCCGTGAATCCTGAAACGAATGAACGAGAAGAAGTACCGGTCGAGTATTTGCTAGAGCAGTGGATATATGATAAGAACTATTACTTGGATGAGTTGTGTTCTGGGATTCATGTTCTGAAAGTGAAGTATCATGACCCGAAATCCAAGCCACAGCCACGAGTTCTCAGCATTGATCTCGTTGGCCAGAACCTGTGTTGGGGAACGTGGATGCGTCGCCATCGAAGGAGCATTCCGTTGCAGCAAATATGCTGGCTTGTACCAGGACCAAACACAGACACGATGGACTCATACACGTCGGCCTTCAAGCTTGATCGGTTCGTGCTCGCAAGCTGCTTTTCCATTAGGACAGAAACCCGCACGCTGGATTTTATTGCTTCGAATCCTCCAGTTGCAGAAGCGATTATTTGTGTGCTTTCGTACTTGTGTTCAGGTAACATTCGTCGTCATGGAAGACCGCTTTTCTCTCCTGCACGTTTGCTGTGGAGTCGTTTGTATCTGCTATCCGCTTCCAGACGCGAGTTTCTCCGACTCATGGTATCTTGCATCCAGGAGTCTGCACACAACAACAACAGCAGCAGCAGCAGCAGTAATGGAGGATCGAAATCTGCACGGAAATCCAACAGTGTCACGTTTTCTTCTGGCGCCCCCGAGATGGACCCCGTCACCAGCTCATCCACATCCACTTCCACGTCCGGCTCACCACCGCCATTCAGCACCGACGAATCCTCTCCAACCTTTACTCCCGCTCCAGACCCAGATCCAGATTCCGCACCGACACTGGCACCCGCACTTGCACTCGCACTCGGCCCCGTCTCGGAGCCGGTTTCTGGAATTGAAATTTCCACGTAGCATGCTTTCCTTGTGTAGAATTTACATTGTACAAAGATTCTGTATTCTTTAAGACTGAACATCTTCGCATTCCCCCTTCGGCTGCGCTGCTATTTCTGCATAACCTGAAGATCATGAGACATTTTGACTCCGGCGTTGTGGAGCATCGCACATACAGGGCAGCGCTGCTCGACAGCCCGAGCCCACTTTTGCAGTGCCTCCATTGGTTCCTGCGAATCAACCTTCATGACGACCTTCACAGTTTGATAAGAAACGGGAACTCCAGGAACACCAAACAATCCGCGAACGTCAACATCACCAGAGACGTCATACTCAACGCGCCCCACGCGAATTCCCATTTCACGAGCAATCATCACACCCAACACCTGCTCGCATCCAGCCAAGGCCCCGAGCACTGCATGAAGCGGTGTGGTCCCATTATCGCCACCACCAAAGCTTGCAGGTTCGTCAAGAAGCAAGGTGTGCTTTCCTTCCTGAATCATCGTCGCCATTCCGTTTCCTTGTGCCTGGATTGCAAATGTCTTTACCGTCGACTTTGCAGACGGCGCAGATCCAAATGCACGTCGGAACAACAAAGACCCATTTCTCAGCCCACACACTGTCCGAAACATCCCTGTCCCCGCTCTTCAGGATTAGACAACCAAAAAAGTTTTAATAATAATAATAAACAAGTTTCATTAAAAATAAGAGATAAAAGACAAAAGATAAAAGATAAAAATAAACGCAGCCTAACGCCTACATTGCACACGACTGCCTCAAGTTCCCCCAAGATGGCAAACCGCGCCCGATTCTGCTTCCCTGCTGTAGTGAGCGCCCACTCAAGTTTGGTCTCATTTCTTTGGTGACAGGTTTTGTTCGCACACAGAATCCAAGGAGTCCCGGCGAGCGAGGGAGAGAGAGAGAGAACACTAAGAAACCTCAGCACAACTCTGAAAAGTAGAGCACAGGAAGGACTGAGATAGAGGGGGGGAAAATGTCTACAGATCGTGAACGAACGCTATGGATGAGCGATATCCAGCCGTATATGAATGAAGATTGGCTTTCTCAGATGTGGCGCGCATTTGGATATAATGTTCGTCTGAAGTTTGTGAAGGATCGCACCACACAACAACTTGCAAACTATTGTTTTGTGGAGTTTCAAACGCGGCAGGATGCCGGTCGCGCGCTCGAGGTTTACCACGGAACGGAAATTCCAAATACTGGCGGAGTCCGCATCCGACTGAATTGGGCCGCCGGTCCTCAGAGCAATCCATCATCATCTTCTTCTTCTTCCTCCTCCTATTCGTCCGCATCCGCATCGTCGACCGCGGCTCACTACCGTCAGCACAGCCAGCACCAGCTCCATGATCAGCAGCATCATCAGGATCAGTTCCAACATGGACTTTCCTCTTCCGTGTTCCAAAGTAGTAGCAGCAGCAGTGGTGGTGGTGGTGGTGGAGGACATGGGTACACAAGCAGAGCCATGCACAATGTCAGCGAAGGATCGGGTGTGTTTGTCGGTGACTTGGCACCGGACGTGACGGATTTGATGCTTTTCCAAGCCATGTATGCACGGTATCCATCACTGATGATGGTGAAGATTGTGCTGGATGCATCTGGAAGGCCGCGCGGCTATGGATTCGCGCGATTTGAAGATGCCACTGAAGCGGAGCGTGCGATTCGCGAAATGACAGGGACATTTCTTGGCGCACGAATGATTCGGGTTGCAGAATCGACATCAGCAATGTCCAACTTTTCCGGCGGCTTATCGCGAGCTGCATTCCTGCAAGCCGTGGCAAAAGATCCAAAAGTTGCTGCGTCGACGCACTTCGGTGACGATGAATTGCTGTCGCTCAAGAGTGCCGGAAACGAGTATGTGGGGCCGGTAGAAACGAACACAAACACGACCATCTTTCTGCAGAACATTGACTATTCGGTGACGGAACAGGATATCCGGCGAGTAATGAGGACGTTCGGAGATGTGGTTTCGGTGCGCATTCCAATTGGAAACAACTTTGCATTCGTCCAATTTGCAAATTCGATGCAGGCCAGAGAAGCACTGATTCGAGGATCGAGGAAGATGGTCATCAACGGATGCACTGTTCGAGTGTTTTGGAGCAAGAATCCTCTTCGACCCGAAATGCTCAAAATCACTCAACTGCCGCAAGACGGTCCGCAACAGGAAGACGTCGGCTCTGCCACTGCCACCGTTTCTGCGACTGCGACCGTTTCTGCGACTGCCTCTGCCTCTTCCTCGGACAGTGGTCAGAGTATGACGAGTGAATTCGATCGTAATGCAGAGGTCTTGGAACCACCTGTGATGGTGCCAATGGACATTGGGCCGTTTGATATCAGGAGGTCCAATGACGAGTATGCTGCCATGGCGCAAGAGCTGTTTTATTCAACAGCCCCCTCAGACATTTTTTGATTGTGGTTTCTCCTCGTCCCATCCATACGGAGCGAAAATTGCTTCCTTCTTTTTTAAGGAAAAGAATTAATAAAATTGAACTACATTTGTGTCATATGTGCCTCTCCAACACACTTTTGCAACGTCTCACTAGTCTGCATACTACACCACCAGGACGTTTACTTAATGCTGGCTTGCACACCAATGCTGCAGAACTCCGTGACGCCACGCCACTTTATTCTTTCATTCCTTCATCCTTTCTTTTCCTCATCCCTTCACTCCGATCGACGCCATCCATTCTGGGGCACAAGACTTTAGAAAAGAAGTTTCCGATGGAACAAAAAAAACACAAAACAAGCTGCGCTAGAAGCTGGGAAAACCAATTTGGAAATCGGGAACTGTCCCCCGCAAATCGTAGAAAAGATGATCAGCATTCTCCGACTTTGCATTCTCGACTCCGCTCGCCAGAACATGAATCCTTATTGATAATCATCGGGGAAGCTGTCGCCGAAGACGGTTCCAAGCCCCATGTTTTTCTATATTTGATGGCGAGCACCAACTCTTCAATGCAGATTGCTCTACATCAAAGGGTCATCGCAACTAGCCTATTTCCCAATCGATTCAACATTCAACATTCAAAAAATGAACGTTGGAAGAAACAGAATGTGGTCGACGAACGATGCCGCGCCTAACGACGCTTTTGCCATTGCTTCTTCTTGTTCTCTGACTGGAAAGCGCATTCCGAACGCAAAAATCGACCACATCTTCGTGAATTTAAAATACCTTGCTCTCCGCCTCCGACGAGAGGGGATCAACGGGTTTCTTGGTTCTCGGCATCGTCGGGCATGGTCAGTCTGAGTTTGGTGGGAAAGATCCCTCTTTTTGGAGCCATGAGATGCCTTGTCTTTGACGCCATGCTGCTTGAGGGTTCGATTAAAAAATACTGAGGGGGAAAAAACCAGAAGATAATAGAAAGAAAGAACACAGAGTTAAAGAATGAAAGAGATTCTCGACTTGACTGCAGTTAGAAAAAAAAAAAAATCGTCTTGTTTGATGATCAACGCTGATACACACACAAAGCTGTCAGCCGTCCTTTTGGCATTCAATCATGTTATCGCTGACGTTTTTTTACTTTTTAGTAATCATTTCCCCCGTTCTTTTTATTTTATATATATTTGTTGTTTTTCTTTTATATTCAATCAGTTGTTATTGTTCAGTGCTACTGTTCTTTCTTTATATATATATATATATATATATATACATATATATTGGCCGTTGAGGGTTTATTCTTTTGGACTAAAATGTCAAACGAGGTGAAAAAGACTGTCGGTCTTGTTGGATTTCCGTTCAGCGGAGGACAACGGCATGGCGGAGTTGAAAAAGGACCGTGTGTGCTCCGTGATCCGATTCAAAGTATTCTTTCTCATCTTGGACTGTGCGTTACAGATCTTGGAGATGTAGATGTGGATGCATGCTCGACGCACCTGAATGTCAACTTGCCGGTTGTTTCCAAAGTCGATACAAGCCAAGCAGCTGCAAACAAGGCCTATCAAGCAACGCAGGTTGCTTCGGCAACTTGTAGTCTGGCCAGCTCTCTCGTCTCTGCACTCGCAAAATACGACTTTGTGGTGACGATGGGTGGAGACCACTCGGCTGGCATCGGAACGCTGTCTGCCGTGCTGCAACATGATCCGCGAACAGTGGTTGTATGGGTGGATGCACATGCGGACATCAACACGCTGGATTGCTCGCCGTCCGGAAATATGCACGGGATGCCAGTTTCCGTCGTTGCGCGCCTTGGATCGCTTCCCGAGGCGTTCAAATGGCTTGAGCACTATCCCGCGCTGAATCTTAGCAGAATCGGCTACCTCGGGCTCCGCGATGTCGATGCGGGCGAAAGGGTCATTCTCGCAAACCACGGAGTCACTGCGTTCTCAGCATCCGATATTGAAAAGGTGGGAATTGCAAATGCAGTGCAAAGCGTAATCGACGCATTGGATCCGAGTCACACGGCTCCCATTCACATTTCGTTCGACATCGATGGTATCGATCCCATGGATGCACCGGCTACTGGAACGCCAGTCCGCGGCGGAATCACTGTGCGGGAGGCGAAATTGGCGATGGAGATGCTTGCACAGACGGGACGCGTCAGGAGCATGGATATGGTCGAGGTGAACCCGGACTTAAACTGGCTTGGGGAGCCCTCGAAAGAGGCTGTGGACAGGACTGTAGGCTGTGCAGCCGAGATCGTCGCCGCAGCATTGGGAAGGTCTCCGCTGTGAGCAGGGACGACCTCGAGGCAGCCCTCAATAAGAACAGAAAAGAAAAAGAATGAAAAGAAGCAGATCGATCGTCGACTCTAGTATTTGGAAAAAAAAGCGTTTAGTTTAGTTAGAGATTGTTTGTTTGCATGTGTGGTTTTCGTATCGTCCATAGCGTAAAAGACATGTTTCCCGTGTGTTTTGCTTTCTCGTTCTTCACTGCCGTTTTTCAACACGTGCATCGTTTTTACTCTCTCTCTCTCTCTCTCTCTCTCTCTCTCTCTCTCTCTCTCTCTCTCTCTCTCTCTCTCTCTCTTTCGTGCGCCCGTGTAAAAAACAGCGGAAACCGCACGGAACTAAACAGCAATGCAGGTTCCAGTGTGGCTATCATAACGTCGAGAGAGTAAACGGAAACCTGTCCGGTGTTCAACCTCGCACAGGTTGAATTGCATCGCAGGAGGAGGTCGACTTGTATCCGGTGGAAGTAGCCTGTTGCTCTCATTTCTGATACATGGCGCATTCCAGGGGATCCCGCTGGCAACTCAACGTTTTTCTGGAAATCTTTGTTTTTTTATCTCACAAGTTTTGTGTATATGCCATCAACTGCAACAGTGCAAGGAAAAACAAACAATACAAATTTACGATATACACAATGAACAACAACGATCTGCGTGATGGTTGCCAGCTTCTGACAGAAGATCACAACAAAGTCCGCGGTTTATTCCGAGAATACTGGGCAAAGAAGGGGTTCCAGGAGAAGCATGCAGTGTCCATGCAGATATGCAGGGAACTTGCGATGCACGCCGCCGTTGAAGAGATGCACCTGTATCCGCTAGTGCGTTCAAAGTTGGGGGATGATCACGGTGCCGAGATGGCAGACGATTCGCTGAAGGACCACATGGCTGTCAAAATGGCGTGCGACTCGATTGAGCGAGTGACACAGGACGAAGGTCTGCTAGATGATTGGATGAATGACTTGTGGAATGACTTTGAGAAACACTCCAAGGAAGAGGAAATGGAAATCTTCACTCGGCTTCGGATGGTCTGCACCCAAGGTGAGCTAATGTCGCTCAAGTCTAAGCTTGAATCTTCAAAGAAGCTTGCGCCAACCAAGGCCCATCCTTACATGCCGGACAAGCCTCCGATGAATCTCGTGACGGGACCAATCGCGGGAATTGCAGACAGGGCTGTGGACGCAGCAAAAGGCATGTTCAGCAGCCGTGAGCAGTAATAATGTGCTTGCACGTGCTCTCGAGCATCTTTTGTTGAACTCTCCGACACTGAATTGTATGATAAATAGGAGGATGATGAGACATCCGTGTCATCGCCAAGAAAGAAAAGAAAGAAAAAACTGGCATTTCATTGAAAACCAAACCAAAAAAACAGCACTGTTAGAAAACTTGGGTGAGGGGGAACCATATTGTACGAAACCTCACCTTAATCACCACCGATCTTCAACCGGCAGCACACGACTGGCATCTCGAGAAGTGCGCAGCGCGACAACCGATACATTTTGAGACGAAAAAAACCGATCCCGAATAGTGGACAACTGCTGGGACCGCGCTTCCCAGTTGCTCACTACATATCCACCCTTCCGACGCTCCCCCATAATTCCGACAGACGCAACCAACACAAGAAAGCGCGCAACGTACGCGACGCAGTGGTCGGGAACAAGCCACGTGCTCGACGGGCATGCCCCGTTTTCCACAATCGGAAGTCCGTACCGTTGTACCAACACCATCCGAACACGGTTCATGTCTGTCGCCGCGATCGGGTGTACGAGAACGTAAACATAGTGGAATTCTCCTGGAAGCATCGTGGACGGATCAAAATTCTCAAACAATGCGGAATGCTCCGTATAAATTACAGTGACAAAGTCATTTCCAATATGCCGACGTTTGTTGACATGCTGCAACGGTGACGACGAGGTCGACGAGTTCAGCGGCGCATACGACGCAGGCACGGTACGCGCATTATATCCAGCATTCGTGTGGTACTCCAGGGTGGGCATCATGGAAGTGACGTGGAAAACTAGCCGCGTCAACCGGCTCTCGTCGTCATACGCAAGCACATGATCTCCATCTTCGGGCGTCAGTCCTGCGGTATATTCCCCCTTTTCGAGCATGCTGGACAGTTGACGAAATGTTCCCAGATTGGCCAGAAACCGTTCGTACCGGCCATTCTGAGAAGCCATTCGGTGTGCCAGAGACAACATCGGTGATTGTGGGCTGTCGGTCGGTGAATAGAGAGCAGACACCAACACCAAGCCGCATTTGAGGGTGTCGTACGGAACTGTCTTGTCGAGGACAGACACCGCTCTCGAAAATGCTTGGTCTTCGATACTGATTAAGAAGGGCACTTGGACGCACAACGGAACCACGACTTCTAGATTCGTCGCAGCCAATATACAAGACAGAGTATCGACATCGAGAACCCCCCCGGTTTCTGAAGCCGACCTGGACCGAGACCCTGCGACATGGTGAGTGTGATTCGGAGATGTCGAGGGAGGAGAAGAGACATTCGGAGAACCTCCGGTTCTCGAGGGGAAATCATGACCGAAAACCGCAGACGATGAAGTACTGGCCACTGGCAACGACTGTCGAGGAATGTGAATCAGAACACGGCGCAAGCCGGTCGCCCGTCTCAGGGTTACTCGGAACAGCGTAGCAGGACGCAGAACTTCGATTGACAGCAGCACTGGAGGCATTGCCTTCGCAACCGCATGGTATTGGGTAACAAGCGGCGTATGACGGTGGACTCGAAGAAAATGGTCATCATCCACGTGATCCCGGAGCTCACTCCATGAAACAGCGGCACCACTGCTTGGAGAACCGTCCTTAAAAAATGTGGCATCACTTAAAGACGGTGCATGATGGCTTGCCCGATGTTCTGCAAAGCTCCCGTCGCGTCTCTTGCGCTTCAGCTGCATCTGCAATTCAGTACGACATTCAAGAGACTCTGCAAATTCAAATAAAATCGGCTCCCTACTGCGATCGCTCTGGCGAAGAAAAGACATGACTCGCGAGGTACCTTCTGAACCGCATTTTGCGGCGATTCGAGACAAAAGTCGAGAGGCAATGAATCTTTCGCCCTGCGACCCGCTGTCGCTCACGGAGCCGGAATCGCTAATCAGCCACGGAATCAGACAGTCGACAAGCTCTCGGACAACCGGAATAAGAACAAACGCGGGAAGATCAACGATGGAGGATAGCACAAGCGCGCAGCGTTGGGGAAGTGTTCCAGGAAGAAATGCAGCTGCGACAGTGATGTTAGCCAAAAACAAAAGACACGAAGTCATGAACGTGGTTGACAAGAAGTCGGCAGGAAGAAGGACAAACGCAATTGCCAAGCTCTCCAAAACCTCCATCAGATCGGCCACCGCCCCCTCTTGCAATGCTGCGGAGATGGCTGCAGAAAAGTCAAAAGACTTTGGCTTCGGAGATTCAGCGGTTTTGCCGATAAAGCGCTTCAACACCTGAGAGGAGTGCTCCATTTTCTCCGCAAGCCGGCGCAGCAGAGTGTCCTGGGTCTCCCCCTGCTTGTCTAGACGGGTGCGAGGTGAGACGACATAGGCCATCATCGCTGACAATACGTCGCATGGTACGTCGTGTCGATCCAAAATTTTTGAAACTAGCCGAGAGGCCCTCCACAGGAATCGCAGGGAGGCCACTCGCGCTTCCTTGAGCAGATCCGCCCATCCCTCATCCGCTTTGCATCCACAGCAATTCGAATCGCGGCAGGGCGTCGGGAGTAGATATTCATCCAATTCAGGATCCGATCGACCCCACGCACGATCAAGAATGACAGAGCGGAAAGGAGAATGAGCGACGAGTCTAATCAACTCCATTTCTCGTTCAGAAAACCCAACTTCGCCGTTCGACGCATTGCGAGATGCAGCCTGTGAGATCTGTTCAACGGTTTCCAAAGACGCATGCGACCCACTCTTGCGGCCCATTCCAGCATGGGGATCGAGGCACATTCGCACAATCTCTGCAACTTCCCCGCTGCATGAAGCATTCTCGATAATTTTCCCAATTCGTTCCCAAAGACGGGTCCATTCCAATCTCTTAATCAGCACTTCTCGCGCGTCTCGTTCGACGCCTGGCCTGCAAAGCACAGCATCCATAATTTTCCGCTCCCATGCAGAAGAAAACTCAATTCTCAACGCGTCCCATGCAAGGCGAGCCGTCCACATCGACGACGTGCCGTGGTCGACCACGCAGCGAACGAGAGCATCCATGGGCCCCAGATACAGCCTCTGGAACGAATGCAACTCTCTGCAGATGAATTCCAACAGGTGAAGAGACAATCGGTGGGCTGGGAACAGCGAAAGAATGCTCGAGAGTACGGACAACATGTAACCCCATTCGGTATCAAGCAGCGCTGCGTGATATCCATCAATCAGCCTGTGGATGGCATGCACAACATCGTCCGCAACCACGGACGGCACTTGCCTGTAAGAACATAACAAAGAAAACGAGTGCAACGTCGACGAAAACGGAACATCTAGAGTTCGCAGTCGATGCGCGCCCCACGAGCTCCACGACAGAACAAGAACAGCCCCACGAACGACATCGAATGGAGTGTCCGATGAAGACACCAAAGTTCGCATTGCCGCATGAACATTCAACCCGTCTGGTCCTTCAAGGATGCTCTTGCATGTCCGCAACACGGACTGGATAGAAGCATCTGCTTTAACAACAGAAGAGCAGACTGCCTGAATCAGTCGCTCGGACGTGCTGCACGCAAAAATGCGAACCGCAGAACACATCGATCGCGACGAGATTAAGGATATCAGAGTCAGGGCACACGGATCTACGTTCTGATCGAGCACGAGACTTAGCGCATTCGCAAGAACAGCCAGATCGTCATCCGAAATGGCTACCGCGACCATCAGGTTTTCAACCACAAAGGCCATTGTCTTCATGACTCCAACGAGCAGTGCTGGATCCCCAATTTTTTCTAAATCGCAACAACAGCGGAGCACAGAAATGGACAGTTTCCAAGAAGTTCCCAAGCAAGTGTCACGTCGAGGAGTCTTCTTTGTTCCCACTCTGGACACCTCCTCTTTCAGGATGCTGAACACCTTTCCAAAATCAATTGACCTTCGATGGTCCGAGACGATTCTGCTGCAAAAGGGTTCTAATTCTGCAGGAAACAGCAAGCTCCACCGCACGAGCGCGTAGATCATGGTCTCCGGATCCATCTCTACCGCGCTGCGCAGCACCGCGAAGAACTCTTGCAGAAACGCCTTGTAGTACGGAGCATTGTCAGGAGTAATTCTAGTAACCTCCAGTAATTCATCGCAGAATTGAGATATCACTCGCGGATGAAATGGATAAAGAACGGATGCTTGTCCACTGAGCACGTAGCCTTGATTACTTGTTACGTTCAAACTCGAATTCGATGGCGGGACGGTCGGGGACACTGACACTGCCGAGATTGCTTTCAGAATGCTCCCCAATTCAGAATCAGCAAGACTTGTCCCGGGTGGACATGGGTAAAAGAGATATGGCGTAGGATTGCGGTTTCGCAAAACGTGCCTTTTTAACATTAGTCAGCAAAAAATAAAGGATGTCTTTTCTTCTTATCTTTCTTTCCCCCGTTGGTATTTTTGTTATTCTTGCTGCTGCTGCTGCTGCTGCTGCTGCTGCTGCTGCTGTTGTTGTTGTTGTTGTTATCTTCTATTCCTCAACCCGCGCAGACACATTCAGATGAAACACGAAACAAAATAATGAAGAAACAACAGAAGAACACCACAGATTCGTATCGATAAAACGACGGCACACAAGTTCTTGTTATTGTCGCGAGTCGCATCGGACTGTTATTTATATATTATTTTTCTCGTTTCTTCATATATATATTTTTTTTGGCTCAACGCGCCAATTTTCGCCTGAAAGGAAAACAATTAGTTTGCATCACTTGATACTTCCCCATCCGAAAACGGAACAAGAGGAAAAAACACGTTGGAACGTCCTGAAATTCCAGACTTCAAAATACAAAAACCGGCTGCAGTACAGCCATATCGAGAGTTGCTGCAAAGGACAACGTGCAAGCGAAGAGCAGGTGTTGATTAATCCGCACCATTCTAGAGAGAGAGAGAGAGAGAGAGAGAGAGAGAGAGAGAGAGAGAGAGAGAGAGAGAGAGAGAGAGAGCATGACACGGCATAACTCGAAACAAGAAGAGCCGTTCAAATTAGGAAGCGATGCTCCGAGCTTCCAAACAAGCGCGCAAACGTCCTTTTCTGCGATTCCGGCCCAAGTGTACAAGGAAAACATCCAAGACCGTCATGAATTTCTCCGTGCAAAGAAGGATATCAAATCCCAAGTCATTGTTTCCTCCTCCAATCCGCGAGGCTCTGAAGCAGCCCTCAAGACCGAAATGCACTCCTCCTTCACTCCATATCAGCCTCGAGAGGTGGATGCCAGTCGGGTGGACAAGCAGCTGCGGACGCAGAAAGCAAACGAATCGTCCGCGAAGAGTGCACAGTTGCTTTCGCAGAGCAATGAGAGAAGTTTTTCAACTACGCAAAAGGACATGTTTGCTCCCACAAGACCAGAGCAGCCGCAAAGAGCAGTGTACAGCACCGTGTTTCGCCGCAATCCAATCACGGGGGAACTCGCAGGAAGCGCTTCTGTTGGTTCGGAGACCAGCAATCCATTCAGCAGAACGAACGCCCAAATCACTCGATTTGCTGGGCTTTCGAGAGACAGAGCCACGGAAGAGAATGGTCTGATCAGCAGCTCGTTGCAGCAAACATGCGGCAGCATCCGCAACGGGAGCACACGCACAGTGAGTACTGGGCGTGCACGACCTGCAGACTTTCGAAATGGACCTGTTTCTGCAAACTGGAAGGCCGACGAATCACTGATGGATACCATAAGGACTGGATATCACATTCCTATGAAGAAGCAGTGAATAAATAAATAAATAAATTAATTAATTAAATAATAAATAAAAAAAGGGGGGACATCGTAAGCAGAACTCACTCTGATGGATAGCACAAATAGCTTGCCTGAGAGAGGCAACCTTTCCCGCTCTCTCGCACCTACATGAGCTCCATCATGATATCCAAACAAGCTTCCTGCGCCTTGTTTACGAGAGACTGGTCCATGTTCTGCAATGCGCCACAGGTCCGCGCGAACCTTATCGTCTCTCGGATGCGGTCTACATGCTCGCCAATATAGTCAAAGCGCAGATCCTTTAAAAATTGCCGAATCTCAGAGTTGTAATGAAGCAACTTTTTGTCGTATTTTGAAAAAACAGTCTCCAGAGAGCCGGTGTCTTCAAACAAGTCTTCGATTTCAGACTGCGAAAAACGCATTGGATCCAACTCGTCACAGCAAAGCTGCAGAATCTGTTCGAAACTCTTCAACGACTGCTCGCTGGCTTGTGTTTTCCGCACGAGTTCAGGATCTGCCATTCCGCCATGGTACACAACGTAAAAATTGAGAGCAAGTGCATTTGCATAATAGTTGATCTCAAACGGCTTCATCACAGATCGAGACTGATCTTGAAATCGCTGGAATCTCGGAAGCAGCTTTTGCAGAATTTCCACCGCAAGAGGCGACAATCCATCTTCCGTGTGCATCGACTCCATCTTCCCCACTCGGACTCGCACTCTCTCTTTTGTGATGCCGATCGCATTAAAACGTGGCTTTCCCCCCTGCAGAACTGCGGGCACTGCAGTGTCGTCTCATCCACACCACACCACACAGAAGGGAGCTTTTTGCGTGTCTTTTATTATATTCTAGACTCAATTGAGTGCGGCTTTCTTTTTCAAAAGGGGAAAGAAAAGAAAACGCATTGCGGTGCAAAAGACGCTGGAGGTTTCCCCAAAAAGTGATGAAAGAACGAGGTGGCCGGTGGATTTAATAGCGAACGGTATCTGCATCACGGGGAGTATTCGCATGTCGTAATGTCGCGCAGTGCTGGGCCGTCTCTTGTTTCGTCGTTCGACAAGTGGAATGCAGTCCTGACGGACGATCTGAGCGCCTGGCAAATTCCTCTTGTCGACGCAATCATTATTCCTGCGCTGGAATTGCAATCATCAGACTATGTGCGAGATGCTTCTGCAGTTTCTAGCTCGTCTGTACAAACTGTTGATCGCGATTCAGCTCCGCTAGCAGTAAATCCGACCGTAAGACTGCCGGTTTCCGTTGCACTTCATAATTTACGTTATGTGCAGCTTAATCACTGCGGTTTGAGCTCGCTCGGGAACGCCTTCTGCGATATTTGGTTTCTGCTTCTCCTCGATCTTTCGAACAACGAATTCACATCTTGTAAAGAGCTGGGCGCGGCGCTGGGCCACATGACAATTCTTGATTTTCGAGTACAAGGAAATCCTTTCGAAGACAGTCTGGATGACCGCAAGGCGGATGATCTCCCGGCGAGATCGAATGAATTACCTCTTGCTGCGGTCGTTCGAAAAAGTCTTTTGCAATGCTTCCCATTCATATGGTGTTTGGACGGAATGTACATATTCCCGCAGGAACGTGGGCTCACGCCCATGGATGAAATCGAAGACACCTTTGAGCTGCATCTGGCTCCGCAACATGCACCGTTCTTCGATGAGTTTGCCCGATCACCTCCGCTGCTCCAAACTGCGCATCTGCATCGATTGGAGTACTTATTCAATGTCTACTACCCCGAAATGCAAGAAAAACGGAAACGATGGAACTTGACAGTGTTGCCATTCAAGAACGGAAAGCCGCACAAGCTCATGCCGCAAGAAGAAGCACCAATCTACCTGTCTGACTTGACCGAGCTGTCGTCGGCTGTGCAAATGCGCTTTGCCGCGATCATTCTCTTGTCCATATATTCATCGTTTGATGCGCAGTCGTTGCTTCCCTTGAAAAAACAGTGGTGTGAAGACATAGTGTCCATCTATCCGCCTTTCATCCGAATTGCCGTCGCCCTTCAGATTGAAAAACAAGCAAAAACGTTCAAAACCATTCGGTCCGTTTTCGACGGAGCGAATCAAACGAGAGCACTCGAAGTTCTTGCAGAATCGCACGGCATCCCAGGCCGCATTCCGACTGGTACAGTATTTCCGTACTATGACCGAATCGCACACATCTACCGCAAAGTTCCAAAGACAATGGCATCACAAGCTGCACGCCAAGAGAAATCCGTTTCTTCTGCAGTTTCAGTCCAGTCGCCCGACGTTTCCCGTCAGGTCTTGTACAGAAGCAAGTCGCATGCTTCACCTCGCCGCGCAATCTCTGCGAGTCCGGACTTTGGTCGTCCTGTAGCAGCTGACCCTGTCCCTCGAGAGGGCGCTGCTTCACCGCGAAGTACGGGCGCCATCTCAAGTTATCCGTCCCGAAAGCACAAGCGTCCACTGAGCGCGTCGTTTGCAATGGATGTCCTCCGCCAACGGAACCGCGATGCATCGACTCATAACAAAAAAAGAAACAATTGAAAATCACTGGCGCCTCAGCGTCACCGTTGCCGTTGCCGCCACCATCACCATCTCGCCATCCTGTGCTGTCGAATCACGATCCTGCTTCCTGTACTCCGAAGTATCTTACAAGAAGCTCGTCACTGAAGGAGGTGGGCGAAGGAACCGCAACACGACGTGCGTCACCTCCTCTGATCTTTCGAGCGTCTGCCGAGTTTGTGCAGTCAGCCTCCAGAATGCAAGCGTCCGGCGGCTCAGTATTTCCGGAGATTCTTCGGTCCAGCATCTCAATCCAGTCCTATGAAAGGCGACCGGCAACTGCAAGAACACGAATCTGGGAGACTCTCGAAACACACTTGGACTTGCCAGAGTGCGCCTTTGCCGACGCTTCTACCGCATTTGGGCGAATGGAAAAGGCTGCGTGGAAACAAGACTCGTCTCCGAAAGCCATGCGGGTTGGCATCTCTCCCGCGGTGCTGTCACCTCGTACTCCCAAAACATACAAAGAGTATCGAAAGCACAGTCCTTGGTATCCGTTAGACCGCAAGAAGGTCCCGTTCTAACAACCCAGCAAAAAATGCATACATGTACATCATTCATCATTATGAGCATTCCGAGTATTACTGCGACGCAAACTTCGCCAAGACCAGTTCTTTCCTTCGCTTCAAAATAGCCTGGTTCACTTCCTCGGTTGTCGGGACATACGTCGCCCACGCAAGAGTGCCCGCGGATCCGCTGCGGTCGATCTTGACTGCCGTTGCCTGTCTTTCCGCATCATGTAGCTCTGCATTATTGAGCTCATCCCATCCGTAGTACGTCATTGACAGCATGTTCTTCAAGCTCTCATAGTCGATCCCTTTCCTTTTTCGTTTTCTTGTTTTCTCTACATTCATCTTTTCCGAATCACCATGTGCCCCTCCACCACCACCATCATCATCACCATCATCCGCACTAGAGCCCAAATGAGCCTCATGTCCATCGGCTTCGTCAGCATCGCTGTCCTCGCTCCCACTCTCAACAATAGCCGCAGCTACTGTCGAGCCGTGCGTCCCAGCTCCATCTTCTTGATCATCAGAGCGTGCTTTTTTGCGCAGCATGGTCTTTGCTGCACCCCATAATCGCTCCCCCTTTGAACCAGTAACGATATCCTCGTCCTTCTCTGCGTCTTTTGCGGAATCAACTGTCCCCCCAAGCTCCCCAATCCGTCTCTCAAAAGCCCTGAGCTCTGCAAACAGCAAGTTGACATCATCATTGAGTTGTTGAATCTCCGACACAGAAAGCGTCATATCCTGAATTCGAAGAACCTTGATGCTCATTTCCTTTGCTACCATGCGTCGAAAATACAAGGCTTTCGAGACGTTGGCAACCGCAGACGGAGGAGGTCGACGTGCAACTCTCAGCGACTGTTGATCCGATTTTTGCTTCTTCTGCGACATCACATATCGATTGAGCATCGAAGCTGCCTTTTCTTGATTCCGTGACATTGTTTTCCACCCCCTGTCCTTCTTCGCCACCTTGCTCCTGCGCACTGTCTTGCTGATTCGTTGTTTTCGTCTGGGGAAGACTGGTTTGCGCGGCGGCGTCGTACGCATGCATGACAGGAATGAGGAACAGAGAGACAGGCCAGAATAATGGAAGCCCATTTTATTGCATATGCGGCTTGATTCCACCGCGTTTCGAAGTTGATGCTCAATCCATGGAAAACAAATGCCTGCGTATGCTGCATGCTGCAATCCGTAGTGGACTCGTTGAAGGTTTGCATAAACAAGGAAAATAGTCTTTGCCTTTGTATTGAAATGAGAACTCAGCAGCAGCAACGGAATAGAAGAGAAGGGGAATAAAACATGACGTTTACGTTTTCGTATCTTTCGGACGTGTCGTTTCCCAGTCTGAAGACGCACCAAGCGCTTTTGAACAAATGGGATGTGCTGTCTCAATTGGAAATCGTGAAGTTTTCGTTTGACAGTGCATTTCGAAATGTCGATTCTTCCGACTTCTTCTCCGACTTCTTTTCCTCGGATGTCGCTCGGTCGCATTTCCGGGTTCTTGCGCGTCGATCAGAATGGACCTCGCTTGCAGTCCCAGCCCAGGCCCCAGCTCCAGTCATACCTGTCCAAATTCCCGCCACACACACTTCCTTGGCATTTTTCGACCGGCTCACGGCAGACAACCTGGTTCGCGACACTGGCCATATATGCAAGTGTGCGGATCGCTATCTTGAACACAATATTACTGTATCGGACCGTCTTCGGGAATATCTGTTGCTGGAAGCCGAGGGCGAGACGGAACATGCTGGCCTGTTTTCAGATGCCGAGAAGAAGGAGCCGCTGTTCCAGATCTTTAAGACTCTCGTTGTGGGAGGCGGTCTGTGTCAGTACGAAGATACTCTGCAGCCGTATCTCGACGTAACGCGAGACTTGTACAAGGATTTTGTGAGTGTCCACAAGAACCCGCATACAAACAAGCCGGAAATCCTTTCTATTTGCTTTGCACCAGACTTGCAGAACGGAGACGCTGCTGCCGCATTGTTTCCGGTGCCAGATGTCCCTGGTGGAAATCTTTGCGTGTTCTCCGTGGATCCCCTTCGAAGAACAGTCACTGCCATGTATTGTGCATATCTTGAGCCGTTTTAATTTTTTTTATTTAAAAAAAAGCTTGCAGAAAGAAAAATAGCAGACACATCACAGCCTCGTAGTATCCATAAATCAGTGTACTCTGCTGACGTCCAAGTGTCGCTGTCGCGAGGAACCGCACTCTCCATCGAACCAGCGTGAAACATCCTGTCGATGTGTCGATACTCGATGCATTCAACCTGCAGTACTCCCTTGCGATTTGCACGGACGCACGTACGAGCTGGCTAGCTGGTGCACCTGAGAAAAATGTTCATAGCTGCGTTATTTCATGTGAGTGCATCGTCTGAAAACCCTCCCAAGGTAGAAAAAAGCGTGGGAAGAAACGTGAAAGGCAAGGATCGTCATGTCGGACAACGGAGAGTTTGCGACAGCAGCTGTTTTCACCTTGTACTCGATGCTTCCTCGTGCGCTTCAGCAGAACTTTGATTCTCTCGAGTTGTTTGAATCCAATTACCCGAGTGGTCTGCCTGACGACGACGATGGTGCAGGGCAAGAAGGGGAATCGCACACTGAGGAGACAACTTCGAACCCCGGTGCGCTGTTCAGGTGCGACGTTGCAGAAAACGTCCGCGAGGTTCGTCTTGTTCGTGAGAATCTAGCCTCGTGGGGGCTTACTTCGGCTCATTTTCGAGACTTTAAATTCGGCGACCTCTTCATTGTGGGTAACTATCGTGGCACTGGGATTTACTTCACGCTTCCGCGGCGCGGTGCAGGAGCAGGGGCAGGAAAAGACCCCGATGAAGATCTGCCTTCGTTTGTTCGTGCAGACATGGAAATGGGTTCTGTTGTTCCGTATGAGATGTTTCCTTTAGTAGAGGAGCACAGTGTTGCATATTGGCTTCCGTTCACAAACTCCGAGTTGAAATGCGCTGGAATTCCTCCAGAACATGTGGACGACTGTATACGTCGGTACGAAAAGGACGAGGATCAGTGGGAAGACGATGTCGAGGTCCGAATGGAGAATTTGCGCCAGCTGGCGGAGCTGCAAGGAGGGCGGACGGACATCCTCGGCGAACTGAACTATGCGCTGGACTTCAGCAGGGAAATTGTGGTTCCGGGCGTCGTTCCGCACTACAAGATTATTCGCGGATGGAACATGTGGCTCTCCGCGGACGGCATGTTTTGACTGGTTTTCTTTTTCTTCTTTCCCTTCGGTTTTTAGTGACCTTTCCCTGTTCCTGTCAATGGACGTGTAATTTCGCATGACAAAAATTAAAAAAACAAGGACATATATACACACATACATATGCACGTATGCATCGTTTTAATTTAATAGAGATTCACAAACCCATGCAACGGTCCGTCTACTTTGCAGCTTCCGTGCTGATCTTCTTGCCTGAAGACCGCGTTCCTGGAACTTCTCCCAAATCATCTTGTTTGAGCGCAACAAATGACCATGCAAACGTCCCGAGAGCAACCAAAGCAGCGAGTCCTCCAATAAGAAAGTTTCCCTTGCGTCTTGTCTTCCAGATATTCGGATCAATTTTTGGAAATTGTTGCGGTGTTTGCTCCATGGTTGGTATTATAAAGGGCGATCGAGTCCGCTATGACTTGTGTGGCAGGAGTAATGCATACATTAATCTCAAAACAAAAACAAAAAAGAAGAAGAAGAAGAAGAAGAAGAAAAGAAGAGAGAGAAAGGAAGAGAAGGAGAGTGACAGAGAACTTCATTGCTCAAAACTCATGTTCGGCTGATCCAGGAAAAAGAACGAGCTCTTCGCAAGCTTTTCTACACACGTTTTTTGAAAAAAGCTGCACACGAATGCTCGATGGTGCAAGGAACTGAGGGGGATCACGAGGAGCGGGTATTGCGATGGGCACACTAGGTATGAAACAAAGGCGATTGGAAAACAAAATAAGTATTTACATTGAATGTGGGAGGAGGAGAAAAAAAAAAAGAAACAGAGAAATACTACTTGTGCAAGTATTCAAAAATCAATTGCTCTGGTCATATCTCTGGCAAGGGCGTGAAACTGGGCTTCTGGAACTGAAGTCAAGAACCTCCCTGTTTCCGCGTACATTGCAGAAGCACATCGGACTCTTTCCAGCCAGCCATCCGCTTGCGAAGCATCGAAAGCGGCCTCGAGATGGTCCTTCAGCAAGCTCAGTCGCTTTACGTCGCGCACCGCATACTCGAGCCAGTCCTCTGGAATAGGGCGGATGCACCAACCAGTTGGAATGCTGCGAAACGCTTCGTGCATGCGATGCTTTTCTGCAACTTCGGCAGGAGTCCACAGTCGTGCGCTTTCCATGCATCTTGCCAGTCCGCTGACATAGCGCACTGAAAACCCACGCGCTCTCCGTGATGCAACTTCCAGCAACTGAAGATCCAAGACTCCACGAAGCACAACTTCAAACTCATCAAACAGGACGTAGGAATCACCTCGGCAGTCAAACACAACCTTTGTGACATCTTCCGATTCCAGAATGTCCGCAAGTCCCATTTGAAAAACGGCACGGCCAAGCGCCAAAATGTCAAAAACATACACAGCTGGTGCGCTGGCTTCGTTCCGCATCGGATAGCCGCTGGGAGACTCGGGAAAAAATGCGGTGACGCCTTTGTGATCCGTGGAGACAGACGAAGGAGTTTCACTGGCAAACGCACAGTGCTCAGACTTAACAGGAGTCAAAAACGCGGAGTTATCGCAAGAGAGATATGCGTCTTCGGAACTTGCAGTGCGGCTCGAGTTCAGAGTGGGTTCCATATCGTGGGTACTAGGAGGCACCGACATTGCAGGGCTGGCTCCATCCGACGAGCAGGAATCCATGTCCGTCTCGTCTGTATACTCATCGGTCTCGGTCGCTCGATCAAATGTGAACGAATCCGCACGCTGCTCCATGGAGAGCAAGTGTTGCATCTCGAAGACGCTGTGGATCGGCGTAATCTGAATTGTGCACAGTGATCCATTTGGTTTTCCCAAAGTCACTCCCTCACAGTCCACAGCAAGCATCGAGCAGTGCCACAGTGCCCCAATAGCGTCTCGAGCAGCTTCCAACGTATCCACAACCAGCACGCGCGAATGTCCCGCAGAATGACGAGATGCTGCGTAAGTCCCACCAACATCCATGTTGATCGGCGCGTACGGCGTGAACGGCGCTTGGGCAGAAACGGACACGACGCCGCCGTATGCATTGGAGGAATTGGAAAATACGCCCATCTGAGGATGATAGTGAACAAACGACACTGCATTCAGCGACATGCCATACGACGTCTGCATGGTCGATGTCGAGATGGAGGCGGTCCTGGGTCGATTGAAATGGTCGTGTGAATTGCAAGAGCAGGCTGGAGACCTCGCAGACTGCGCTAGCGATAACGACGGTGGCAGTGAAGGCGACTGGAATTCGCGGTCTGGAACAAACTCGGATGCTACAGTGTTGATACGGAACCTCGACGACGTCGCCCTAAACGCGGAGCTTGTGGGTGTCGGTGAAGCCGTGCTAGCTGGGGGACGGGACAGCGGATAATTGGCAGAATCTCGGGTACTTGAATCCGAACTCTGGTGTGAATGGGGAAAACAGGTATTGGTGGAAGAACAGGCCGACTGAAGTGTTTGAACGGAAGAAAACCGATTAGGATACGGATTATGGAACGCCGCCATCGAGGTTTGGAAAACTTGTTGTGTCAAATCACCACCGTGGCAGCCACGATTTGATCAGCTGTCTGTCTCTATGTGTATGTGTGTGTATGTGTATGTGTGTGTGTGTGTAGGGGGAGGCACTTAATCTGGACAAAATAGAAGTTACCGAAGAAGGAAATGGAAGTGCGTTGCTCGGGGGGCAGACGGAGACGAAATTCTCAGACGGGCGACGTAAAAAAGGGGGAGATTTCGGTATCGATAAGCAGTGGCGAAGTTGGATGATGTCGACGATTCTCACACTCATCATCGATGAAGAGGAAAAGCAGACGCACCTCCAGTAGGGCGTTGGTGACTTTACCTGGCTCTCCTTTTTGTCACGACGTCAGCCTCCCCTTTCCAAAAGCAAAAACAAAACAAACGATCGAAACGAACCTGTCATGCCTGCTCACATCCGCTGTCATTCAACATTCCAACTGCTCCGATGCCTCGCCCATCATCATCCTTCCGTCGTGCTTCGTTTTGCTTTCCTCCTCTCCCCAGCCGTAGTCACGACAGCTTTTTTTTTGTGGGTCCAATTTGTTCCGACGCTTTGAGGGATCAACACTTCGTGGCGTTGGATGCACCCATCGGAGACAGCTCGTGAGTTACGCAGGAGTCAGCACTCACCAGCGTCGCATACTGCATACTGCATACACACATTACGGGCTCGATATGCAGAATTTTACCTGCGCACCAGGTATGGACTGCGGAGGAGTGGATTGTGCTTCCCCCAATGTGTTCGCTCTTTTGCAGGTTCCGTGTCCGCAAGGGTTCTTTTGTCCCCCTAATGCATCTATTTCGACGTGCTCGCGGGGCCATTACTGCCCTTCCGAGGGTCTTTCATCACCAGTCGCGTGCTCGGCAGGGACGTTTTGCCCGGATGCCTCGTACAAGCCGTACGATTGTGACGCGTTTGGAATCTGCATGGCGGAATCCGCGAAACAATTCACGTTTCAGGGAATCTTTGTCTCGCTTCTGCTTGCAATTCTCATGGGGTCTCTGATTCAGTATTATTCGAAGCCAAGAAGGCGAAAACACGATCGCACAGATCGAGAAGACCTTGGGGAGAAAAAGAGCTTGCTGGGATCGAAGCAACAAATTAGCGCGCAGCGTCATTCGAACGCACCGGGAATTACTTTTTCGCAGGTTTCGTTTTCCGTCAACAAGAAGAAAAAGAGGATTTTGGATTCTGTTTCTGGATTCATTGCTCCGGGGAAGCTGACTGGCATTTTGGGGCCGTCTGGTGCTGGGAAGACGACGTTGCTGCATATTTTGACGGGGAAATTGAAGCCGACGGAAGGCCTGGTGAAGAAGGCGGATGTGTTGGTTGGATACGTCCCTCAGGATGACATCATGCTCAACTGCCTGACGGTTCGTGAGGTCTTGGTGCATGCGACGCGGACACGGTCGCTGGTCAGAGACGTAGATGCGCATGTGGACAATGTGCTTGCCCTCCTGGGACTTACCGACGTTCAGGACACTGTAATCGGCGACGAGTATGTACGAGGGGTTTCCGGCGGTCAGAAGAAGCGAGTATCGATCGGGCTGGAATTGGTTGCCGATACCCCGGTGCTCGCGTTGGACGAGCCGACGTCAGGACTGGACGCTGCGTCCGCGGTGCAGGTCGTGGCGTGCTTAAAGGACATTGTCGCGCAGCAAGGCACAACAGTGTTTGCCGTGGTCCATCAGCCGCGATATGAAGTGTTTCAGATGTTTGACCAAGTCATCTTGCTCGGAAAAGGCGGACATGTCGTATATTGTGGTTCGCGGGAGTACGTTCTGGAGGCTTTTGAAAAGGCCGGGTATCGGTGCCCGGATCGTGTGAATCCCCCAGACTTCCTGCTGGATACCCTATCAACAGGGAGCGTGGGAACGATTGTGAGCGATGCTGTTACGACCCACGGCGGTTTTTCTCACGATTCATACCAGGCAGCGCCGCTGCACCCTGTGGCACAACAGAAGCGGGAATCCCATCACGACGGACAAAAGAAGATGTCTTCGAATCCGGTGCCGGTTTACGCACAGATTTGGCCATATATTCAACGAGCCTTCTTGACGTTAGCACGAAACAAGCGGGCGGTAGCGGTAGCGTTTCTAATGCATCTGACGGCTGGTGCTGTTCTGGGAATCACCTATGTGGATGGAAACCTCTTTGAACCGCCCATTCCTGCCGAGTATTATCTGTACAATGTCTGCCCGGAGCCAGTCCGTGACTATTTCTGTGGGATGCCAGTCAAGGATGAAGTCGCCGTGCTTGCGGGATTCATCTTGCTCGGTGTGTCGCTAATAGCATTGGCAGTGGGGGTCAACACGTTGGGAGAGGAGCGTCTGATTTTCTTCCGTGAAGTTTCTTCCGGCCAGTCTGCACTAGCATACTATGTTGGGAAACTGCTGGCGGATCTCCCGCTGCTTGCAGTCTGCTGTCTCGTCTATGTCTCCGCCTTCTACACGATCATGTCGCCGCGAGGTCACTTTTGGAACCACTATGCCTGCGCAGTGTGCATCGAGTACACAGTCTTCGGGCTTTCGTACTTGATCTCGCTTGTTGTGAAACGAGATAATGCGGCACTCGTTGCCTTGGTTGTCACTTCAACATGGGGAACCACATCTGGCATCGCCGTCTCCGTCAAGGATCTCGGAATTTTTGGGACGCTGAGCTATCCGCGCTGGGCGGGGGAAGCCGTCTACGTCACCGAGCTTCGGCTCGACCAGATGAGCAGCCAGCAAGAACAGGCAGTGCGGTACTACGTCGAGCATTTTGCCTACAATTATGACCTCGATGAGTTTCCAAAGGATCTGCTTATGCTGATTATGTTTGGTACTGTGTTTCGCTTCTTGACGTACATCGTTCTCAAGCTGGCGGATCGTCACAAACAGCGGTAACAATCACGCTAATAGCGGCGGTCCTTCTTCTCCCACACTCTGCATAATGTATTAATCGCACGATATATAAAAAGGAATGAGCCTCGAGCCACGAACTCCAGTACACCACCATCGCTCACCGCTCACCCCGGAACAGGAGCCCGAATCCCGATGTCCGCTCGCTGATTTTCAATTCCCGCTGCGATTTCTCCAAAGCTGACAATTTCCTGTCTTTTTGCCCCCTTTTTTTGCCTTTTCTTTCCTTTGTTTTGTTTTGCAAGCCAGACGAGCTCAGACTCACAGACAGACAGACAGACAGACACACACACACACACACACACACACACACACTCTCTCTCTCTCTCTCGCGTGCAAAAAAGACATTCTCCCCATGTATTATCAGCAGGTGGCTGCGCATCCTGTGAGCTATGCAGCGTTGCCGCCTCCAGCACAAACTCGGCCAAAGTTCCGCGGCTGTGGAGTCTGTTGCACGGTTGCATCATCGATCATTCTTTCATTGTTGGCGATTGCTGCATTTGCGGCGATTGTTGTACTTCTAATCATTCGTCCCATGAAGGACTGTCTTATTTTCCGCCATGGATCCTGCGATTCATCAGTTCAAAAGTGTGTGACTGCAAAAGACGCGATTTTGCACGAAGGTGAAACCGTCTTGGAAATTGGAGAATCAGATCAATTTTCCGCAAGCTTGCTCTCATTTACTGCAGACAGCGGTTCGAAGCTCGCGGTGGCATGCGACGATCCGCAACGGTGCACGAAGTCGCTGACAGTCAATTTTGCCGACTCTGTGAAGGTTCCCTTCAACAGGACTGTCGTGTACCGATCATCTTCTACTCCTGGGCAATTGTATCTGGAAGTTGTGGACAATGGATCCTATTACAACTTCACTCTCGCCATGGCTTTGTTGGCGACGGCGACGGTTGTGTGCATTGTTGCATCAGTCAGCTGTTGCTGCTGGTCAAAACACCTGCGACAACGCAGAAATGCGAGAATGTGGGAGTATTCTCAATCTCAGACTACTCTTTTCCCTCAACAGCACCTGCAGGTGCAGCCGCCACCACCGCATTATCAGCACGCTCCCCATTCGTACGGCACGACGGGCTCTCCCTATCAACCAGCCTCGGCGCACGCTGCATATGTGCCCAGTCAGCGCACCGAACACATGCCGTTCTACGAACAGCATTCCGTCTACGGGTCCGGCCATGCTACTCCGTACGCTCCATCCGCTCCTCCCATGTAGTTTTCCTCTACGTCGTTCGTTCCTGACCTTTTTGTATTTCTGCCCGCTATTCCCACACTTCCCGTATTTATGTTCCCGTTATTTATTTGCTGAAAAGTGTTGCTGCATTGGTAAAGACTCGAATGACACACGAGCTGACATTGCACACTAGACATGGCGAGTCATTGCTAACTACCCATATTCCGTCTTGCCTCTGAACCGAACGGGAATTCAACGCAGAAGGCGGTCGGCCCCAATACGCCAAAGCGTCTTTCACCGCTCCAATCTCAATCCAGTCCTGCCGAAGGTTTCATGGGCCTCAGGATAGAGGTGGGGGGTCATTTTTGCGAGGCTGCAGGTAAACGACGAATGATGATGGACAGGCGTGAATGTAAAAAGGCGAGCGGAATTACATTGTCTGAAATGCTTGATAACTAGGGTAATGTAGGGTAATGTAGGTGTTGAAGACTTTGAAAAAAAAAAGATGTAGTTTTGCTTATGCGTGCAACACGATGGACGCCAGGGCTCAGTTGCTTGTCTGAGGTTCGACTTGCTTTTTTCTTCTTTTCTTTCTTTGGTACTTGAATAAAAATCCAAAGAAAATGTCTTTCGCTGCAATCTCGAGTCTAAACCGATCCATCCCGACACGTACTCCTGTATGTCCGACTTCCGAACAACGCGAGCAATGCAGAAGTTCTTCCGGGTATGCTTGTGCATAGCTGCATGCATCTTTGCGAGTGCGAGTGCGAGTGACCGCATTCGTCTGCGAGACATCAGCTCACTGACATTCTACGCGGATGAAAAGGCAGTTTCCCGTCGGTTTTCACCAGAGCCCCAGCTGAAGTGTGTAAAAGGCTCTGCGTGCGGCAGTTCTGAACTGACTCCGCGTGTCGTTCAATGCACAAACAAGGGTTTGGATGACCACGGAAGCATTAACTGGTCCTGTGAGTCGAGTTTGAAATCGTCCGTTAGCCTCGGAATGACAAATGTTGTGTGTGAGGGCTATTCGCGACCGGGAGATGAGTACGTGCTTGCTGGATCCTGCTTCCTGGAATACGAATTGGTCTTCTCTGGCTCGGCGTCGTCGCATCATCGCGATTATGCTTCTGCGTACTATGACTCCGAAGACCCTCGATCTTGGGGACAAACGATTGGTACACTCGTCTTCTGCGGCTTTCTTGCGTTTTTGGTCATCAAAATGTGCTGCCGAGACCAAGGAGCGGATGTGTACTCGAGGCAAGTTCCCCCTCGTGGTCCGACGCCATCGTTTTTTGGTGGGCCGGGGGGCGATGGCGGGCCGTCGGATTATCGTGGACCGGGCTCAGGTCCCAGCTATGGGGGTTCGTGTTCTCCTCCGAATTCCTATGGGTCATCGTCGGCATATACACCAGGAAGACCTGGATTCTGGACCGGTGCCGCGACCGGAGGAATGCTCGGATACCTGTTTGGCGCATCCCGGAACAACCAGTCCGGTCCAGCAGGGTATGACCATGCATACCGAAGCGGTTACGGTGGCCACCACCGTGGATCGTCTTCATCATCGTCGTCATCCTCATCCACTCGGTCCTCGACAGGATTTGGCAGAACAACAGTTCGGTAGTTTTATTTGCTCGACAGACAATCGGGCAGGGTGGTTCGAAAGCAGGAAACACAGATAAAGTGATCAGTTGAATTTTTCTCCAACCTGCTCTTCAGACCATTCCCATAGTTTTCTGCACAGATTCTTGTCCTTCGCATCCGGTGATTGCGTCTGATGAACCTCGCAGTCGCCGTAGTACAGACCGCCTTGCACTGCGCTGCTTGTTGCGCAGAAGAGCGTTGTTGCCGCTCCTTGGGCAACTGTCTTCATCCACGGTCTGCCGAATATTCCGTAAAGCGCCTTGAAAATCGGGTTTACGGATCGAATTAAGCCGGTCGAAATAATTCCTGGATGCAGACTAACGGACATGACATTCGAACTCGCCAGTCTGCTGTTCAGTTCACCGGAGAACATAATATTCGCTAGTTTGGACTTCCCATAAACATCCATGGACCCGTATGATTTTTTGGAAAACATGTCATCAAACTCCATCTTTCTGTTCTTGTGGAGCTTTGAGGACACGTTCACCACGCGCGAAGGTGCAGACTGCACCAAGACGGGACGCAGTAAGTTTGTCAACAAGAAGTGGCCCAGGTGGTTCGTGGCCATGGTCAGCTCCAAGCCGGCATTGTTTTCAAGTCGCGAAGGGCTCCACACGCCAGCATTGTTGATCAGCAAATGCAGTCCAAGGTTCCTTTTCTTAAACTCGTCCACGAACTCTCGAATGGAAGCATAGTCCGAAAGATCCAGTTTTTGGACAGCAACATCTTGATTTCCTGTTGATTTCCGAATACCTGCTGCAACAACTTCGCTCTTTTCAAGATCGCGGCATGCCATAATCACGCGAGCGTTCCGAAGAGCCAAAACTCGAGCAGTTTCGATTCCAATTCCCGAACTTGCTCCTGTGACAATCGCCACTTTTCCAGCCAGGTCGATGCCCTCTGTAATCTGTTCTGCAGTCGCGTACGATCCTTTCACTGGCATCTCTTCTTCGCAAACAAACCACGGCAATCAGCTAGCTTCTACCCGTGAAAATCAGGAGGAAAAAAAGTTCATCAAACGTAATCTGCGCAACAATATGGAACACATTCGCTTCGGGGAAACGCACCGCGCGGACAGTCGGCAATCGGCAGTAGGCACAACAACGCCCGATAGCACGGCAGCATCGCAAAGCAAGCGGCAACAACAGATTCGTTGATCATATGGAGGGGGGAAAAAAGAAGAAAGAAGTGGTCCACAACCCATTGTGTTCTTGTTTTGCTTTTTTTAATTAATTAATTTAAGGAATACAAAAAATTATTAGAGGATCAGTAACGAGGAGAGCGAGATCTCAAGCTTGGAAGCTGTTCCACTGGACTTGTCCTGCGCTCGGACGGTGAGCTTTCCGTTTTCCGTAATTTCTACAGAGATTTCGATCTTCATGGTCTGCTTCGGCTTCTTATTGCCGCCCCGATGCACAAACGTACCGAGAATGCCCGATCCTCCCGATGCATTACTATCCTTTCGAACAGCAAACACCAGCTTGACGGAGTCTTGGTCGTCTTCTGAGTTCGATACGGTAAACTGTCTCTTAAGAGGGAGCATCGACCCGCTCAAGAACAGTGGTGTGTAGTCCCCATCAAGAACGAGTCCGACTTCATAGGGAAGAATCTGCACGTTTCGGACCTGCCCCGACATTTGCTGTCTCTGGTTCTGCGGCAACGAGGCAATGATGGACGCTTGTTTTGCTGCGCCGATTGCAAACACTTCGTCGGACGGAATCGAGGAAAGCGCAGTTCCTTTGATGTAACTGCGAACTCTCGGGACCCGGCAGCCACCTCCAGCAAGAATGATGGAAACGTCCTCTGCATTAAACGCGTGATTCGCAATCTTGGCAAGAACATCATCAATCAGCATTTCGAACTTGGCGCGAGTAATATTCGAGAAAAAGTCAATTCCTTCGAAGAAGGAATCAAGCTCAATGGAACTTTGCGGCGCAGCACTCAGTCGGTGCTTGACATCGAAGCAAACATTCTTCAGTTTCCGAGCAGCTCTTCTCGAATCTGCATAGTCTGCCTTTGTCTTTTTGTAGAATTCTGCGCCAAAATGTGCGACTAGTCGATCCGACAGCGACGAAACCTCGATTTCAATGGTTTCCGACGCCGGAGAAATAAGTCCATTTGCAGAAACCGTAAATTGCGACCATCTGGCAACATTATCGGCATAATCCAGAACGGAAACCGTGCACGGCTCCACAGCTTCCGACTCGTCAAAGTCATACGCTAGAAGTGCAGAGACTGCAGAATCAACAAACACTGCATTCTTCTCAACTGCAGACAACACCGGAACAAGCTCCTTCGGTGCAGCAATGACAATAACAGAAAGATCTTGTTCTACCTGCTGTGCGATTTCCTTTGCATATGCGATCACAGCAGGCCAAAATTGCGGATGGCTTGAATCGACCTCGTCGGCTGAATTTACTGCCGATTCTCCAACCACAGGCTTGGAACCGCTGGAAATCGAAACCCGCGTTGGGGTCGTCCGAGAACCATGTGGATTGGCTACAATTCCCTTTGGATATACCGCAACTGAAAACGAAAAGCGACCAATCGAAATTCCAATCATACTTTACGTCGCGAGTACGTGTATGCGTGTGCCAATGGTGTGTATATATCTACGTGTGTATGTATATCCGTGCGTGCGCGTATGTCTGTGGATTCTGCTCGGTCCCTTTTCTTCGTAGCAGACAGTCGAAAAATCACAAAACGGACCAAGGGGAATGGAAAGGTTATACCAAAACAAGAGGAAAAAAGGGAAGAAGAAAAAAACCGACCAAAAATCCTCGTGTTTTCGCGTCTTCCCGTTTTCTCGGAAGAAAATGAGGATTATATACGTATATATTTTTTTCGCTCAATCTGTGTTTTCTTCCAAGTTTGCAAAGGCGCGTGATGCTGGATGCAAGATCCAAATTCTCGCTGTGGGTACGTGTTTTTCCCGCCTATTCCAACGAAAAAACTGTCAAGTAGACCAAAAATAAAAAATAAAAAATAAAAAATAAAAAACCCACCATTTTTGCAAATGTGTCTAATATGCAAAAAAATTCCAAACCCCACGTCGCTCTGCAATTTCCCCCTCTACTTGTTTGCGTTTCATTTCACGCAGTCTCGCTGAATAAATAAGATGCAGTCAATTGATAATGCTCTTGTTCGGCTGTCCCATGGTTTCAAGCGATTGCAAGGGAACATCGAGTCTCTTGTGTCGCTCAACTCGTCGATTGTGCAATTTCATACTGTAATATCCCGTCTGAATTCATCTGTCGAATGGTCTTCTACCAGTGGCTCGTCAGTTCCTAATCTTTTCGAAAACTTGGGTCAGCATCCCAGTTCCTCCGGGCAAAAGACGTCGTCGTCTTCGTCATTGTCCTCCTCCTCCTCCTCCTCCTCTTCTTCTTCTGCTGCTGCTGCGGCAACTTCGTCATCGGTCAGTCCAAATTCCACAAAACGCGCCGCAAGTAATGTGCAAAGCAGCAGGAAAAGAGCTGTGTCTCCGGCCGGGAAAGGCTCGACAAGTGATGCAGTTCTCCCACCGGATGCGAAATCCGCAAGAAGAAAGTCGATTGGAAGTGCGCAAGGCTTGAGTGCACATGCCCGAGCGAATTCGTCAATCGTTGCGTCATTGCCGCAGAAATACAGAAGCGAGGATCACAAAATGCGTATTCTCCAAATCCTGGATGCACTGCGAGCAAAGCCAGAAGGAATGTACCTCCAGGACTTAGTCGTGGTCTCAGGAACAACCAAGCTTCTTTGCAATGAATACTTGGTGCAGATCGTCAGAATCGGTGCAGCAATACGAGAGTCAAAACGAGGGCTGTTGTACAAGCTCGCAGCCACAATCTGAACACTTCCCAGTGCTATGCAGAATATCATATGTGGCTTTTTTTTTTTTTGCGGATGCCACGGCATCATCGCCACTCCCTGAGCTACCAAATCACTTGTAATTTTTTCTTTATCTGTCTCTCTCTCCGTCTCTCCACATGTAAACAATTTCGATATTCGAGTGTCACGAACGGAACTGCCGTCTGCTGTACTGTGACCTTTGAGCGGGATTACGCACTTGATGCTTGCGCGGATCCCAGCAGGCTGCAGAGAGAGAGAGGCTGGGAAAAAAGACAACCGGCTTCTCATCACGTCGTCCTGCTTATGAGCGTGCGTGCATGTGTGCTTGTGTTTGTGTTTGTGGTTGTGGTTGCTCGACAATTCTTTCTTTCTCTTTTTCTCTCTGTCCTTTTCCATTTCCGTTTCGTTTTCCTTTCCCATTTCCACTTTCACCACTTCTTCTTCCTCTTCCTCTTCCTCTTCCTCTTTTTTCTCTTCTATTTTTTCTCTTCTATTTTTTCTCTTCTTTTCGGTTTTTCGTAGTCGTGTTGTTTTCTTCGACCAGCCGTTGCATTCAAGGTTTGGTGTGAGGGTCACTAACTCCCCCGGGCTTTATTCAAAGAACATCGAACCATGTCAGACGCGGATCGGCAGGCGCGACTTGCGGCCTATCGGGAGCGTCGCCAGCGGTCCGGGACGATTGCTCCAGGTTCGCCTGCGTCTTACCAGACATCGCTCAACGAGGGTCAGCTATCTCCTCGTGGTGACCTGTCTCCGACCGCATACCAAAACGACGGTGCGTTGAAGTCCGGCCAGATGTCTCCGACGGACTCTGTTTCTTCAGAGTCGGTCAATCCCTTGCTACCTGCGAGCAACAACAGCAACAATAACAACAACAATAATAATAACAGTAGCACCAATCTAAGCGTACAACGAAGTTCTCGAGCTCAAACGGTCGCTGGACCGGGTCCGCAAGGGAGAAAGACTTCAAATGGCAGTGCATCGGTTGTCGTTTCCCCGACAATTTCGAGAGCTCCATCGCATACGGATCTGGCAGGAGAGTTGAATGCAGGAACTTCAGACACTGCAAGTGGCGCCGCAGCTGGCTCAAATGAGTTTTTGAGACGTGCCGACGGAATGATCCAGGAGTACAAGAGAGCCGCAAGAGAAATTGCACAAAAGGCTGCCGCCGATGTTCGCGCGGCGCACCAGAGAGAGATTGCAGCGATTGCAGAGGCCGAACGTGCAAAGCTTGTGGCAGAGCAGAAGGCCAGACAGGATGCCGACGATTTTGTTTCCGTGGAACGTGGCAAGATTTCAAAACAGCTGGAAGAACTTCGAGAGCGCGAGCTGCGTCTGGACGCCCGCATCCGCGAACTTGTTGAAGAGAAGAGAAGCGAGTGGGAAATACACATTGGGGCCGTTCTTGAACGGAGACAGCAGACTCTTCTTGAAGAAGTCCGTCTCCGCCACACAGCAGAAGTGGATCGAATTCGCAAGGAATGCGCGGACGAGGTTCTGAAAGCACGGGAGGAGCTGCGAAAAGAACAAATGGAAGCACTGGCGCGGGCTGCATCCGAAAATGCCGTCAGACGGGAACGTCTGGCAAAAGAAGAAGAAGAACGACGCATGCGTGTGCATGAAGAATACAAGGACCGCATCAAGGACATGCAGGTGGAGATCGAAGCCTTGAAGGCCCGTTCGATTGAGGAACGAGAAATGGTCAAGCAAGAATACTCTTCCCGCATCGTGTCTCTTGAGACCGAACTCAAAAACCGTGATGACTACATCCGCACAAAGATGAACGAGCTCTCCAAGTCTCTCACAGAGGTAAGCGAGCGCGAGCGAAATGCTGGCATGCGGGCCGACCGTGCCGAATGGGAGCGGACTCACGATATCTCCCGTCTCGAAGATGAATGGAAAGCACGTTCGGGCGTGTGGGAGAATGAGCGAGTTCAACTGAAGTCACAGATTGGGGATCTTGAATCCAAGATCGAGGTCAACAGATCTCAGCTTCGCGCTAGCCAAGACGAGGTCATTCGCCTGAAGGATGAGCTTCGAAATACGACAGCGTCGGTTCGTCAAGCGGCCTCGGATGATACAGACAGTCAGATTGCATCGCTGCAGCAGCAATGGGCGCAGGAACGATCTGATCTGTTGGAGCAGATTTCTTCGTTGCGTGGCCGCCTCGACAAGGTGCGATCGGAGTTTGTTGCGCTGGATGAGACACGTAAGCTACAGGTCCAGGATGTGTCCGCTTCGTATGCTGAAGCGATTCGCGAGTGGGCAGGTAAGCTGCAACAAGCGCAGGATGATATCCGTCTGCAACAGCAGCAATTGAACATTCAGATCACTGCTGCAACGGAAGCGGAAATGTCGAACTGGAAGATGCAGCTGGACGAGGCACAGTGTGCTCTCCGAAAGGAAGAGCAGACGCACCGCAACGCTTTGTATGAACTTGAACAGAAGATGAGATCCGAGTACGACGCAAGGATGTCTCTTTGCCAGCAGCAGCACGAAGAGAAGTTTGCAGATGTTTCTAGTCGGTATTCCAATTGGCAGCAATCTCATGAAAAATCGTCTTCAGAACGCCTGTTGGCTCTTGAAAAGCAGTTTGGAGATCGTGTAGTCTCGCTGCATTCCGAGAATGCAAAGCAGCTGGAGGCCATCCGAATTTCCATGGATGCGGAAAAAGAGGAACTGCTGACGCATATGAAGAAGGTGCACCAAAGTCAGTTAGGAAGCTTGGAAGCAGACCTTGAACGCACGCGAAGATCGAATTCAGAATCAATTGCAGCTCGCGATCTTGAATGGGAGCAGCGTCTCGAAGAGTCGCACGCGCAGTCAGTGAGAAAGATCCGAGAAACATCTGACAATGCAGCGGCGATCATGGACAAGCTGCGATCGGAAATGCTGCTTTTGGATGAGAAGCATCGCGAAGTTACGGTCAAGATGCAGCAAGATCACGCTCTGAAAGTCCAGTCTCTTCTACTCAGCATTGGTGTTCTGGAAGAGAAGCTCCGGATTCACGACGAAGAAATCCGAGAGCTGGAGGACAAGCATCGCAAGGACGTCGGAGTCAAGGATTCTGAATTTGACGAGAAAATCCGACAGTTGAGATTGCAGCACGATGCGCACGTCACGGAGATTCGTAATGAATTTTCCGTTGCAAAGATTGCAATTGAAGACGGACACGCAAAGGAGCGCGACGGCTGGTCGGATTCTCTTCGAAAAGTGCACGATGATCATGCTGCTGCAATTTTGGATTGGTCGAATCGTCTGGATGCTGTGCGCAAAGACGCTGCAGAAAAGCAAACTTTGCACGCACAAGAAATTGCGCGATGGAAGGCGTTGTTTGGAGCGAAGGAAGTTGAGTTGCAGGAGCGTGTGGCGGCAGAAAAGGATATCACCGTTTCGGAGCTGAATGTCCAGAAGGAGAAGTATCTGGCTGTCATTCGTCAACACGAAGAGAAGTTTGCAGTTCGAAGAAATGAGTATGACGCCTCTCTCGCTAAAGTGGAGAACGACTATGCGGAAAAGCTTACAAAAGAGCTCGAGGATGCGTCCAAACGACATGGTGATGCGATTTCTGCAATTGCAGAGCAGCATCGGTTGCAGATAGCGGCCATTCAATCTGGATTCGAGGATCAGCGTATCTCTATGGAAGAGAAGCATAGATTGGAAGAATCCGAATTGCGAAAGCGGCAGGAGGACCAGCTCGCTGCCCACGGCGCCGCATTGGTGCAGCGGATTGCGGAGCATGATGTTGTCATCGTGGAACTGGAAGTTACTGTTGCACGCCTTCGGGAAGAGTGCGAATCTGTCCGGCTGCAGGCGGCTGCGGACATCGAAAAGAGGGCCGCAGAATACGCATCGAAACTCGAGGAAATGTGTCGCGAATCAGATGCGAAGGCGAGGAAGTGGGAAGCGGACACTGCTGCTGCAAAGGCTGCAGCTAGTTCGGAGGTTGATGCTTTGAAATCAAAGCATGCGTCTGAAGTTGAAGCGTTGCGTTCCGAAATGAATGAACAGTCGGCCAAGGACAGGAGTTCGCTGGAACAGGAGGCAACACGGCTCCGAAAGGAACTGGATTCCACCATTGCGACGTACAAGGAAAAACTGAGAGAAGCGGATGCGCGTGCCTCGAGCAAGTACGAGAAGAGCGAAGAGGATGGCAAGCGCCGCGTCAGCCAACTTGTGTCTGAATATGAGAGTCAAATAGAAAACCTTCGGAAAGGCCACGAGGAGCACGTATCTCAGTTGGAATCGTCGTCGCAGGAAGCGAGAACTGCCCATATGGAGGCACGCAAACGGCAGGAATCAGTGCACACTGCGCAGCTGGAAGCTCGGGAGCGGCGTTTCCGCGAAGACCTGCAGTTGGCTGCGGAGCATGCCGCTGCAGATGCACAGCGGAGACACTCTGAGGAACTGAAGGTCTTGATGGATAGTCATGAGGCATTTGTCCGAGATTTGACCGGAAAGCACGCACACGAAATTGAATCTCTTGATGTTCGCTACGACGAGTTGCGCATTTCCCATGCAGAAGATTTGTCGAAAGTGGCTGCCGCACATGACACCGAGATTCGGGCAATTGAAGAAAGGCAACGTGAAAAGATTCAGGCTTTGCGTAGTGAGCACGACGCGTTGCGAGATTTGCACCGTCAACAGATCGCCAACGTGGTCCGTGAGCAGGAAACTGCCATGGATTCTTTGAAGAAGAAGCACGATGCAGAGACTCAGTCGCTCCGCAAATGCATACATGATCTTCGGCTGCAGCACCAGACCACGCTGGACGCCATTCATGCAGAGCACGAAGCCACTGTTTCGCGTATTGAACGGGAATCGTTGGAGCGTGTGGAGAAATCCGAAAGGCGTCTGAGCGATTCTCAGTCATCCAGCATCGGCAAGGTTGCGGAATTGGAATCAATGGTTGAAAAGGTTCGCGAAGATTGCTCGAAGAAACTTGCCGATGCAGAGGACCGGCTGCGCGAGCAGGCCATGCGACATGCGTCGTTAATGGACGCCGCAGAGAAACGCCATGCAGATGATGTGGAAGCGCTTCACAGATTATCCGCAGAAATCCAGACGGATCACGCTCAGAAGCTGGCGGATTTGCGTCGTGAGCGTGATGACGCTGTGTCACTCGTTCGCAATGAGTGGTCGCTGAAACTTGAGCAGCAACATGCAGAGATGGAAGATGAGCGCCGTTTGTGGAGTCTGCAGAAGCAGCAGTTGATCGATGTACGTCTACAGACTGACAATGACTGGAGATTGAAGATGCGTGATGTCGAGGTCGTGGCGCGTCGTGAGCGAGATGAGGCGCTTGCCCAACAGACCAGAGAATTCGAGGCAAGCCTGGCCACATTGCAGTCCGAGCTTGACAGCTCTCGACGCTCTGCGGATGAAATTCGCTCGAAGATGAGCGCGGAACACTCCGAAGAAAAGCGACGATTGGCAAAGGAACATCGCAACGAGATTAATGCTTTGATTAATGACCACCAGATAGCATTTGATTCCCGCGAGGAGTCGTGGAATCAACAGAGGGTTTCGCTTGAACAGGAGGTCGAAATGCGCGAGAAGAAGGCCAGGGAGGATGCCGCGAACGATCAGCGCAAGTTGTTTGACCGTATCGTGGAGTTGCAGCGCGAATATGCGGAGGCATATCGAGCACAGGATGTCGCGCATCGTCAGCGCATTGATGCCCTCGTGGAAGAAAGCGGACAGAGATGGAATTCCTGGCAACAGGGAATCGCAAAGATGCAAGCGAGGCATGACGATGACATCGCGGAATTGCAGAAAGGACATGCAAAGGAGGTGGAAAGGCTGTCGACTTCTCATGAAGAAGAATTGTCGCAGATTCGTGCGAAGTTTTCGTCGGAAGCTGAACAGCATCGAATCATGCTGACGGAACTTCGGAACACAACGGAGAGCAGGATCGAAGAGGTGCGTGTCTTTTATTTGCAACAAGTTTCACGTATGCAGGATGCACACGAAGCAGAAATTGAAAGTATTCGCAAGGTGCATGATGCAGAAATTCTGAAGTTGAAGGATTCTCATTTGGGTGATTTGGAACGAGTTGAGACGAATCATTCTGACGCTCTTTTGCGTGCTAGAGAGGAATGGAACGTCCAAACTGCACGGCAGCTCGAAGATCAGATGCGGGTGTCGGAGCTCGAGCGTCTCAAAGTGAGTGCTGATTTGCAACGCTCATTTGATCAGTCTCTCAATCGTGTCGTTTCTTCCTTACGCGACGAACACTCGAAGACGATTGCAAAGATGTCGGAGACGCACTCCGCAGAGGTTGGCTCTCTCCAAAAGATGCATACCCAAGCGGTGAATGACATTACGGAGACAACGGAACAGCGCATAGCAGCCGTACGCTATCAGGCCGCTCAGGATCTCTGTGCGTTGGAGAAGGATCTTTCTGAACAATCTGCATCGCGCATTGCAATTGTTCTTGCCCAGCAGAAGCAAGAGTTCGAGCTCCTTGTACGCAACCATGAATTGGAACGCTTGGAATGGGAAGAGCGCCTTCGACTTGCTGTCCAGTTGTCCATCGCTGAAACTGCTCGTTGGAGGACTGAGCAGGAATCTATGTGGCGCGAACGTGTTCGGGCAGACCTCCGTTCAGAATGGGACATTGAGCGGCACGCGATGGAGCAGTCCGCCGAAGCGACTCTTAAGGAACTGGAGAAATCGCATTCTGTTGCTCTGCAGCGTGCACATGATGATCAACAGAAGCAGGTGACGGAAATTCAGCGGAACCATGCTGCGCAGCTGCAAGCGATTCGCACGGAATTGCGCGCTGACTACGGAAAGCGTGTCGCTGAAATCGAAGCAGAATGGAGAAACATTGCTGGTCGTAATAACGATTCGTTTGAACGAGAAGTCGAAAAGAAGTACTCGGAAATGCTGCAGATCCGCGATCAAGACGACGAGGCTCGCAGAAAGATGTATGCCGATCGCGAAGCCGAAGTTTTGCGTGCGGCGGATGAGCGGGTGGAGTCTCGTGTCCGACAGTGCCGAATGACATTGGAAGACGAGTTTGTGGAGAGACGCAAGACACTGGATACGGAGGTGGAGAAGAAGCGAGTGAAACTGGATGAACTGTTTGACAGTCGTAGGATGGCTCTTGAAGAAGAATGCCGTCAGTCGGTGAATCACATTGTCGAGGAAGAAGAAAAGAAGCGGCAAACTCTTTCGCAGCAATTGCAGGAAGAGTATCTGGCGAATCTCGAGAAGCGCGAGCTGCAGTACCGGGATGAGTATGCAGAAGTCTGTCGCATCACTCGCGTGCAAGTTTGTGAAGAAGTGGAAGCGCTGCGATCCACGATGGAAGAGGAGCTTCGTTGCCGCCTAGAAGCTGAGATTTCTTCCGCAGTCCGCGCAAAGACTCACCAAGAACAATCCGACCAGTTGTCTGCATTCATGGCTGAGCTTGAAATTGCACGTGTCGAAACGGAGAACAGGCTGAAGTCTGAGTACGACCAATTGTTGACAAGTGCCCTTGTTGCCCGGTCTGCAGAGGACGAGCGGATTCGGTCGACACGTGAAGAACAGTACCGTGCAGAACTTGAGAGCTGCCGCCAAGAATCCAAGCAATGGGCAGAATCGGAGATTGGTAAGATCCGTGGTCATGTTGAGGAGCTGGATCAACAGATTATCGATCTGGAGGACGCCAAACATGACTTGGAGCTGCGGATTCGTTCCGAGTGTGCAGAGGATATTCAGCGCAAGCTTGCTGCTGCCGAGGAGGTTCGACGTGCTGAGCGTGAGCGTCTTGAACAGCTTATCCTCCAGGAACGGCAGATGCGTGTGGAGGAAGCCGAGAGGTATGCTGCCGTTGAGGCAGAAAGAGGTGCTCGTGAAGACGCGCTACGCAAGGACCGTGCCAATCTTGAGCAGGCAACGGCACAGCGGGATGCCGAAGAAGCTGAGCAGCGAAAGATCAAGGAAGATCAGCTTGGAAAGCTGCGTGGACGCTTGTCGGAGCTTTGGGGGGCTTTGGAGTCTGACGTTGCCGAACGTGCTGAATTCTTGTGGCAATGCGAGCTGAAGGCAGGCTTCTCTCATCCGGTCCTGGATATGTACAAGTCGGAAATCGAGCGATTGTCGGAGCAACTTCCAGTTATGGATGCCGTCACTCGACGAGAGTTCATCAAGTATCGCTTGCGAGAATTGCGCCGCGAATCGGCACCATTGACTGCTGTTGGTGTCGATGCAAAGTCCAGACTGGCGTCTTCAAGACTGCAGCGCGAGGAATCCCAGCGTCGAGAGCTTGAGAACGAACTCAAGAAACTGACGTTGGAGCTCACTCGTGACATCCCGCCTTTGGAGAAGAAGCACAGCCGTCCTGTGACGTATCGCAACCGACACTATCTTCAAGTGCTGATGGAAGAACAGAAGACAGGGACGCTTTTGAACCTTACTCTTCCTGTAGGTACGACGACTGTCACCAATGCTTCTCTTGCGGTCTCATCCTCTGCCATTGGTGCAGCTTCGCTGTCGGCCTCTGGAATTCAGAACAAGAGCACAAATTCGCAGTTGAACCAGAGCGGCGGTTCTGTACGCTCCGCCGCATCTCCTACACGCCTAGTGTGAGGTCGATGAATCCTTTTCTTTTACTAGCGCGCGGATACCAATAGGATCTCTCACTGTTGTTGTTGTTGTTGTTGTTGTTGATGATGATGATGATGTTTTTGTTATTTCTTTTTTCTTTTTCTTTCTTTCTTTTTTTTTTTTTCAGCGTTGATGTTTTTGTTCGTGTCTTTGTGGGAGATGTTTTGATTGTTTTATGACGTGATTTGTATTATTATTATTATTATTATTGTTATTATTATTATAGCTCTTCTCTTTTTTTGTAATTGTTATCTTTAAATGACCATTTGTGTTGATTGGTGCCTCAGCGAAATGCACGCGTGATAATCTTGCAGTGATGTCCGCGCAACAGGAATCCCTCGCAACGACGTGGACGTTGCACCGACAATCTTCACCGCAACATAGTCTCCGGTGTCCGCGTCGCACTTGGGAAGCTGTGATGCAATGTTTTCGCCGCAAAGCAGCTTTTGAAGCTCCGTGCGTGTTGCGATGGGAACAGAAGCAGCCGGGAAATGCACTCGCATGTTACAGTCCCCTCGACCAGTGACGTCAACATTGGAGTTTCGCTTGGAAGGATTCTCGACCAGCACCAACTCGGTTGTTCCAATTCTTCGGAAATGCTTTTGCCGGGCAACGTCATGAAACGTGGCAATCACTTCAGCGAGTCGACGCATCTTGACATCTTCAGGAACATCGTCGTTCAGCTTGCGGTGCGCATACGTCCTTTCTCGCATGGAGTACGCAAACATGAAAGCATAGTCGTACTGGACGCGCTTCAATAAATCCAGTGTTTGGAGATGATCGTCTTCCGTCTCTCCGCAAAACCCAGATATAAAATCCGACGACAGCGCCACGTTCGTTACTTTCGACCTCATGTGATCAATCAGCTCCAAGTATGCCTCGCGGGTGTATCCTCTTCGCATCGATTCCAGAACTGCGTTGGACCCAGACTGTGCCGGAATATGAATGGATTTGCAGATGTTCGCATGATTTTGGATAACGTCCAGCACCGGGTCCGGAAAATCCTTGGGATGTGGGGAGGTGAATCTGATGCGCATCTCGGGGTCTATTCTCGCCACACGGTCAAGCAGATCTGCAAATCGAATGCCTCCCGGTTGCACCTTCACAATAGAGCGGAATCCCTTCGCCATCAACTGCTCTGCTGTCTCTTCAAATGGTCGAGAACCCGCCGAACCCGCCGAACCTGTTGAATCTGATGAACCTTGCACACCCTGCACACCCTGCACACTCTGCCCATCGAGCGAATTCGACTCGTGCCCTGGGCGAAACACGTAAGAGTTGACGTTCTGCCCAAGCAACGTAACTTCTCTCACGCCTTGTTCTGCGAGGAGTCTGATTTCCTGTTCAATCGATTCCACGGGCCTGGACCGCTCTCGGCCCCTTGTAAATGGAACGACGCAATACGAACACATGTTGGCGCAACCTCTCATAATCGAGCAAAAGGCTGCCCTTTTGGACGCGTCTAAGCGAACAGGTGCAATGTCCGCATATGTCTCATCCGCGGAAAGCATGACATTGATGGCATCCTGCCGTTGCGAAACGAGTCGAGGCAAGTCTCTGTATGCGTCCGGCCCACAAACAACATCCAGCAATTGCCGGTGCTCCAACAACGACGTCTTTAGTCGCTCGGCCATGCATCCCAGCACACCAACCACAGTTCCGTTCTTGGCTCTGACTTTCTTCAACGACTCGAGCCTTCTCCACACCTTATCCTCTGCATTCTCGCGGATTGCACAAGTATTCAAAAACACAACGGACGCATCCTCCGCCGCATCCACACGCGTATATCCTGCCTTTTGCATGATCGAAAGCACAATTTCAGAATCCGCACTGTTCATTTGGCAGCCATATGTCTCAATGTACACTTTGCTTCGCGATGGATCTGCAGCACACAGAGACGCATCCAAGTAGTGCCGCTCTTCCTCGGATCTCTGCACTTCACCAGCGTCCGCCCCATCCTTGGCCATAAAATCACGAAGCGACACTTGCGATTTTCGAAGTGCTTCAAGAGTGTCCTTGTGTGCAAATCGCCTGAATACCGATCGACCCCGCATTATCATCATCATCCTCCTCCTGCTCCTCCTCCGTACTTCCCCTTCCTACAATCGTCTATGATCTATGATCAGTGTTCCAAGATCTATTGGTTAGGGTTGGCGAGTCCAGTCCACAATCCTTCATCTGCCTCATCCACCACCTCAGTTAGCACTCCGAGATCGTTGCAACCAAACATCACCCTGTAAAAAAATAAAAAATCCTTTCGTACGACGGGCGGATGCACGGAAACCGCGAAAGACCGTACAGCAGGCCTGGAACTCTGCAGCTGGAAAAAGGATGTCAGTGCAAACATGACGTCAGTCGAGGTTTGCCGGACATTTACCAAGCCGAATCCAAAAAAGTAATTTATAATAATAATAGTAATAATCATCAAGTCATAATGATAAACAAAGTTAACAAACAAACGAAAACAGTAAAACGAAAACCGAGGAAAGAAGCGTGTCCGAACGCCGAGCACTGAAAGTTCAAAGACCGAGGGGTTGTATATTTATTCTCGCTCACGCTCTCACATATTCGGTGTGTGTGCGGTGGTGGAATCGGATACTGCGAGGGACAATGGAGCAGCACTTGAGATACCTTGCTTCGTTGACGGTTCATCAAGAGCCATTGATTGTGCCGCCTGAGTCGTCGCCGGCATATGAATTCACGGAAAGCCCAAGTTCCTCTGGACCGATTTCGGTGTTCGATTCCGTTCTTGCGCGAACATTCGGTTCCCTTTCTCTCCAAAAGTCGCACTTGTCTCCGTACTTCCCGCTCAAGCTTTCGGATGATGATGATAATGATGATCATGATGATGAAGAAGATGAACATCATAATCGCAAACATAGTAATGATGATGGTCATGGTGGTGATGGCACAGCGTTTGGCGGTGGTGATTTTGGCACGCTGAAAGGGCCCAGTTTTGACGTTGTAGGGCAAGTGGAGCATATCAAGGGTATCTTTAAACTGCCATTTACAGAGTCGAAGGTCGGACTGGTGGTGCACAGAATGGGCGAGACATTGGCACTGGATGCGCTGCCTGACGGTTTTGAAGGATCTGGAAATCTTGTGCCTATTGGTGAATCCAAGGCACCCAAGGACCGGAAGATTGTTGCTTCGCAAAAGCCGCCATCGTTGACTCGGAATGTTCACCGAGCTCTGGAAGAACAGTTGTATTCGAAGTTTTTGTACTATGCAATGTACAGGAGCAGAGACGGAACGGATTGGAAAAGGCGGATCAATGCACAGTTTCCGACATATGACGGATTCCGCGAATTGTTTTCGTACAAGTTTGGTCGATTAGACATTGCTGGTGCTTCCGATATGTTGGTCTTCGGTGCAGAAGGCCGGCCGTCCGTTTCGTTGAAGCTTCGAGAGCTGGATGAAGAATTTTCGACATCAACTCTAGTGGATTTGTGGATTGATAATGTCATGCAGCAGGTTCCAGAACTCGCCATTGTGTACCACGCAGAAGGACTTGTAACCGGGTACCAGCTCGTTCGTACGGATGAGATTCCAAAGATGAGGCTTGCAGCATCCTTTTCTCCAGCGTCGGTGACCGACAATGCCACTCGGGTGTTCAAGTGGCTGAAGGACATGTGCACAGAAGATGGCCAGACGTATGTTTTGCTCAAAGAAGCCGGTGAAGACTCCGTTGGTCTCTTCGTCGTGGAATCAGATGAAGTAACGCCGCTGAAGACTTCCATCTCAACGACAAGAAAATCCTCCAAAGGCCTTGCCTATTTGCATTATCGAATGGCAAAGTCTGTGTGGGAAGAATGGAAAGCCGCCATGACTGACAATATTGTGAAGGATGCCATGGGTCTGGACCGTGATGATCGTGATCGTGATCGTGATCGTGATCGTGATCGTTTGTTCCGGTCATACGGTACTTCTGTTTTCCGCTTGATATCTTCAGCGACGGAATTCTGCGATCCCCGAGAAGACGCGGATTTGTTTGCCAAGATCCACGATTTCTCTGCGGTCATCTCGTCCTTCATTGCAGATTGGCTCTCGAAGAGAAAGGACTCTCCCATTTTGAACAGCATTGATTACGTCGCCTTGTTCGGGGGCGTTTCGCGATTATCTTTGACACACAGAAGCTCTAGCTTTGAAGAGCTGACGGATGATATTGCTCCGCTGCGTCCCCGGACGCCTTCGTCTATGATTGCGACGGCGGCGCTGCCCAAGCACGTCGGATCTGTGGGTACGTTTCAAGAGAAAGACGCCTTTGCGCTGGTGACCAAATTATCGCCTCATTCTCCGCTGTTCAATGTCGTACTGCATCTGAGAGACGCAGTCAAGGCGCTCTTGGAATTTGGAACGTGGTCGGCTGATCGGCGCTATGCGGATCACCTTTCTGTGCAACTCATTTCCGCATGCAAAGACTATGTGGAGAAGAGTTTCAAGTTAGTAGATGGAGAGGCAGACCTGCGAATGCTCACTCACCTCATTCTGTCATCGCTGCACATTAGTGTCTCTTTGGTGTATCGGCATGACTCGCGAAAGGGAGACTGGTTCATCGACAAAGATTTCTCCATGATGAAGAACGTATGTGTGTACTTGTGCATTCTGTTGGGAGACCTTGCTGTGCAGAGCTCATCTCTCCTTTCGCAGCGGACTCTTGTGGACATCTTCCACGACGGCATACTTGCAGATTTGTGCCAAAAGATCTTGCTGGCGCCTTCCGCAGCATCGTTCCTCAGCGACGTCTTATCATCGTTCCCAACGGACGACATCTTGGTGCAGGAACAAGTTACGATTGGCAATCTTGAGTCGGCATTGCGCTCATACAGTCGATGTGAAACACTGGGTGAGCGTTTCGGAATCAATGGCTCGGATCGACAGGTCCTCCATCGAGCATTGCGGAGGAGAAAAGCAGCCGTCCACAACGAAATCGGCCAAGCGCATCTCAAATTCCATCGATTTACCAAGGGTCTGATTGAATTCCAGTCCGCGATTCAGTTGTTCAATGCATCCGAGGACTATGTCAACGCCTTTCTTGCACAGATGAATGTCGCGCATTCGTGGAGGCTGTCCTCTCGCTCCCGGTCAACCGGGGTCGGGTCACCGATGACGGCTGAAGAAGAGGCAGATTTTTTCAAAGCATTTGAATCCTACAAGGCAGCGCAAAAAACGCTGGACAAGATGAAAGCGTCAGCGGACTACCATTCGCTACTTCGAAAGCTGGATCTTGACGGCGGCTCTGGCTATCTCGAGTATGCCGTGCGGCTGAAGCAATCCTTAAACATCGGAGACTCCCAACTGCAGAATGCGCAACGGAATATTGCAGAGGCCTTTTTCAAATCTTCAAAGTTCTTCTCGGCTGCCAAGGCAACGTACGAAGAGAACGTGGTGAATGCGCATCTGGGAGATCTTTACCGTATCACAGGCGACGCGAAACTCGCGACAATGTACTTGAAAAAGAGTCTTTTGTACTTCAGCAGTTGGGTCGCCAATCTGCGCCCTGACTCTCCGATCTACGCATCGCGGTCAGCATTCTTTATGCAGACTGTCGCATGGGCATTTTCTGTGTTCCAGGATAACATGGTTGCGGCATTCAAAGCGCTTGGAAGGGATTGGGCGATTCCACCATATGCAGATGCTCTCGAATGGTCACCTGTCTTGAGCAATGTCATCAAGCAAACATTGCTGAGCGATCCTCAAAAAAGGTGCAAGTCGTTGTACATGGATTTTCTCAAAAGACTGGAATCTGTCGGACGCGTCGATTCGCAAGCAGCTTCACAGATCTTCGAACGTCTTTTCAAGCTGTACGCATAACATGAAACAATATCAGAGTCATCCGCAATCAGTATCAACATGGAGCGCACATTTTTGAAGTGCGCATGCCCCTTCTTGTTTTCCGAGTGCAAAAAAAAAACCAAAAAAAACCAACAAAAAAAAACACTGGGAACAATCCGTTGAAGATTTAGGACGCTTCTTTTTAGTTTTGGATGCTGTTGGGATGGCGCACGGATCATTGGGAATCGGCATTTGACTTATTCTCAGTCTTGCTCTCGGTTTTCAGTGCACCCGCATCTGGGAACGTCGCAACAACCTGATCGTCCGCTCTGTCCAACACGACCTCCTCAGCTCGAATAGACGCAGGAACATCCACAGCACATGGGACAGGAGCAACAAAGGAGAGTGTCAATTTCATCGTGCGCAAAATCGGCACATAGGCAACCACAAACATCATCAAGGACACAACGGACAAGTACTGGCACGCAACATTGGCAGACCACCAGCCTCCGCAGTTCGACCTCCCTGAGCAGCGAACGATCAGCGTGCGAATACCAGGGAAAATAATGACATATGCAAGGATTGACAGCAATGTGCACGTAATTGCGATTCTCCTATAAATAATCCAAAACGCGATATCCTTTGGAAATTGTCGATGAGACGAATCGCCAGACAAGTACGTTTTCCGCACAACATGCATGTACGTCACATGCAGGAAAAAGCACTGGAAAAACATAAACACAAAAAACGTTGCTGCAAACATGCCATGGATGAACGGATCGTCGTTCAAACTGATAATGCCCAGGAGAACAATCCCAAGAGCAGCCAGCAATCCGCAGACAAACGACGCATCGACATAGACTCCAAACTGCGAGCTGTTGATGGAGCGCAGCAATGCCCTGTAGTACGTGAAAAGCACATAGGACAGCAGGACGCAGGTTCCCGAAACAAAACAGAGCCCAAGTCGGAACACGGATGTTCCGGGATGGATGGCTCCTGTTTCCGAAAGATATGCCAAAGCGCCATGCGGCATATCTCCAAACAAGTAGAACAATAGGAGCGAAAAGAAGAAGCTGACAAGCCCAGAGATGATCGCCACCAGCGGCAACTTGAAAAGTTTCAAAGGAACCGTCGAAATGAACGGCATGTCACGCAGCCGCAGCTTTAGACCCGGCGTCGCAATCTTGATCTGTGTGCTGTCTGCATTGACAGCAGCTGCATCCGCATGTTCAGCTCGCGACTGCGTGAACGACACATCACGATCATGATCGATATCACCGTCGTTGTTGATGTCGTTATTATCACTGGTGTTGGTCTGCACAGGGAATTCATGCGACCCAGAATTCAACTCGCAAGAAGCCCTGTCGCTCGCCATTTCCCCCGCCTTTCTGTACCTCTTTATTGAGGTTCTCTTCACGTCGTTTTCCCTTTTGTTTTCGTCAACCCCCGGCACAACAACAACAACAACAACCACAAGAATGACAATACACGAAAGAGAGAGAGAGAGAGAGAGAGAAATTCAATCAATCCTTTTATTGCCGATGTGTTGGCAGAACAGAGATGCGGCTCAATCGCATTGTACAGCAGAAAATGCAGTCCTTGCCGCCTGCACGATTAATGATAACGCGCGCGAGCTGCCGGCTTGTTCTTCTTGGCAGGAAACGGCGTCTTTTTGTCTGCAGAAGACGCTTCAAAGTCTCTCTTTCGGCTGGTCTGCTGCGTCGACTCTGATCGCGACACTGGCTTCGGGTTCTCACGTGCATGTCTCCGTTCTTCATACCCAACCTTTCGACTGCCACTGCCACTGCCACTGCCACTGCCACTGCCACTGCCACTGCCACTGCCACTGCCATTACCATTGGCACCTTGAAACTCGGCTCGTGACGCTTCGATGGCAATACCGTTTGTCCGTTGCATCTTTCCCCACAGTTTCTGTCTCTGCTTCTGCAGCTTGTCATTTCTACTCTTGATCTTTTCCATTCTCTTTGCCGAATGACCACCGCCACCAGCACTTAGCTCGACGTTAATTTCACGGTCTAGCAGGCGCGAGTGATGCAGCCCAAGCCCCTTTTCAAGTGCTGCACGCGTAGAAAACTCTGCAAATGCACATCCGCGAGACCGCACTTCTCGCTTTTCGCGCTTTTCCGTCAAGAGACGGACGCTCACAGTCCCGCGGTCACCGATCGCACTCGAAAAGTGAGCTGCAATGTCTTCAACCGTCGCAGAGTAAGGAAGATTTCCTACAAACAATATGAACCGCTTCGGCCCTCCTTTCTCCTGCCCATCGCCTTCCGAACCAGACTCGGAGCCAGCCAGATGTTCATGTTTTTCGTCACCGGACTCGCTATCGGACATTCTTCTTTTCCCTTCTTTGTTTTCCTTCTATCTTTTTTCTTTTGGTCCTTGCTTTCGAACTGTTTTTCCCCCCCGTGAGCTCGTGTATGTGTATATGTATGTGTGTACGTTTGTGTGTATGTGTGTGTGTGTGTGGACTGACGAAACAAACAAATCGACTCGATCCTACAATGAAAATGCAATGGTAACGCAGAAAGAAGGGAAAAGAAACGGAAACGGAACAGCGAAACTCGGAGTTTTATGAGTCTTTAAGCGGGGAATTATCGGGTATTTTCTTTTTAAAGAGAGTTTTCCTTTCGTTTTTCTGTTTCCTTTCGTTTTTCTGTTTCCTTTCGTTTTTCTGTTTCCCTTTGATTTGATGTTGTTAATTTCGGATTTGACAGAGCACAGAGGGGCGCTGTGGGAAGGATATGGACGATGATGAAGAGGGGAGAGCATGCGAAGACAAGGATGTTTCGGAGGTTTTGGAAGGGAGCGGGTTTGTGTCGGAGGAAGTGTCCGGGACAACAATGCAGCAGCAGCAGCAACATTGTGGGGCTTGCGGCAGAGCATCGTCTGTGACATGGATACACGGGGCACTCACCTGCGTTGCATGCGGATACGTGTCTGATGCGTTACAAGCAGTCTCGGATGCAGAGTTTATGACTTTGCGCAACAGAACGTTTCTTGCCAGCGGCTCGTTTGTGCCATTGCATGAACGAAACAAGCGTGCAGAGTGGGTCCAACATGAAATTAAAAGAATATGCACGGTGTTGCAGCTGCCATTGGCCATTTTGGAGCATGCAAAGCGGCTTTTGGTACATCATGTTCGCGGAGACTGGTCCAATCATGGGCGTTTGCGACGGACTGCTGCCGCTGCAGTCTTGGCATCATGTCGAGGGAAAAGAGAGCCTGTTCATGCTGGGAAGTTGTCAGAGTGTTTTGGATGTCCTGTGTCCGATGTAGTCCATCTTGCGCAAAGAATGATCCAAGAAGAGTTTGGGGAGTCGTCCAATGATGCTGCGGGTTCGTCTTTGGCGTCGTCGTCGTCATCGTCATCGGGGTCGTCGTCGTCGTCACCGGATTCAGGAAATCGGAGTAGGTCATTAATGCGACTTTGTCCAGAGGATGTTGTGGAACATGTGCTAAAACGATGTTTTGCGCAACATCCGAACCAGGAGCTGCACGTTGCTGCGCTGAGACTGTGCGGACTGGCACGGAAGGCGTTGTTGACGGAAGGACGGAATGCATACATCGCTGCGGGAGCCGCAATGCTAATGGGGCTAGAGTTGCTTGGATTGGATAAGAAAGAACAAGAGGAACTTATCTTGACTCATTGTGATGCCTCCAAGGCAGCAATTCTTCAAGGTCGCTGCCAGTTGCGAGAGCTGTTGTTGCACGCATCGGATGTATTCCTGGGCTCCAGCAGGTCTCCCACACAGAGGCCACACCACGCAGGCCCTAATCAAAAGACAAAAAAGTCCGTTTCATCGGCTCTCCCGTCGTTGATGAAGCAGTCGCTGCGGCTACGGCAACAGTTTGTTTTAAAACATCTTGAACATCTCGTTGCTCTGGATGCGAAAGCTGCCGTCTTGACGGTTGATCCTCCTGCGTATGTGAAAGCGAAAAGAAAACGAGAACTACGCGACAAGCTGATTGACGACGCCAAAGCCGGCATACTCGACGATTCCCACCCTATGAATTATTGGGTGCAGAATGGCGCCGACGAACTCGCGCTCCGAGAAGGGATCGTCGTGCTCCCTCACAAGGAGCTGACGGAAGAAGAGCTGGACAGAGAAGCTGATTTGTGCATCCGACATCCCCGTGAGTTGGAAGCCTTGGCGCGTCTTCAAGAGAAGGAACCATAGCAGCAAGCTCAACCAGACGACAGTTCTTGAAAACCCATGCGAGTTGAAAAAGCATTTTATGTAAGAAAGGGAGGGAGGGAACATGATTTGGAAATTACTGTCTTTTCGGCTGCCTGCTCTTGTCAAGAATGGTCCGTGAATCTCGCTTGTACTCGCTCGCCGGAACGCAAGACCTTTGTGGCGGGAGCTGGAAGCTGGAGCCCCATGTCCTGCACATCTGCACCCAGCCCCGACCACGACGAATTAAGAATTTCAAACTTACCACTGATTCCGACACACCGAACTGGTTCGGAGTTGACATCTTGCTCTTCAACAGATAGTTTTGCAAACAACTGAGCCCTCTGCGCTTCTGGCCCAGTAATTTTCCATATAAACCTTTTTGCTTGCGGATTCCAGTTGCACGGCGCAGGCTTACCAACACCCTGTGAAACTGGCCCACCTTCCACGTAGAGCGCAAATGTTACTTCAGACGTCCTGGCGGACTCCTTGACGAACTGCGGATTGAATATGTACTCAAACATGAAAACACCGCTCTTGGACTTGCCGGTGATCGTCCCGTCCTGCGCTGTAACATCTGTGCGACGAAGCTCCTTGCGAAACTTGAACGGCTGTTCTCGAAATCCTGCAGCGGATTTGTACGTACAGAGTGGAATCCGAGGCTGCTGTGAGGATTTGAGTTGAGACTTTGAAAACTTGGACAGCACAAACGAAGCCGACCCATCAGACACAGACAGCTGCGCACCAAGTTCGGGATTTGCTTGGATCCCGTCCACTTTGTCCGCGGGAAAACTCAATTTAATTCCAAAAGATGGCAGCGTCTCCGGCCACGAGGACATGTCAACAGTCTGATTCAAACGCAGGTAGACGGCCCCTTCGCCAGTCAATGCTGTCATGCGCGCTTCTGTAAATCCAACTTGCACAGTCTCTTCAATATCCACAAAGAATGGAATGGTGCCCTTCGGATATGAGAACACAGGAAGAATCGACGACACTCCCAAGTTGGACGATGCCGATGCAACAGGAGCATCTCCAAACAAAAAGAGATCATCGACGGGACTTGCACCGGCACCAGAAGACGTTGAATTGCTGTTGGTGGTGGTGGGAGTTGTCATCATGCCCATTTGTCCAAAGAAATCATCGAAAGATGATGCAGCACTGTGCGACGGTGCGTTGCTGGGTGCTGCAACTGGAATGGGCTTTTGCGGCTGAGCTGCAGCCGTAGCAGATGAACCTCCGGCAAAAAAGCTGAACAGATCATCGGAAGCAGCTGCAGGCGCAGGCTGGGTGGATTGTGCAGACTGCATCCCAGAAGATGGCTGCGACACTGTGGACCCCGAGCCCGTACCAAAACCAAAACCAGAGCCAGAACCGTTGCTGGACACAGATGATGTGCGTCCGTGTGCGCCAACATCCAAATTCTTGACGGTGACCTGCTTGCCAAAGTCCAAATCTTCTGGTTTCTTTTCGCGTTTTCTCTCCTTTGGCGGCTTGGGAACCGTGACGATTTCGTGTCCTGCAACAGAAAATGCGGAATTGTTCTTTCCAAGATCATCGGGATCGGGTTCGGAGCTCGAATCCGCCTGGTCAAACAGTGACTTGACTTTCAGTTTCGACAACTGTTCGACGGTGATATTGTATACAAAGAACGGACGGTCTGGCTGCCATTTCGTGACCCCGTTACTCAGAACGGAAGAGGGATTCGAAGGCCGTCGGGACTGGACATCCTTTTGCTTCATTGTGCAGAGATTGACAGCCGTCGCAACGCCATCTGGTCCCTTCCACAGCAGCTCCTCAAATGCAAGCAGCAGTTCGATCTGCTTCTTCAGGCCTGCATTCTCAAACATGATATCCGCAAGTCTCACAGACGACACCGACACAATAAACTTCGTCATGCACTCGAGCATCGTCCACCCATACTCTCGCACTCCGTCATGCGGCAGCACACACACCAAGACACAGTCATTGATTCGAACAAACTGAGCCAGATATCGATGGTAGATCACATGTTCCCCATGCTCCATCAACACATTCTTCGTAATGTTGCGAGACGAGATGGAGAACTGCTTTTCATAAAACTGAAGAGTCATCGCGCGCGCAAGCTCAAACGAAGTCTCCCCTTTCCTACACCACCACGTTCACATTCATATCCACCAAAACACGCACACCACAGCAACACCAACATCAACAACACTAACATTAATACACCATCCCATCACACACACACACACACACACACACACACACACACACACACAGAGAGAGGAGCGCGGACGTAAAAAGAATAACAAGAACAAGTGAACAAGGAACAGAGAACAGAGAGAGTATCATACCGTTGAAGCGCAACGACGCGAGGAGTCAATGCATGCTGGATAAAAATTGCAGAAGCCATATCAAGACTCGTGTTTCTTGCCTGCGTTCTCCTTCCTCCTTCTTTTTTTTCAGAGTCGAAAAGGCTGAGTTACACAACAGCCAAACACAACCAATCCCTGTCCTCCAAGAAAATCAGAAATTTTGAAAGAAAATGCTTTATTAAATTTAATTAAAAAAAACAATATATAAAATAAAATAAAATAAAACTTTAAAAGGTTTTTCATGAACACCGATAGGAAAAGGAAAAACGTGTATTTACACTCCAACCCAAATGTCTGGTGGATGGCTGCGATATCATCGGTCTGAGACTACAGCCGTCGACATTGCTGTTGAATGAAGACCGACCTTTTCCCCCCTGCAGATTGCTGCTACCGGCTGTCGTCGTTGTCGCTGTTGTTGGTGTCGCGGCGGCGTAGGTGTGCAGGTCGACGCCCCAATGAGAGACACTGTCCAATACTGACAACCCGATTCCTTGTAATCGATGACTCCTCCACCGCGGCCTCTCTCTGTCTGCGGTGCACACCATTTGCCAATCAGCAAAATAAATACAATATCCGCTCGATTGTAGTGGTGAAAACAGAGAATGAAAGATCGAGAGAGAATGAACAAGTGGATTAAGAATGCGGAATGGCAATAAATGAAGCTCGTTGAAATCCCTGGCTTTCTCCTGGTTCCGAGGGTCCAAACGGCTTCTAACGAATGCACTCATTGATCCATTCGAGAGCTCTGAACAGGAAAACATGTTGTTTCTGTTTCGGGGTGCGGACACCCGCGGATGTCCCACTCAAAAGGAGAGCTTTCATTGGATGGGACGCTGATGCTCATTGATAAAGTCCCTCTACGCCAAATAATCTGTTGTTGAGACGCAGCATGCGAGCCAAATGTTTGAAGAAGTATGCATTTGACGGTAATACTGCATCGTACAGCATCGCTTGCATCCATTGATGCAACGGGTCATTTTTTTCCTTCGCGCTTTTTTTTCCTAAGAAATCGATAGCTTTTGATATATACATCTATATGTGTGTGTAGGTATATATGTTAATTGTTTTCCTCTTGCTGAGATTCTGGTTATGTGTTTGCGTTTATTCTTCTTTTATTTAAAATTTTGAAATTTTTTTAAAAAGTTAGTTGTTAGATTGTACGTGTTTCCGCGGTTCTTGTGTAATTTTCAGAGGGAAATGGCGCCTACTCTTCCAAGTCATTTGCAAGATATCCGAGATAGGGTGACGATTGGTCGTGAAGCACCTGCGAACACAGAAGCGTTTGTCTCTTCGAATGCGTTTTCGCCGTCAGGAATTGACAATTCGTTCGTTCTTTCGTCATTCAAGGACGGCTTCTCAATCCGGATCATTGAAAAGTCATTCCACCATCTGGTGTTCGACATGGTTGGCATTGATGCACCTTTGGCCAATGCATTTCGACGAATTTTGCTTGGCGAAGTCCCGACGTTTGCTATCGAGTATGTGGACTTCATCGATAACACATCGATTATTGCGGATGAAAACCTTGCGCATCGGCTAGGGCTTGTACCGCTGAACATTGACCCTCGGAAGTATCCAGAGGATAAGGAATTTACATTTGCGCTGAAGGCGACGTGTAAGAGGAAACCCGGCGCAGATGCGGACTCGGACGTCCAGGTCAAGTACGAGAATGCCCACGTCTATTCATCATCCCTCATTTGCATTTCGGACCCAGAAATCAGACCTGTACACGAGGATATCTTGATCGCGAAGCTCAGACCCGGTCAGTCGATCGAATTCACGTGCATTGCAAAGAAAGGAATGGGCTCCGTTCATGCAAAGTGGTCTCCCGTAGCGACTGCGACATACAGAATGCTGCCGGCGATCACGATTGTCGATGAGGAGTTCTTCAGGGGCGAAAACGCAAAGGAGCTGGTGAAGAGATGCCCGATGGGCGTGTACGATATTGAGGATGGCCATGCGATTGTGGCAAAGCCGAGAAATTGCACGATGTGCAGAGAATGCATTCGGGAAAAGGGATGGGAGGACAAGATCAAGCTGCAGAGGCTGCGGCAGCACTTTGTGTTTTCCATCGAATCGGTGGGGATGATGTCTGCAACTGACATTTTCCGACAGGCGACAGATGTGCTGATTAAGAAGTGCGCCAGCCTACATGAGGATGTCGGAAAAGTGTAAAAGGGAGAGGAAATTTTGTTTTACTTTTTTCTCTCTCTCTCTCTCTCTCTCTCTCTCTCTCTCCCCAACAATACGCAAACGCGCAATCTCGGAATTCACGGCACGGCGATGTTTGGCGATTGCCGTCACTGGAATGTTAACTCAAAATAGTGCGCAGGAATCGGAAACGAGACGGCCGACAACACGGATGTGCCGGGGGAGCATCGGCAAGAGGAAGAACACAAAGAAAGAAAAAAGAAGAAAACTATGGAATACCAAACAACAACAACGACAACGACGATGACGACGACGAAAAGAATCATTCGGTGCTTATGAACACGGCAGAATATGTGCAACATTCGGAGGATCTTTGCGCTCGACGATTTCCTCAACTGCGAACGCACAACGGAAGAGAAGGTCCTCTCTCCAGTGCGCGGACATTATCTGGAGACCAATGGGAAGGTTTTCTCCCGTGGCCGATGCGACATAACCAATGGGCACGGAGATCGCAGGAACTCCAGTGAGATTGGCTAGGAATGCGTACTGCATGACTCGCGCCTGCATCGATGCAGCAAGCTCTCCATGAGGAAGCGCGGATTCGACAATCTTTGACGGCGGTATTGCCGTCATCGGAGTGATGATGACGTCGCACTGGTCTCGAAACATCTCGCCCAAGACGAACATCAGATCGTGACGGATACGCTGAGCCTTCATGAAATCCATGCTCGACCAGTTTTTTGTCACTTCAAACTGCACTCTCGATCCGTTCAGCAGCTGTGATCGGACCTTATCGTACTGCTCGCCAAGCTCGTCCATAAGCTCACAGCTGATCGTGATGATATGCGCCCAGCGCGCAGCTTGTAGGTTTGGCACAACAACATTGACAACCCGGGCACCCCGCAGCTCCAGTTCCTTGACCATTGCATGCGACTGCATTCGAACCTGCGGATCACAGTCCTCGAACCACGGCTTAAACACTCCAATTCTCAAATCGGACAAATCTTTTGTCTTGGTGACGCTCTTCGAGATCTTGCAATGGACATCGGGACAAGACCTTGTTGCAGAATCCCTCTCGATGTCGTCGTGACCGGCCATCACAACATACGAAATCAAGCAGTCCATCACACTCTGTCCGAGTGGACCAAGAGATAAGATGGACGCAGTGTCAGCCAAGTGGCCGGCTCGCGAAACACGGCCGAATGAAGGCTTCAGTCCTACGACCCCGCAGTAGCAAGCCGGTAAGCGCACGGATCCGCCACCGTCACCCCCGAGAGCAATGGGACACATTCCAACACCCACTGCCACACCAGAACCCGAGCTCGAGCCGCCTGTGTGATACCCCGGCGCATGTGGGTTTCTGGGAATGCCCCAGCGCAGATTATGGCCCGTGATTCCAAATCCAAGCTCATGCATATTGGTCTTTCCGATCATAATTGCCCCGGCAGCTCGGAGCCGCGCGACAATTGTCGCATCTGAAGTTGGCTGCCGTGAAACAAGATGCGTCCCGGCCTCCGTGACATAGGGCAAGCAGTCCGTTTCGTCCTTTACAGCAATCGGAACGCCATCCAAAATGGACAGCGGCTTTCCGTCCGCCCAGCGCTGCGCCGAAAGCCTTGCCTGTCTCAGTATGTCGTTATCGTTCACATAGATTAATGCGTTGAGATGCGAAAATGTCGACACTTCCTTGATAATCGAACGCGCAACATCTTCTGGATTTGTTTTTCCATTCAAGTACGCATTATAATAATCCATGCATGTTGGCAATGTTGACCCTTTTGGTCGTCGGTTCGCAAACTCTGGATTCTGCGAAAAGACAAACAACGACTCTGCATTGGAAAAGCTGTACACGGGAGCTGGCTGCGACACAGAATGCACCACAGGAAGCGGATCATACACGACTCGAGACGAGGTTTCGTAATCTCGAAACCTCTGGATTCCAGAGTCCGAAAGGATCTTGGGAACCAGCAAATGCTTCACCATCGTGGATTCAATGGCATTCGTAAACATCTGCAACACGGTTCCTTTTCTGTGACCTCCCAAAAAAAAAAACGGGGAAGAAAAATAATCACCATCGAAATTGAAAGGAAAGGTTAGGAAATACAAGGGTGGAGAAAAATACAAAAAGAATTACGAATAATCATGCTCGGGAAAGAGAAGAAGAAAGGGGGGAAAATACATGCAATTTTGGAGCTTGGATTGGACGAAGATCATATGCTTCTTCGCATTCTGTGGCTTCACGATCTCGTTTACGAGACATTTCTTCTTCTTCTTAACTGTCGGTTGTCGAAAATGTTTTCACGAGTTGGAAGAAGAAGGGAATTAAAAGAAAAAAAAGAGGGAAAAAACAGAAAAGACAGCACACTCTGCAATAAGTGCCTTTGGTTGGATGGGTTTTCGGTAATTTTACGTGGAAGGAAAATGCAGCAGATCAAGTGGAAGTTTCAACATCCCGCCCATTTTCGAACAGGGGAAAATGTTCGTTACAGCAGCCAGTCTCAGCCTGTGCTGCGAAAATTAAAAATTAAAAAATGGGTAAGAAGAAAAAGAAGAGGGAGGAGGAGGAAAACACGCCATTGGTTTGGAGAGGGTGAAAAATGTTCTTTTAAAAATAAACTTTTGGGGGCGGGGGGGTGGGTTTCAAGACGGAGCAAAGGAGAATCCGATGGGCAGTGGGATGAACTCGATTGAAACTGCGGCTGTGAATGCAGTCTGTGAAGTTCGGAGGTATGAAATGGCGCCGAGCATTTGCACGATCGCGCCACCTTTTGTTCGAACGGCGACAGGGACAACGGTGTTTGAGACAGACCGATCACAATCGGAGATGATGATCCTGGATATTGACTTGCACATGTAGTCCATGTCTGCGTCGATCATCCCATCCATTGCGACTTCGGAGTTCTCAAACTCTTCTCTCGTAACCGGTGTTTCTTGAACTGCAGGCGAATTGAACACGGCTACTTTTCCCTGCTTGTCGACTATCACCGATGGAAACGAAGATGTGGTTACATGCTGGACAGCACGCAGATAATTGGATCGGAACCCAGCGTCGTACTGGACAACCTGGTCAAGATCATGTGTCAGCACGAACTGCATGTCCTGGTCTTTGGACACCCGGAAACCCTCCATCGACATGCACCGCAGACACTCGTCATCAAGACGAGGAATGACGCGAAGGAAACGCTGACGCGTCCCTCTATCAAGCGATCGGAATGTCGTCCACGCAATCGTGGCCCGAGCTACCAAGTCCTCTCGTGCTACCAAACTGTTTGAGTGCGGACTGCACGTTGCCACGGCACTGGCGGAATACTTTGGTCGTTTCGACACTCTCGTTTCAGAATACCCTTGCACAAATCCGTCGCCTCCGTCCTCTTTTTCAGCTCTCTCTTTTTCTTGTAGTGGTAGTGGCTGGAGCACATGCACTTGTGGTGGAGAGGAAAAAGGAAATGGAGCCGATGACAACTGGGGAACGCTGGGGAAAATCAGCAATTCTTGATCATCTTGAAAGCCATGTACCGGTTCTTCCTGCACCTTCTCAAGAAGATCGGTGTTCTCCGTTGATGACTTGGAGGAGTGACACGAAGATCGGCTGGACCTCTTGCGCTCCAGATAAACGCACAAATGCGCAACCCGTCGATGAATGCATCTTGAACAAGGATCCGATCCATTTCCGTCACACGACTGCTTCAGGCTTCTGCATTCCGCACACGCCTTTGATACCCTTCGCTTTTTCTTTATATTTGCGCCTGTGCTTTCGCCAACACTGCATCTGTGATCATTATTGTCATTATCAGTATCATTGTTATCATCGCCGCCGCCATCACCACCATTACTATTGTTACTACTGCTGCTACTATTACTATTGTTATTGGCTTGATGCTGATGTTGACCATTTCGTTGGATATCGCAAAGTACTGATGGCTGTGTGTACGGCTCGAATGCAGATGCGACAGGATGCGGCAATGGAGCTGGGTCGGAAAACGAAACCGATTCTGGGGCGAGAAAAAGCGCTGGAGGGGGAATGTCCGAAGACGGGATGTTGACAGCTGTGATGTCGGACGGCTGACCAAACAACGCCGAAAAGGCAAGAGAAGAAATCTCGTCAAACCCGACGAAATCAAATGAATCGAGACTTGAATTGCTCATTCCGGTATTCTTCTTTCATCCATGCGATATTTCATAAAACGAAAACAGAAACACAAGTAAAAAAGTCACGCAGAAGACAAGGAAGAGGTATGCGCGCAAACTGACATTCTCTTTTTTTATAATTATTACAATTATTTTTTGGGGTTTTTTTTTAAATTTAAAAATACTGTTTTCTCACATCCTCCCCAATTCGCAACGAATCGATGGTCGAAATGGATTGCAAAAAGGCGGCAATAAAAGGGCGGCTCAAAGCGCTGAGCAGGGTGGGAATCCCCCGACTTCCGAGCTACGAAGACTGAGTGAACCTGTCGTAAAAAAAATATACATACGTATACAATATCATTTTTTGGACACTTGAGTCTGCCGGAAAGGATAATTAATTACGATGATGAGACGGCTAACCCTAACCTGCTGATGCAGGATCGAAAGACAGAAAAGACTCGGAACCCTAGCTTCATTAAGAGTGTGTTAATTCCCTAATTTGCGGCCATGCTCGAGGTGGGCCTCTGTTTAGCTTTGCCCAATTGACGTTTTTGTTATTTTTCTGTTATTTCCATTTCCATTCTCTTTCTTTTTCTTGTGTGGATTGGTTCCTCTATTCTGTCTCCGCGTTTTACATCTCTGAAATGGCACCCACCGCCGCCGCATCGAAGGCCAAGGCCGCCGCAAAGGTCGTGAAGCAGGGCGTCAAGACTGCAACTCGCAAGATGATCACCAAGGTTACGTTCCGCAGACCGTCGACTCTTGCTCTTGCCCGCAACCCCAAGTACTTGCGCCGCGCAACTGTGTCGACCAAGAAGACTGACCAGTTTGCCGTTCTGCGCTTCCCGTTGACTTCTGAAACCGCGATGAAGAAGATCGAGGATAACAACACCCTTGTGTTCATCGTCAACCGCCGTTCCACCAAGAAGCAGATTGCAGCAGCCATCAAGACCATGTACGACGTTGACGTCGCCAAGGTGAACACTTTGATCCGCCCGGACGGCCTCAAGAAGGCATTCATCCGCCTTGCCCCTGATCAAGAAGCTCTTGATGTCGCCAACAAGGTCGGCATCCTGTAAGTGTGCTGCTTTGATTACTCGCTGCTCTTGCCATTTCACTTGTTCTCTTCTTCTTTCTAGACACTGTCACAAATTAAGTTTCTGTAAAAAGAAAACCGCTCTATACTCTTTATGTTTTGAGTTACTCGTCACGGTACGTGGCGCAATCTTTCCTTCCTTCTAGCTCTTTTTTCCCTTGCTTTTTTATTGTACACACTTCTTGTTTTTCTCTGTTTTCTTCTTTTCAATCTCGACGGGAGAGTCTTCGCTGCCGTGTTCGGCGATGCGCTCTTTCAGCATTCAGACAAAGGCGCACACAATGAGTCGGTATCCTCAGTCTGCCTGCCTGCTCCTCATTATTGCAGTCTTGCAGTTTGTCGCGTGTGCAGAGAACAGTCGGGCGTATCGCATGGGATTTCAGAACTCTTCACCGCGGCTCAATGACAGTTCGCTGGCGATTAAGACCTTATTTATGTGGTCCCAGCATGCAGATGCCGCAATGATCACGACTGAAGTTCCATGGGAAGCTCTGTACACGGGAGCGAGCACGCCGGACGCGTTTGTGACGCAAAACTACGAAAGTCTGGTTGCGTACTATCGAAGCAAAGGATTCCTGCTGTGGGTGTACGTTGACCCTCAGAACGGAATGGACCGCTCCAAAGACTCGGAGTTTCTTATTCATATTGGAAAGAGCATTGCAGATCCCGACGTCCAGTTGCTCTTCGCACAGTTCGCCGATGCGATGGATCGCATTCTGATGCCGAATCATCTCGGATTGGCGCTCGAGACGAACCTCATTCGCTCTGTGGCTCCGGCGACGAACTATCTTGGAGTGAAGCAAGCTGCAACCAATGCAGCATCCATGATCCGGGCGCGCAATCCCAACGTAACACTCGGAATCAGTGTCCAAGTAGACGAGGCTTGGGGCAACGGTCCAAAGGGACAGTACGTGGGAATTGCACAGGATCTTTCGGATTTCTCATTCCTGCAAGAACTTGGCCTCTCATCCTATCCATTCTTTTTCTTCAGCGACCCATCCGAGCTTCCCTTGGACTACTTTTCGCGGTTGGTCCAGGATCACAATCTTCCAGTGTTCATTTCAGAAGGCGGCTGGACCTCGGCTTCTCTTCACGGTGGATGGTACGGCAACATCACTAGCTCGCCGCAGATTCAGAGCGATTACGTGTCTCGCGTCGCGCAACTGCTTGAACAAACTGCAAAGCCTCTTGCCTGGTTTCAGTTACCGTTCACAGACATTGATCTCAGCACTGTGCCCCCAGAACTTGTCGAGTCCTTCAAGCCCTTTGCTTCGCTTGGGTTGGTGGATGTGCTGCTCCAACCAAAACCATCGTTGGCAACTTGGGATAGCATCCTCTTTGCTAGACAGTGATTGCCTATCGTTCATAACCCTTCCCCGAGTTTCCAAGTTTCCGCAGTTTCCCAATGTGATCATCGGGCTAAGCTGTCACCGAAGGCAGATCCAAGCTGCATGTTTTGCTCTGCTTCTTAACTGGGGACGAGCACCCGCTCTTCCATGCAGATTGCTCTGCATCAAAGGGTCATCGTTTTCTTCTTCTTGCTCTCCAGTTTGAGTTTGTTGGGAAAGACCGCTCTTTGGAGCCATGCGATGTTTTCTGTCTTTTTCTTTTGGTGAAAGGTGCTGCTTGAGGGTTCGACAGAAAAGCACGAGCAAACAGAAAACAATAAGAAAGAATAAAAGGTGAAGAATTAAGAAATACTAGACTTGACTACGGTAAGAAAATCGTAGTGTTCAAATGTTCAAAGTTGATACACAAAGGTGTTTCATCCTCGGCTTCTTCACAGACAAATTCTACTAATTCTCTGTTTGTCTATTACTTTCATTTCCCAAACATTTGGTTATTATTTCCTTTTTATTTACCTATTTATTTATTTAATTTGATTTTGTTGTTGTTGTTGTTGTTGTTGTTGTTGTTGTTATCTTTTCATATCCGTCTTATTTATTTATTGTACATTTTTTCCCCCCACCGTCGGTTATTTATTTATTTATTTATATTATTTTGTGAGTTTGTGAGTTTGTCTTCCCTTTGCGTGACGAATGCAGTCCGAGCCACAAATAGCAGTTCGACGCAAGGCTCGGCGGCGAGTGGAAGTAGCAGAAGCAGACTCGGTCTGGGAATCCGCTGCGAAACACTCTACAAACTTTGCGACAAGCGCTGATTCAAATGGCTCTACAAGTCTGTCGATTTCCGCAAATGGATCTTCGATGTGCTGCTCTGAAGACGATGGAGGAGGAGGAGAGAAGCAAATTGACCTTTCGTTGATTCTGCAGCAACTATCAGTTTCATCATCGTCGATTGGTTCGCTTGGCTCGCTTGGCTCTGCTTCCACAAAGGAATCCAGTCTGCAAAACAAACTTGATGACTCGCGTCAGGATCACTCATCCAGGTCCGTCCTGTTGGAGAGGCCCGACGTGCTGTTATTGTCCAATCAAACTGTACCAGCCACACATACTGTCAACGACAGCGGGTGGAAAGATTCGTCGGACGTAAAGACGGTGGTCGATGCGGGTCTGCTTGGGGGTGATTCAAATAGAAAGCCAACGGAGCCGGAGCCGGGTCAGGGAGGAGAAGGAGGAGGAACAAATCAGAAATCAGTTGCGGACGTTGCGACGAACACGGCGGCGGTCTGCACGAGGCCGCTGAGTTCACAGACACTGATCTGGCCTACGCACAATGCGCAGGTCGAGGCGAGACCGGAGACAGCCTTCCAGAATGTACAGACCAGTCCGAGGCTACTGACGTTGGATCCACTGCTTCTTGGTCCTGCAGGAGTCGCCGGAGCGAATTCAAGGCCGCAGTCCGAGCTTCCGTCAAGAACATGCTCTGCGGAGTCGCTTGTGCTGGAGGAGGAACCCTCGCTGCAGCCCGTCAAGCTCCAAGGAGACTTTTCAAAACTGGAGAATCTCGTCCGGAAACTGCTGGCGGCAGTTCTAGCGGAGCCGTCTGCGTCTTCCGGAGGCCCTTCACGGACGCCATTACATTCACACAGTTACCATTCCCATACGCATTCTTCGCCGGGATCGTTTTCCAGGAAGAGAAGCGGAAGTTCTGGAAATTTGTCGCAATTGCCGCCACTCGTTCCATCGTCGAATGCGGTCACGGCTCCAAGCCACAGCAGCAATGTCGCCAGTAGCACCGCGGCGATCGCCAGCAACAACAACAACGTCCCCAACTCTACTTCGAATTCGTCCGCCGGTGGCCCAGGTGCAACAGCCGTTGGTTCCAAATCGTTTGAAGGATTTGCGTCCATGACAAGACCAGGCAGCTTTACAAACCTCTCGCTCTCTGGGGACAAGGAATCGATCGACTTGTTGTTGTCGCTATCCACGCAAATGTCTGTGCTTTCATCGTATATTTCTTCGTCGCTATCCGTTCTTGTTCCAAAGTCTGATTTTACAACGGACGTTGGGAGATCGCTACGCCGAATCTCTCTCTCGCAGGATCCTTCTGCGTCGGCATCGTATTTGCCAATGACACCGTCCTCGATGAATTCCGTTGTGCATATGTTTCCCCACAACATGGGCATTTCTCATCATGGCTACAGCTCCAGTGTTCAACATAATATCAGTAGCGGTACTGCCGCAGAAGCAATGACAACTGCTCAGCTTTTGGGAGGGCCTCCTGCTTCCACGGGGCCTGATGCTTCGTTCTTGTCTTCCTCGTCGCACTCGTCTTCCTCGGTGTCATCGACAGATGAGGTTATGGCGTCGCTGCACATGGATTCCGAACAAGCGGCGACTGAAAAATACCCGTCGGATTCTGGCTCCGCTTCCTCCCCCGCGACTGTCCGGTCACAAAACTCTTCTGTGGTGTCGTCTAACTATTCAAAGTCGTCATTCAGTTCCGGATCAGGTGCAGGTTCCGACTCCGGTTCTGGCTCCAGGCATCCGTCTGGTTCTTCCAGCACTCAATATGGTACCAGCTTTGCAGAGTTGCATAATGCGGCTACCCCGGCCTCTGTGCTGCACGACTCCAACAGCAAAAGTAGTTTGCGCCGCGGTTCTTCTGTTGCAGTTGTCGTCGACGCGTCTGGTTCTGAAGATGGGAGACCCCTGGAAGATCCGAGCAAGGGACTCGGTAGCGAGGGTGGGGCAGGCGGGTCTGTGCTCGAGTTACCGGACCACACCCACATAAGTCTTCCTGGAAACCAGTTCTTGTTAGCAAACGGCACGGCACTCCGTTTGGAGCTTGATCCTATTACAGAAAGGCCCTCCCGTCCATCCGCTCTTGCAAAGCAAAACAATACGTGTCCCGGCTGTGGCTGCTCCATTGGCGATGGGCGCATCTTCTCATCAAAGGCCCGCATGTGCGAATACACAAATCTGCTGTTTTGTCGCAAATGCCATTTGAACAGCAAGTCTATTATTCCGTGGAAGGTGCTTCATCAGTGGAGCGTGGAAGAGTGTTTTGTTTCCGAGATTGCATTGCACTTTCTGGAATCGGTTTGGTCGCACCCCATTATTTGTGTTTCTGCGATCAACCCGCTCTTGTTCGAGCGTGAATCGGTGATGCGCGAGGTCCGCAGACTGCGCCTTCGACTGTGCGAAATTTGCGAAAAGTACCCAGAGTCATTGACGAAGAGCGTCATGGACGCACTGCTTGGAAATCGTGTGTATATGACGCACGACACGGAGCTCTTCTCGCTCTCGGATCTCGAGTCGATTCACAAGAACCCAACGATCGTCTTGCAAGAACTTCGCGATGCCTATACCCTCTCCAAGACACGTCTGGAGTCCACTTGATCCCGCTGATTTCTCAGTGGGCTTGCTGAACCTGGCTCGCTTGCGAGATTCCTTCTGGCGATTATTTTTGTTCGGATCTCAACAGTCCTTTTTTTTTCCATTCCGCCCCAGAGTGTTCTTCCTGCAGCGGTTGTGAGACCACACACACATACATATACACGTGCACATTCTCACGCACACACATTCATTGCAAGATTTGTGCTGTATATAGTATGACCCCTTTTGTTTTTCAAAAATAAAAATTAAATAAATAAATAAAAAACGAGCTGAATGGCGCTGCTGCAGTTGACTAATTTAGTATTCTTGTTTTATTATTCAATGTTCACTCCGACAAGTCTCCGGATAGTATCGCGAGTCTTGTCTGGGACCTGAGCCCACGCCAGCCCCGTTCCTTCTTCCACGGCCGAGATATATGCCGCGATGCACTCCTTGATGGCCCACAAGACATTGTCGGAACCCGCCCACCGCTCTGCAAGATCGTCCAGCCGAATTTCTTCTTGCGTCGACAAGAGCACTGCATACACAGCTGTTGCACCAAGCTCCCGTAGCCCCCACAACGCCCCCACAACCATCCCCTCTCGAACATCCTCCGCCTTGGCAGCCAACTCTCCCTTTTCCGAAAGACACTCCTTGAGCGCCTTGACATACGTGGACGCCACCCGCCCAACCAATGCCTCATACAGCCCTCCGTATCTTCTGCAAACATACCCCGTCACCTTCGCAGCTTCTTTGCGCAGCGCGGATCCTTGCGAAGTGGCAAGCGGAATGTTGACCGACAAAACCAGCGAAATGAGCGCAGGACACAACTGATGCAAATACAACTCGACGGCCAAACTCTGGTTTGAGCATACTGACCGAATCAATCCAAGAGCGTTCTGGAGCTGCGCTAATCGCACCGTCATTGATGGATTTGACGCCCCATTCGCAACCATTGTTTGCCCAAAGAACGACAAGGACAACTGGACCGTCTCGACAATATTTCGCACAAGATACGGCAGTGCGGGTGCGACGCCCTCTGCCGTGGCCACTGCATGCAATGCAGCCGTTCTTGCCTCCTCTGCATCCTTTCCAGACGACGCCACCGAGTCCGCAAGTGCCTTGAAAACTGCCTCCAGCCACTGCCGATGCTCCACACTCAAAACATCACCCACTCGAGCCTTGATCACAATGCGGTCCTCCGCGTTTGGGCCACTTGCCGAGCCCTGGCTTGCGGTTCCATTTGCACTCACACTTGTGGGATTCGCTGCTTGTGATCTTCTCGAGCCACGCCGCCCTGGCGTGTTCCTTCCTCCAGCAACAGCGGAAGCAGTCGACACCGATCCAGACGCTCCTGGCCCTGCAGATGTCGATGCGGATACCGCAGAGGCTCCTGCAACCATGGAAGATTCCTGCAGGGTATTCGAGTTTGCGAACGACTGCAGGCTTGCGGCGGACGGGTTCTGTGGAATTCGAGGCTGCACGCCTTCGACCGCCAGCCAATGCGATGCAACGGTAATTTTTCGATTCATGGACGGCGGAACACGGACCGTCAGCGACGATGACAACGGAACAATCGGGTCTTCCACATAGAACAAGCCTCCGCCAGTCGTGCCCGGGACTCTGATAAAGTCTCCATAATGCCGCACACTTGCAATTTTTGTTCTGTCATTCTTGGATTGCACTGTCGGTGGTGCAGACGCCGTGGCCGAACCCAATGTTTGGAACGCTGGCTTGTCAATCCCAATTCGTTCGCGCGCTGTGAAATCTGGGGTTGTCAGTGGATCCACATTCTTGGCTCTTATCGCCGAGGAAATGTCTGCTGGCAGAAGAACTCTGCGCTTCGATGCGCGCATCCGCTTCATCGCGTCGGACAGAAGATCGCGAACTCGGAACTCAACATCTGGCGCAATTCGACGTGCGATTTCATCATCAAGAGACGGGATTCCAGACTGCTGAGCAATCACTTGGATAATGTCCTTCGGCAGATACGACATGACTTTCCTCTGTGCTTTCTCGTCTAATCACCAAACAAAAATCTCAGACCTTACTTTAAGTAATAAAACAGATGAACAATCAGAGAACAACTACTACTGCTGCTGCTGCTGCTGCTGCTACTACTGCTACTGCCACTGCCACTGCTACTGCGAAATGAACAAAACGAACAAAAAGAAAAAAGAAGTCGGTGCGGAAACCAAGACGTCTTGTCTTTAGAGAGAAAACCCAATGAAAAAAAATACACACATAGTAAAGAAGTTAAAAGAATAGCAAAAAGGAAGCTTGGGAACTGCCGGGAATCGAACCCGGGACCTCTCCGACCCTAACGGAGAATCATACCAACTAGACTACAGTTCCAAAGGCGAGGTTTCTAAGACTGCAGATTCAACATCTAAAAAGTCAAAACAGAAAATATTAAATAAAAGCACTGTTGTGTTCATATTCTGATGTGTTTACCTTCTATTTGGGGCACCACGTTGCTACGCTGCGCCACACGTTGTCGGTTTATCCTTTTCGTCTTCTTCATCTTGTCTTGTTTTTTCCGGACCCTTATCGTCACCGACCGTGGGCCGTTGAATAATGACACGTCGTTGTCATGCATACGGGGGAATACACATAAACAGACACGGTCAATACTGGCCGACACCAGCACGTTTTGTTTCACAAGGAATTCGTGCTTACGCACGCTCGGCCAAAATTCAGCCGGTGACACAGGCTCCGTATTTTCGACACTCTTGAACGCAGCATCCGTAGCCATCTATTCTATCATTCGTTGGTTTGGTTTTTTGGTTTCACTTTTTTATCCAAATATGGGCATGGGTGCGCTGGGATGACGCGTTCGCCTGCGCCTACGCCGCTCGATGCAGGGCCTCCTAGGTCCCGCAGACCTCCTAAGAGACCACGTGTCACTACGCCTGCTGCTTGGGCCGTCAGAATCAAAATGCACCCTTCTCAGGAGGAACGTGCCACGCTGAGAAAGTGGCTCACAGATTGATCGAGACTGGGAACGGAGCGCGGAACATTTATCTGAAGACCGCCGTGAGGCGTGTTGGGGCCTGTCCCCTCCCTGGCAACGGGATGCAGGATTGAATATGCATGTCCATTCGTAGATATGCATGTTCAGTGCATAATGCAGGCGTGCTGCTTTGTGCGATAAAATAAATAGTAGTTTATTTGATGTTTTTTAAGAGCACTCTTTATTGCAAAACCACCACATCGGTGTGCGCCATCTGACGAGCCCATCGAGAAACAGTCCACGGATTTCGAGCCAATCGACGCGTACTGCACGACGAACAAAATGTTGCGGCTGTGGAAATGACCTTGTATTACCTTTATTTCGGTTTTGTCAGCATCCAAAGAGGGTGCGCATGAGGATGCTTGCGAATCCAGCGACACGCCGTTCCTGTGTCACCAGATATTCCTAATGCAAGCGAGTTGGAGTCTTGAACAGCGCGTCCGTGGAAGGTGAGTATGCGAGGACTATATGTCAGGTTCTGCCGGACATTTCACGACCGTTCCCCGGATTCTATGCATGGATTGAAATGGGTGTGCTCTAAAGGAATGAACAGCACAGAGAGACAGAGAGACAGAGAGACAGAGAGAGAGAGAGAGAGAGACACACACACACACACACACACACACACACACACACACACAAGGACGGGTAACACATGGTCCAAAGAAGTGGATTACTGTTTTTCCACGGTGCATTCGTTGGAGAGCGAGCCGAAGTTCCGAGCGATAATGCGTTCGCGATTCCTCTTACGAACGCAGTCAAACTAGTTCCTGAAAAGGTCACTGTCTCTGTCACTTATACAGATGATGCTGTTCATAGCTGCATTCGGACGGTGTTTCGCATTCCCACGGCTCCTGCAGTCCTTTCCGATGCAAAATCGCTGCTGTTTGTGTTTGACGGCTCCCTAATTCCAAAGTATGAGGCAATGTCGTTCTGCGGCGAAATTGAAAACCCGACACATCTGACGAAGAAGGAGAAGGAGAAGGAGAAGGAGAATAACAATGGCCGTGATGATGAGGCTGCTGATCGGGTTGGTGATGCTCACGTAAGAAGGCATGTGAAATGGTTTGGCCTTCGTGGAGAATGGATCGACAGAAGAGAGTGGACCGATTCGCCATATGCAGAAATTATGTTTCCGGACGTTTTAGAAGCTTTGCGCGAGGAAAGGCCATTGGTGAAGACTGACGCGCCGCAGAACGACGCTTTGAATGCGCTGAGCAATGCAGTGTATGTGGGATGTGTACCAATGTCTGCAGCGGTTCGAGACCAGTTGCTGCAAAGCGACGGGAACTTTGCGTTCATTGTAAAGTACAGGAGCAAGCCAAGGAAGCTCAAGCCAACTAGTACCTCAGGCTGCAGCTACTTGTCATGGTCGTTTCCTCTCCGGGCCTGTTTGGACATTCCTGCTGAGTTTGTATGTCAAGTCTCCACCGCAAGGGCAATATCACAAATAGCGTCGTCCACGCATCCAAGCGCTCTCCATCCCCTTGTGACTGGGAACAAGGCGCTTTTTCGCCTGTCGAAGCAAACAATCGCGCATTCGACGGGGTTTTTCAAACAAAAGGTTTCAAAGGTTAATATTGCCGTGAACTTTGGTACTCCTCTTAATGCATCGATTGCCGAATGGTTTCCAATGCTGCTTGCCATTGCGTTTCTTGCGTGTCTCGTGTGGGCGCTGCACACAAGGCTCGTGGAAGGGTCACATCCATCACCACGAAGATCGTTCGCACGCAGCGGCCTCGACGGGTTCGACGTTGGCGATGATGATTTGCATGAATTGTAAATACGTCATCTGCAGAAGAAAAAAGAACTGATGTGTTGCATGAAACTTTTATGCGCACAACCAAACCACAAAGGCACTCTGGTCTTTTTTTCTTTCTTTCTTTTTAAAACAGGAAGAAAAAGCAGACCGACAAACAAACAAATCTGGACGCAAAAACAAACAAACAAACAAACGCCAACGGGAAAGGAGAGTGCACCATAAATTTAAAAGAGGAGAGAGAGAGAGAGAGAGAGAGAGAGAGAGAGAGAGAGAGAGAGAGAGAGAGAGAGAGAGAGAGAGAGAGAGAGCCGCATCTCTTTAAAAATTGTACCCAAGAGAGTCCCAGAAATCGCACTGAGACTTGTAGTACTGCTGGGAAATGTGCGAGCCCTGACCTGCAGTAGTAAATGTGGACTGTAAGAGCGTTTGGGAATCAAACTGGGGCCACTGGAACGGAGTCTTGCTACCCGCATTGGGATCCCCAACAGATCCGATGTACTGGCCCCAAAACTTGTTCATGACATCGCCAAGGACCACCTCGGCAGGAGTGTATTCGAAACCTTCAAGTCCGTCAAGATTGAAGACGAAGGGTAGCTCCGAGCCATGGCACGTATAATTGACGCAGTACGCATAGTTGGGACCCCATGGATCGAACGACAGCACATGATCAAAATTGTAGAAGAAGACTGGGGCACCGTTGGCTGCAGCCTTGTACGCCATCTGTCTGGATGGACATACGAAAAGGTAGTCCGTGATGAGAACAGCCAATGTTCCCCGGCAGTCCTCGAGTGTCCAATCCCATTTGCAAGACGGATACTGCTTGATCACCAAGTCGTACTTTGACTCGAAAATCACTTTAATGAGTGCATCGTAGGCGATGTCAGGCAAATGATGCGCAAATCCGCCAAACGAAAACATGATCCCTTCATCTGCATTCGTCCCCATCAGAATAGGCATCTTCTGGAACTTACCTTGCTCAAACAAGTCGACGGGCTGCCCCATGACATTCGAACCATCCACCACGGGCGAGTAGTACAACGCATACGACAATGAAAAATTGAAAACATCCGGAAGCTTGAACACCGCCTGCTCTGCGTTCAAGATGTCATCCATGCTCTTTGACCGCAAGCAGGCCTCGTCTGCTCCTTTGCATCCCATCTTATCGGCAAGCAAATTTCCGTACTGAATGGCTTCGTCTATGGTCTTGTAGAGCACAGCAGCGGGATTCGACTCCATGACTGCCGCATGGAACAGCCCAACGGACAACGGGGAAGTCAAGTGCAGTGCAACGCTCATGGCACCAGCCGACTCTCCAGACAGGGTAATTCGATCAGGGTCTCCACCAAAGTATTCAATGTTCTTCTGGACCCACAGCAAAGCCATGCGCTGATCCTCCAGTCCATAGTTGCCGTGGTTCAGCGACTCGGTCACAATAAATCCCGTCGCACCGACTCTGTAATTCACAATCACAGACACCACGTCATGATCTTCGGCAAAAATTTGGCCTCCATAAAGCCCCGTCATTGCCGAGCCCTGCGAGAAGGCCCCCCCAGGTAGGAACACATACACAGGCTTCAAGTTCTTGGACCCCTTTTCGCCCCCGAGCGACGACACTGGAGAGAAGACATTCAGATACAAGCAATCCTCCGATACCGTGTCTGGGCACAGAAACTTTGGGAGATCGCACCGTTGCGGACAGCCAGGCTTGTACGCATCAGCAGCCCAACGGCCAAACGGCTGCACCTCCACAGGGGATTTCCAGCGAAGGGAGCCAACAGGCGGCGACGCAAATGGAACTCCAAGAAACTGCGCGGCGGTTGGATACGCAGAATCCACAAATCCGGTTACTTCGCCTAATGGAGTCGATACCGTCACAGGAGTAGTCGATGCCGAGCACAACACCAAACTCAGCACGACTGCGAACGCGGCACACTGAAGCCGTGACCGCGGGCCGCGGGATCTCGAAATCATCAGAACTATCCAAGATACGAAGCCGCGCAAACGTGGAATCGAAAGCGTGATATTTCAGGTTTTCTTAATTGAGAATCTGGTCTGATACGAAATGTGGAAAGTATCGTACGGAAGGACGCAACCAAAATACGACACCTTGGCAATTTGGCATCCGTCGTCAGTTTGTCGTTGTTGTCGGAAGACTTACAGCAGAAAGAACAGGCAATGAAGAAAAGAACATGGCCCCGCAGGCGTCGCAGTCTTCGTGTGCGTGACTCATGCAATTGACGATGTTGCAATCTGCAGACAGGTGGACATGCACGGATGGAAGAAAAGGAAACAAGCATGAAAATCGTGTACCGATAGAAACAGAGAGAGTTAGAAAAAGAAAGAAAGAGAGAAAGAGAGAGAAGATACGACAAATGAAACCAAACATCATTGTAGCAGAGAATGTACTATACAGAAAAACACACAACGAGACATGAATGAAGGCTCAAAAAGCAACAACACCCCACTTGCAATTTTCCAATTGAACGGCTGACAACACCAGGAAAGAAAAGATGCAGTCTTGAAGAAGAAGAAGAAGGAGGAGGAGGAGAAGGAGGAGAAGGAGAAGGAGAAGGAGAAGACGACGAAGACAACTCGAGTTGACTAAACTTCTCGCTCTGGTTCGACGATTGGATACATTTGCGCCATGTAAATGAACATCCAGATTAGCCACATCGAAACCGTTGCCGCCACAACTGACGTTCTCGCAAGACTGATCACATTGTTCAAGTCAATCATTAATAACAACAATACAACCAAAACCAGACAAATTAATATATGTATTTTTTCGATTTTTTTTTTTTTGAAGATCATCATCAGAATAAAAAGTACGCATCATCATCATGAGGGCTAGCATCATCATCCTCACAACCATCACGACAAATCACAATCTTAATCATAAGCATTTTAACAATAACAAAACATACGATTTGTCTTTGCCGCAGCACACCATTGTAGCAAACAGCATGAGGGCTCCCAAAGCGAGAAAGGCGAATGAGCCGTAGAGAATTCCGAGGGATGGTACGCCCATTTTCTGTTGTTTTAAAGTAACCACAAAAAAAAAAAAATCAACAACAACAGCAACGAAAAGAAAGCCGAAAAAATAAATTAAAAAACAGAAACCAAAGCAGCAGAGTGTTAAATGGAAAGGCAAAAAAAAAAAATCGAGAAAATTGCATATGTGCGGAAGGAAATGTGTTTAGTGTACAGCAACTACGAGCAGTGGGGAACGTCTCTCATAGTACAATCAGCATAGGGCGAATTATGGCTGACCATCCCTAAGCAGTCTTGCATCGATACCGAATGCGGATAAAATTCAGAATGGGGTGGCAGGCCCCAGTACGCCGAAGCGTTCTTCTGATAGATGTCGCGCGCACCATTCCAATCTGTCGATCCAGACGTGCCGAACAGGACGGGTCCATCGGAACGACGATGAACGGGCGTGAATGAAAAAAAGGCGAGCGGAATAGCACTGTCTGAAATTTCTGGGTGAGCAACGGAAAGTTAAATAAAGAGTGAGCTGTTAGGACAAACAAGTTGGAACATTCGGAAAACGAGATGAGGCTCATTTGCTTGCAGACGGTGAACAATCGCTTGTGTGCCAACTGCCGAGCGCAGTTCTCGTTTGACTGCCGCTCACGCTCTCACTCTATCTCTTTCTCAGTATCGACGAAGGCACCGTTAGTGACAACAAAAAAAAAGTCGTGAGAGGGGCTCATCTGCCTTCGAGGAAGAAGTTGGGATAGAAAAAGACACCTTGGGAACTTTCGTCTCTGCATAGAACGCACATTTCCTCGGCAAGCTGTAGATAGTGTTTGGCGACGGGAATGGACATTTTGAGTTCCTTGCTGAGATCGATTTCTGTAATGCATGTGCGTTCTCGCGCAAGCTGAGCAATTTTGTGGTTCATGGGCTTTGGGTCAAACGACGCCGACTGCACAACTCGGATTGCAGAATTCGACGAAAAAGACCGAACCGTCAGCTCAATGCCGAGTTTCGGAAACACCTTGACTGCCTCATCCAAATCTTCGGGCGAAATCATGTCCGTCCCTCTCGCCCTATTGTACATGACATAGACATCGATCAGCGACATCATGCCGTGGTTCTTCGGAAGCTGAGCTGCGATAAAATCACCAAGTTGCTTTGCGAGCTCTCTATGGAACCGTTCTCCGGCAACCTGCTTGGTGACTGGGTTCAGAATACCTGCTGACACAAGCATGCTATCGAACTCACTCTTCTCGGAATCGTCGATGAGCGCAACCCGGTCCGCGAGCTTCACCAGTTCCTCTGCATACTTCATCAGCGCATCCAAATCAGAAAAGGCCTCCGACAACGAACTCTTCTGCGCCATCGACTGCTTGGTCACCATGTTAATGATACCAGAAATACCAGCAGATCGAGACTCGAATCCTCTCTGTACTGTTTGTCGCGAGTTCTTTGCAGACTTTGACGACACCCACTTTTTCTGATTCAGAATCTTGCGTAGCTGAAGCAGAAACTGGTCTCTGCCGCCGTCCATGGATGACTTCGAACGGAACGAAAGTTTAAAGTACGTTGTAAACAGATCGTCCGATTGCCGAACTCCGGCGTCCGGACTGCTGGACAAATCGCTGCTTGACACCGAAACTGGGACTAAATGAAGCGTAAGCTTGGGCGAAGAAAACACCCCAGGAAAGAACCCAGCCTGTGTCTTTACGGATGCGACATGCGACAAATGAAGCTGTAATGCTCGTCTCTGACCTTCTTTTTCAAGCCATCTTCCCGACCATTCATCATACATAACACACGTAACGTATATAAAATTAGCATTTGGTATTAAGAGTGGGAAGAAGGGGAAAAAAACCACGAAATGCTCAACCAGCAGTCACGACATTGAATAGAGATGAGTTTGTTTTTTCTTGAAGAGATCATACAACAAGCGATGTGTACTGAGTATCAGATCTCCGTCGTCGTAATCTGTCGCATCATCTCCATTGTACAATCGAATATGCTTTTCAATCACCACAATAATTTCGTTTTCTTCGTCCCACAACACAGGCGCAAACGAAGAAGTTACTTCGCATGGTCGCCATCGATCCATTCTTCTTTTTTGTGGTGTTATGCTGCGTATCTGCTTTGCGTTCATTAACAAACAGAAAAAAACAGAAGAAAAAAACACGAGCGCTCGACTCCAGAAACCCTCGTTGGACAGAAAAGGGTTTCCCGGACTGCTGGGTCGGGTCGTGTGCGGCGTGCTGATGATGCGGCATCATGTTTTGTGGGTTTCATATTACCCTCCAACCCAAATATGTCTTGCGGACAGCTGTGAAAATCATCGGATAGTATGGGCAAGTTTTTTACAGCCGCCGACATTGCTGTTGAATGAAGACCGACCTTTTCCCCCCTGCAGATTGCTGCTACCGGCTGTCGTCGTTGTCGCTGTTGTTGGTGTCGCGGCGGCGTAGGTGTGCAGGTCGACGCCCCAATGAGAGACACTGTCCAATACTGACAACCCGATTCCTTGTAATCGATGACTCCTCCACCGCGGCCTCTCTCTGTCTGCGGTGCACACCATTTGCCAATCAGCAAAATAAATACAATATCCGCTCGATTGTAGTGGTGAAAACAGAGAATGAAAGATCGAGAGAGAATGAACAAGTGGATTAAGAATGCGGAATGGCAATAAATGAAGCTCGTTGAAATCCCTGGCTTTCTCCTGGTTCCGAGGGTCCAAACGGCTTCTAACGAATGCACTCATTGATCCATTCGAGAGCTCTGAACAGGAAAACATGTTGTTTCTGTTTCGGGGTGCGGACACCCGCGGATGTCCCACTCAAAAGGAGAGCTTTCATTGGATGGGACGCTGATGCTCATTGATAAAGTCCCTCTACGCCAAATAATCTGTTGTTGAGACGCAGCATGCGAGCCAAATGTTTGAAGAAGTATGTATTTGAGGGTAATAATACTCAAAAGGCATCAAGTACTGTAAGTAATGGAATCCACTTGCTGTCTGCTTGTACCCGCACCTGCTGCAGGTGAAAAAAGGTGAAGGGTGGTCTTGTTTGTGGGTCGCTTAGGGAGGAAAAACATTTCGAACACGAGTGCTCGCGCCACACGAGACGACCGTCCTTGGTGGTGAAAGAGAACGGAAGACCCCGTGGGCAAGAAGAGGACAGGATGGCTGAACTGGATATAAGAAATATAAATTTTGATATTCCGTACAAGGCACAGGAGATTTTGGTGTTTCCAGAGTTGCGACGACAAGCGTGTGAATTGCTTGCGAATCTCGAAAGGCCGAGCATCTCGCTTCTTGCAAAGCTTGCGTCCCACAAGACAGTCCGCAGAATTCTGGCGATTGAGTTGGATGTGGCGTATTCTGTGTCTTTGGCTCTCAAACACTGTGCGTTGCCCGAAGACTGTGCTGAAGAATGCTGGTATTTGATGGACTGCTTGTGCTTAGGAACGCTGTCGTCGATGGAAATGGCGCAGTTTGTGGCATTTCGACTGACTTCTGCTTCACCGTCTATGATTTCGTTCTTGGCCAACGTCTTGTTTCTCAGCAGGGAAAATTCGAGCGCAATAACACAGAGTGACGACAGATCCGATGTGCTATCGGTGTCACATCTGCATGGAAGAAGTGCCGCTGGGACCAGCATTCGAGCGTCTGCTGGCGGTTCGTCATTGAACGATGACGAGATGCGGATCAGCTCCGAGAACCTGCTGAAATGCCTACAGTCAAAAGAGATACACAGTGTTCTGATTGTCCTGTTGAGCCAGCCCAAGTATGTGCGACCGGTGCTTCACTTGCTGTTGCTAGTGTCTGATGAGTTTCGCGAGGTCGTTGAAAATCTGGACCACTCGCTCAGTTTTTCATTCCGAGTGCTGCGAAACGCATTCGAAAAGATGCAGACCTCCATGCTGAGAGCAGCCGAGGTTCTCGAGGTGGAACAGTGTGCATTGTTGGCTCAGACCGTGCTTGAGAATATGGCGCGTGTCGTTGGCGAACCAGCATTGCCTACATACATGGCGCAACTGGACTTTTATCCTTCTGCTTGGAGTATCGTCCACTGGTTTATGACGCAAAAGGCAGATGATCGCATTGTGCTTGCAATTCAGCCATTGTTGGATGCAATGCACAGGATTTCGGGCGTCACGGGGGGGCTTGCCCCCATCGCGTCTCCAGCGTCGAGCTTTGCTGGCATGGAGAGCAAACCAGCAGTCGCTCTGGCCAAGAACACGCAGACGACCACCACGGTCGCCGCTTCACAGTCCTCAAATCCAACTCCAATGCTGGCGTCTCAGATAGAAGAGAAGAACTTGCAAGAGCAGGAAGCAAGCTTGAATCTCAGCGAGTTGCAAGACTGGGCGTTTGAACAGAGCTTGAGAGAAGTGGAAAGTACTCAGCGACCGGTCGTTGCAGAATCTGAGAGAGGCTCTAGCAGCGCAAGGGACAACACGTCATGCGGCACTCGACATTCCAGCAGGGCTCCCACCGTCCACGACGTTTCTTCTTTGAGCATGGATATCATCTCGAAAGTGCAATTGCTCCGCGATCACTGTTCTGCATTGCTGATGGAGGCTGAGAAGTCACGCACGACTGTGGCGGACATGCAGCAACAAGTAGACAAGTACAGAGGGCTTGCCCAGACGATCCACCGCCTGACCATCGGAAGCCAGCAACCCGCTCTGCAATGAGCTGCCATTTCGCTCCGAGAACCTGACGAGGCAGGTGGCGCTTCGTTTGACGTCTAATGGCCAGCCCCCCCATCAAACTGCTGTTTGTTTGCAAAGGACGGATTATGGAACCCTGAGGATTGCAATTCTCCCCTTCCTCTCTCTCCTCTCGCTGTGTGTGTGTGTTCGATTTTGTACCGCATTACCCTTTTAGGAGAATTTCCGCATCGACTGCTCTATCCGTTGACGTGTTTTCCGCCAATGAGAACATTTCTTGAGACTTTTGCTCGACTGCACTTTATCCTTTTATGGAAGTACAACCTAGCACAAGGAATGCCACCTCGGGCACTGACAACTGGATGCAGCACCTGACACTTTTGAAATTCCTCCTGCAAATCACGATTCGCTCCTGGATGCGTGCTGCCACTGAAATTCAAGCAGGTCGTCAAAACCCTCCCCGTCTTTTGCATCCCGCATGACTACCGCACTGCTTGCGAATACCATTGTCGTATTTTTTGTGGTGTGACTTTGTTTGTTAGTTTGTTTGTCTGTCTGTTTGTTCCCCCCCCCCACAGGCATCTTCTTCGTGATTCTTTTTCCTGTCCTCAAAGAGAATTTTGTGCAAGAACTGTGCACAATCATTCACTCTAGTCATGCATTCTTCTAGTTTCCCCAGCAGTTTCCTGCTCTCAAATTTGCAAAATGCGTCCAGCGTCCCCCAGATCCTCCTGCCAAACGCTGGATACGGGCAACTAAATCTGACACAGATGTTTGGTGCGCATTCAATTTCACTGGACAGCTCCCATGCTCCACCATGGACCGACAACAATGCGCAACTGTTCATTGCACAACAGTCTTTGATTCCCGGTCTTCTTCGCCCAGTCAGCGGCATTGATGTTTGCAGTGCGTCGGATGTTTCGTGCGCAAGCATTCCTTCGACTTCTCCAACGACGTCTTTTTTTGATGTCAGTTCGGGGATGAAAACAGCCTTTCGATGTCATTCTTCGGCGACGTCACCAAACGTCGAGAAACGGTCTGAGGGGTTCCCAGTACGCAGCAGCGGCACATCAAGGACCCATCGACCTGTTGCGTGTCTTCAGTGTCGGCTCGTACATCGTTCATGTGATGGCAGTTCTCCGTGTCTTCGGTGCGTAGAAAAGGGGACCGGACAAACATGCGCGTATCCGACGCGGAAGAAAAAAGGACAGGTTGCTTCTGAAGTTGCTGCGCTGCTGCGTGTGGACAGCCCGCGAGTGGAGGAAAGAAAAGAATCCCAGCCTATCGAAACCCTCCCAAGAACCCCTTCCGGCACTTTCACGTTGCCTTTTGGGCAGTTTTGTGTCATCGATATGCAACGTGAATTTCGGAAACGGTTTCTGTCACACTACCAGATTTCCGAGAGCGATCTTGTGGCAGACGATCTCTGTTTTCGTCAAATTGCAGAGTATCAAACGGTTTTGGATGTAATTCAGGTTCCTGCATTGCTTGCCGTTGGCCCCAAGGTCAAGAGCTTTAACAAGGCAGTGACAGATCTTTGTCCTTACAATGCGGAGGAGTTCAATGGTGCTCGATGCCCAATGACTTGGGATCTTATTGCTCCAGAGTCAATCTTGCAGCTCATGGAGCTGTGTCTTGGTGCGTTTTGCACTCCCGGCAAACAAGTCTTGTCTGCAGTTGTCTCACTACGCGGGAAGAACAATCAGCAACAATGTGCGTCCGTGGCCGTTCACATTTTTCACAATAGCGTCGGATTTCCCATTGGCACGTTTACAATTGTCACTCCACTCGACCCGCTTCCCAAGAAGGCCAAGTAGGCCCCATTACGAGAAGAAAAACCAGAAAAAGGATGAGCTATCGAGGACTGCTCGTGCTCAACAAAAACCGTCTTAATCAAATCAAACCCGTTCGTCCCGCAGAAATATATCTTAGGTGTGACTGGCGTCTTTTTCTCTTTTTCATACATGCCTTGCCAGCATGTCAACTGGCCCAAGCTCTCGATGATGCGATCGAGGTTGGACTTTCTTGTACTGTTCGATGTACTGAAACGTTCATGGCAATGGGAACGACGGAAAGAGAATCGAAATTTCTTCTTTTGTGAAAAAGAGCGCACCTACGCCTTGTGGGGCCGAAAGACCCATTAGCAAAGGAGCGTGCAGATATCCATGTGCACGCATCACGAGTTTGCCACTGTCTGTCATTCACCCATAAATGCATGATCTCTACTTCTCTAGCAACTGGGCAGAAAAGCGGGCGCGCAACGGCAAGCGCAGGAATCGAAAACTAGGACTTTAACAGTCTTGCATAGATCTTCAGGACTGCCCATACCAAGACACGAAAAGCAACCAGAAACAACACCATGGAAAGGAAATCGAATTCCAAGTTGTGGAGGTTGTAATGGTAGTTTTGATTCTCGACGTATTCTGTGATTACAGACTGCTGTGTTGGTGTGTACTTGCCTGGCTTCTCGAGCCCAAGTTCCACAATGTAGAGCGCTTCTCCAAACCATCGTGCCCACGAAATGTTCCCGATTGCTCCCATGTCTTCGACGCTCTGTGCACCCCCTGTGCTAAGGCCGGAGAGCAACGTTGCAACGGCAGCCAGGAGTGGCGCCAGATGGGCCGGCAGAAGAACAGAACACAAATATCCGAGGCCGAACATTATGGCTTCGAACATAATCATGATGGACCAGTATTGTCCAAAATCTGAAGACGGAGCCACAACCACCGCGAATGTGGCAGAAAACATCAGAGAATACAGGAGAATAAGAGGGATGTCCGCAACTGACCGAGCAACGACATACGCAGATGTCGAAGTTCTTCCAAAGCCATGTTCTCGCAAGAAAACTGACTTCTCGTTCGTGAAAAATCGGCAAGCAAGAGCGGAGGCGGCAAGACCAAGGGCCATTGTCGTGTAAACGATCATGCGTCCGATTTCATCTTGAACCGCAGTCACACAGAAGGTCATGCGAACCGGAGGAGGGCAAAACGGAATGTACTCGGATGACAGAGGGGGTTGGAACAGATTCGTGGAAACAAAACCGATTCCAATGATCAAGCCCGTCAAAACGTGAAGTACGACGTCCAAGGCAACCGAAGATATGTCTCGGTAGTGCTGCAAGAGCGCACGATTCGTCAGCAACCACACCTGATAGAACCAAGACACAGCCTTAACCGTTTCGTCGGCCATGCCTCTTGATGAAGCAGCGACCAGATCTCTTCCGCTGTTTTCCGCGATCTCGGCTGTTCGCGCATACGACGATCCGGCTGCTTTCCATATGTCAGCCAACTGAGACACAGTCATGGGGCCCGATTTAGTCCTTGGCTGAATCGATCCCTTTCCATTTGCGGCAGCATTGATGATGTCCAGCACCCAGTCTGCAGGGTTTGTAAACTGCGACCGAATGTAGCCACACTGCACTTCGAACCAGCGGACAATGCTGGAGAAGGGGCCGTAGTACACGAGGTTTCCGCCTTTTGCGAGAACGACGATATTATCTGTATACGTGCGAATGATTTCCAGTCGAGGCTGGTGAAGCACGGCGACTACTGTCACACCAGTGTCATGAGCAATCGAATGCAGATACTTCATGAGCTCAATGGAGGTAGATGCATCCAATCCAGTCGTGGGTTCATCCAGGAACAACAGTCGCGGTTTTGCTACTAATTCCATACCGATGCTCACCCGCTTTCGCTGCCCTCCTGAAATTTTCTGGCCACTTTGAAGGGGCATTTGGGACGAATTCTGTCCGTCCGCTCGGCTTTCAGCATCCACACCACCCTTTGCGGGCAATCCAGTCAAAACGACATTGCCGTGAGCTCCGGACGAACTTCCAACAATGCTGTTCGCAACATCGACCAATCCCAAAATCGCCAGAACCGTCGCCACAACTTCCTCCACCTGCGCGGCAGGCGTACCTCTTGGAAGTCGCATACGAGCTGAGTGAAGAAGTGTTTCCCGAACTGTTAGAGACGGCAACATGATGTCATCCTGAGGAACGAACCCGACATCTGGAATGCCAGACAAGGACTTTATCTCCAGGGTCCCTTGTTCCGCCGAACCTCGCAGTTTGATCGTCCCTTCCGTAGGATTGATTTTCCCGAGCAGGACGTTCAACAACGTTGTCTTTCCAGCGCCGGACGCGCCGAGAACGACGGACACAGAGCCGGACGGAAGTTCACAACTCACATCATTCAGCAGCACCTTCTGACCATCGCCCTTCAACACTACTCGAATATGATCGAGCAGGATTGACGGGCCAGGGATTGCAAATTTTGCCGGGAACGAAGGAATGCTCTCCGCTTTCAAGTTACCAGTCGGTACTCGCCCCCTGCGCTTCATGAACCACTTGGAGAACCATCCGCGCTTCATCGCCATGACCAGAAGGACAAACAGGCCGAGAACTGCGAGAATCAGTAGCATTCCGCCGTACCACACATATCTTTCTGAGCCCTCGGGGCACACGGAAAGCGCTGGACAGTCCCAAGCTTGAAACGAGCCCTTCACACAGTACTTTCCAGCAGGACACTTCACCTTTGTCGATCCGTCAGGACACAAGTACCCTGCTGGACACACCTCGGGACCCTCTGAGCCTCCTCCGCAGAAGTATCCAGGCTCGCAGCGCAGCTGCAACTCAGGAGAAAGTGGGGATCGCAAGCAGACTTGCCCTACCGGACACCCAGGAGTCACAAACGGATCATCTGGAACCATAACAACGTCTGTGCACAATCCGAGCGTTGCAAACACCACTATGAACAACGCACTCGCAAACAGCGTCTTTTTCTTCATGTTCGATTATTTTTTCTGATTCTTTTGTGTGTGTGTGTGTGTGTGTGTGTGTGTGTGTGTGTGTGTGTGTGTGTGTGTGTGCGTGTGTTGGTGTTCCTTTCCGTTTCTATTCTTTTACAAAACGAAGAATCAAAAGGTTGTTGTATCGAGAGTCCTGCAAACGGTTGAAGCACGTATCGGCTTGCGTCGGTATTCGCCTAGTCGGGAATTTCGGGAATTGTCGGAGACACCAGACATGCCGATTGCCGACTGCTCTGTCGACACCGTTTATTTACGATCGGCGCTGATGGCAATGGATGTACGTACGTACAAGCAAAGCGCAGGTTTTTTCTTTTCAGAATTGGGTTTTTTTTTCAGGGAGAGCGTCCGTTTGGAAATTTATTTGATCTTTCAGCCGTTTTCTTTTGAGCATGCCGTCTTCTGAGCTGTACTACAAAAACAAAAAAAAAAAGACTGAAATACAATATTCGGACATCACCATCATTGTACACATAGCATGCAGTCATCACGCCCTTCCTCGGCAAAAAGTGGGTTGTCGAGTGCGCAACGAAATGGGACTCCGCGTCCTTTAGAGTCATCTCGCAATGCGGATTCGACAACGGAAAGTGAAGACATGAAGCACCCGATTGAGCTCAAACATCCTCCTGTGAAATCCAAAACCATACATTCCAACTTGGCTCATGGAGATATCATTACAATGACGGCACGTGTTCCCGTCAGATCTTCTCTCGCTGCTCATGATATTGTTGGTGGTGCTGAAACGGATTCCAACAGCAACAACTATGCTGCTTCCTCACCATCTCCATCTGCTCATAGCAAGAGCAACAAGACTTCGAACAACATTGATTCGTCGAGAAAAGGGAAATCCCCGTCCCGCTCCTCGAATGCCTCCAGAAAGAGCACTGCGCCCTTGAACAGGTCTGTACATGGAAGTGGGAATGATAATGGCAATGGTAATGGGAAACAGCAGTATCTGATGACGCAGCCGACATCATCTAAAGCCTCCGAACGTGATCCGCGGTCATTCACTGTTTCTGCTGCTGAGTCGCACAAGTCTATGTCAAGAACTCGTCTTCGGAAATCCGGTTCTATGGACATCGAAGCGAGCCAGGATATTGAAGCAATGTTGCAGAACGATGCACAACCATTCCGACAGATTCCATTGTCTGAAATCGCAGCAACATTCGCAGAGAAGAAGGAAACGGACAGAAGAGCGCGAATGGCGGAGTACAGCAAACCTATTGCAGAAAAGTCAACCCGATATGCCAAGCTGTCCATCACGAAGCCAAAAGATGAGTTTGCACCCGATCGTGATTTAACCGATTCAGATCGAGCACGAATTCGGCGAGTGGACGCTCTCGTCCCCGAACTGCTTCATCAGCTAAATCCGGACAAGCAGATTGCGCTGCGATCGCCTATCAAGAAACGTAAGCCCGGAATTCTTGTACCGGATGCGCGCTTGCAAGGGTCCGCGGCAATCTCCACGGAATCTGCTGTGCCGACGTCGCGCAAGAGTCGCGACAGCCTTCTTGTCACCAGTATGGAACAGCAGGACAAGAGCTTCCTGACTGGACTGAACATGGAGGACGATGATGGGGACGATGACGATCCGTCCGACGCTCGTCATAACGAGCTGCTCAGACAGTTTGAAGCCCAGGAAAAGGACGATGACTTCGCGGACGAGGACTTGGAACACCAGCAAGCGATTCTGCAAGCATCTCAAAAGGGGCACTTCACTCCTAGACCTGTTGTTCAAGAAACGGTGCGAGAAATGGTCTCGAAACGACGCTCTGTGTTCCGATACAATCTCTCTGTTGAGCTCCGCAAACGTGAGATCTCGCGTCTGGACCAGCTGATGCGGGAAAAGGAGGCCCAGCTGAATGCGTTCGAAAAGCAGCTGACTGCAGATGAAAAGGCCTTCGATGACTATGTCGCCTCCTGCGAACAAGATCTCGTTTCGAAACTGGAGGCAACGGAACACGTCGTTACGGAAAACACGCATCTGATTTCCGAGCTGCGTGTCCTGAAACAGGAGATATCCAAATGCAAAAAGGACAATTTTTCGCTGGATGAACAGTTGACCGAACTGCGAACGTACAAGCGATTCTTAAACAGTGCTGCTCCTCGCGAATGGCTGGAAACGGAAGCAATGTCCGCGAGAGCCCAAAAGGATCGAGATCGATCGCTTCGCGGCTTGAACAATGGAGCAGTGAGGTTCAGTGGAAACTCTCCTCGCTCGGATAGTTCTGGTCCTCGATCCGAGAGCTCGATGGGCAACGCCCCTGGCCAGCGTGGAAGACCGTCTCTGAAACATTTTGCATCGGTTGCGATTCTTCCGATCAAGTTGGCGCGCTCTTTTACGAATGGAAAGCTAATCAGCACATATACTCCAACAGCAGGTGATGGTGGGAAGCGATTTGGGGCGAGTCCCGAACGGTCGCATACAGAAGCCAATTTGCGCCCATCGCCAACTTCCAATATTCCTCTCACACAGAAGAGGGCGCCAGCGCAGGGCGACGTCATTGACACTGTGGAGAGGCTCTACTTTACGAAACCAGAGCAGCTGATGCAAGCCCTCGCTTCCATGGAGGACGAGAACTTGTTTCTCATGCAGAATCTGGAGCTCTTGGAAGAACAGATTGACGACATGAAGCGAACAAGGGCGTCAAAAATTGACCAGATGGAAACGCTCGCGACCCAGCTTCGGGAGGCTGAGACATCCCTTCAGGCCCGCGTAGCCGTTCATCATAATCACCTTGCCGCCATTGCACAAGCTAAAAAAACCGTATCAACGCAGAAAGCGGCCGCCAAGGAGCGATCATTGGAGCAAGTGTGCCAGGCGATCCTCCAAGTGTACAATGAGCTTCATCACGAGTTCCGAGGGCACATCGGCGACCATGACACGGCTCAGCCTCTGACCATTTTGACACTCTTTGAAAAGATTCTTGACCGCTCGCTGGCCGACGTGGAGAATCTGCAGCTCGACGTCGTGCTGGCTCGCGAGCGCGAGCGCATGAAGCATCGTAGAGAAATTGCTCGGGAGCAGCAAGCGCAGCAGGAAAAGCAGCAGGCGCTGGAGCGTGCGACTCGAGCTCAGCAGCGTTTTGAACAAGTTGCAGCGAAAGCAAGCATGAAGAAGACGAAAAAGAAGATGGAGCGAACGTTCTTGCCGGGAAAAGAAACACGGCATCTGTCAGTCGACACTTCTTTGGAAACCCTTCCTCCACCGACCGTCACAACCCCGACAGCCAATGGGTCAATGACTGCAGGAGCTGATGCATTCTCAACAGCAGCAGCAACAGCAGCAACGTCACCCAAAAACATTCGAGCAGCATCAGCAGGACGACGAAGCCCAGGCGAATCCCATTCGCTGAAGAAGAGCGCGCCAAATTGGACTGCGTCTCTTGGTGTGCAATGGGACTCTGTCTCTGAGTTCTTTGCCTGAAGAGCGAAGACTCTGCAAGAATGAACAGTTCAGATGGTGGCGAAGACGGTGGGGATAGTGATGGAATAATGATAACAACAATGCTAGTAAACGAATGCGGGATGGAAAATCACTTCTTCGATGCAGGCTGTGCAAATCCAGGTGAGGAAATTGTTTTTGGGACTTTTGCTGCTCTTGCTGCGTTGTCGGTCGCTGCATTCTCCCCCTCGCGCTTCACTCCTCGCACCACGGTCTTCTTGCCTGTCGCTGCCAAGCCCGCAGGCCCCATGTGGCTGCCGAATGCTGATCCAGAGCCCAAGCCCGATCCAGAGCCAGAGACTGAGACTGAGCCTGAGCCTGAGCCTGAGCCTGTGTTTTGCGCAGCTGCTGCAGCAACATCCGAGGATCCTGCAGTTGGTTGGGGCAACTCGACTTTCCCGCTTGTTAACGGGTGTTTTTTCAGTGCTTTCAGCGGTTTCGAAAAGTCCCATTCCACACGAGACGGGTCAATCCGCATGCGAAGAGGCTCGTCGGGCACGGGATCCAGAGGCATGCCCTCAATCAATGGGAGAATCTGCGATTTTGCGATTCCAAAAGGCAGCGGTTTTTCTATTGCATAGGGATAAAGAGAATTCACGATGTGGAAGAATCCTGACGGCATGCTACCTGAGGGGTTCGACGCAGATTGGTACAGGCTCGTCAGCGCAGGAGTCGAATCAAACAAGGGCGGTCGCTTGGAATCCATCTCTGAGCGTTTTTGTTTGTTTGTCTTCTTTTAAAGAATGAAGAGGAATACAAGGTCCGTTTTTCTCTCTTCGATGTATACACCCAGAAGTGCACACAGACTATGGGAGGGGAGGAGAAAAACGAGAGCGAGTGGGAAAGAACAGAAGAACAACGCAGTACCAAAGAAAGCTGTGAAAATCAAAAATGCCTTCTTTTCCATAGCTGCTAGCTGGACTGCCCCACATGAGGAAGGAGGAAAAGGCAGCTACTCAATCTTCCTTGTCCCAAGCGGACGTCCCGAATGGCATCAGATAGCTGTTTTGCACGCGTGAGGCTTTCTTGGCACCCCTTGGAATTTGAAGTCTGTTCAAGTACACACAGCGCCTCTTTCATTCTCTCTCTCCATTTCTCTCTCTCTCTCTCTCTGTCTCTGTCTGTATGATTTTCGCGATTGCGGGTTCACTTTGCAAAAAAAGAAACCCAGCAAAAAACACCCACACAAAACACATAAATCTCTCTTTTCTGCTTTTATTTTCTCTCTCTCTTTTTCTTCTTCTGTAGTTTCCTATTTGCGAGATTTTAGGAGAATTCGCAAAGAATAAGAGGAGAAGAAGGAGAAGAAGGAGAAGAAGGAGAAGAAGGAGGAGGAGGAGGGGGCTCTTTGGATATTCACACACACACACACACACACAGACACAGACACAGACAGTCACGCATACAATCACACTATCACATACAACAATGCCAAACGTATCGTCATCTGTGTTCGATAATGCGATTGCTGGTTCATTGGCGGGAGCAACGACTGCGGTGATCACGTGTCCTTTGGATGTGGTGAAAGCGCGAATGCAGGTCCAGATTCTTCAAAAGGGAATTTCTCCCAAGTACTCGGGAATCATTCGATCTGCGACGTTGATTGCACGAGAAGAAGGATTCCGGGGTCTGTACAAGGGTCTTTCGCCAACATTGATGGCACTTTCCCCCTCGTGGGCAGTGTATTTCACGACCTACGAATGGACAAAAAGACGTTTGCGAGAAGAATATAGATATTTGGATCAACACCAAAAAGTTGTGCATCTTCTTGCCTCTGTGTTTGCAGGATCCGTGAATGCGATTGCGCTATCGCCAATATGGGTCGTTCGTACACGTCTGCAGCTGCAGACATCCAACAAGTACAAGTCGGTTCACGACTGCATCAGGAAGATATATCGACATGAGGGATTGCGGTCGTTCTATGCTGGTCTGGCTCCATCGTTCTTCGGACTGATTCATGTGGGTGTCCAGTTCCCAGTATACGAATATTTCAAGGAGGAACTGCGCCGGAGAAGGAGAAGAGGCATCCATGATCCATTGCATCACGATTCAAAGCTCCCAATTCACGAAATAATCGGTGCGTCGGCGTTGTCAAAAATGATCGCGTCGATGGTGGCGTATCCACACGAGGTACTCAGAACGCGGATGCAGCATGCCGGTGCAAACTCAAAATCCATCGGATGCCTGGTTTCAAAAATGTTCAGGGAGGAGGGCCTAAAATCGTTCTATCGCGGAATGTCGGTGAATCTTGTGCGTGTCGTTCCTGCTGCTGCGATCACGTTTACCACGTTTGAGCTCGTAATGTCGATCTTGAATCCGGAATAGCTCAGACTTAACAGGGGTTCCCGTTCTTGCTTTGTTGTGGTGATGGTCGTCGGTCCTGATTTGTTTTGTTTTGTACATAAGTTTCTGGAATTTGATCGCCGAGACAGCCGGGTTCAGTTGCGCAAACCGCAGTCTCACTCTTGCGAAGGATTCTCGGTGAGTGCATCCACGATGCTGGAGCCCTCCATAAAAGTTGCTCTTGGTCTTGGCTTCGCGGATTCTTCGAGGATGCGTTGGAGATGCACAATGTCGTTGCTGTGTTTTGCCCTTTGGATTTCCTCTAAACACGACCGTATCTCAGCGGCTGACCACCGGCTGAAGTCGACGTTCCCCGTTTCATGGACATGCTTCCGCTCTTCCGCCTCGCGTTTGAACGTTTCAATCATTGTCATCGTGTGCATTTGATCTTTGTCTCCTTTCTGTTTCAGATCCCGTCGGAATTCTTTGGCTACTTCGACAATGGCGGGCGGGTATCCACAGTGCTGGGCAAGTTGGATGCCGTAGTCTTCTGCACATTCCCCAGTATCTGAGACCCTGTATGAGTGCTGCAGTCGGGAGACGCTACCCTCGGCAATAGACTCCGTGTGGAGATGCAAGAGCTTGCATTCCGAATACACAGCTGCCAACTGTCTGATTTTTGCATAGTGCGTGACAAAAAGCGTAAAGGCATTCATGGACATTAAATGCTCGCACACTGACCATGCTATACTTTCTCCATCTGCGTGGCTTGTGCCGCGGCCCAGTTCATCCATGATTACCAAGCTGTGAGAGGTGGCGGCATGCATAATGTTTGCAACTTCGCGCATTTCGACCATAAAGGTGGACGCATTTGAAAGGATATCGTCGTCTGCGCCAGCCCGCACGAAAATCCGGTCGAAAACCCGCATGGACGCAACCGCTGCGGGTACAAACGATCCAATGTGCGCCATGATCACGAGAAGTGCTGTTTGCTTAACATACACCGATTTTCCGGCCATGTTTGCCCCCACAACGAGCTGCAGCGGCTGCTGAAATGTCATAAGCGTGTCGTTGGGGACAGTTCCGGAAGCCAACTTGTCCAGAATGGGATGCCGCCCTCTCACCAGCCCCAGAGGGGCCTCGATCTCATCGACCATCTCTGGGCAACTGTACATGTCTGACACTTTGGCAACTTCGGCAAAGGACGCAATCATGTCCAGCAATGCGAGACCGTCTCCCAGTTCGAAGAGTTTTGGGATTTTGGATCGAACGTCGCTCGCGGTTTCTTCGAGCACGCTGCACGTGATGATGATGATTTCCGACAAGATTTCTCGAAGTCGCTCATTCAGAGACATCACTTCCTCCGTTGTGCACTCCATCCGATTACTGTGGATGACCTGTTGCAAGAAAACATTTCGCGACAGTCCTGGAATGGAAGACCTGTTTGGTAATGTGGACATACTGATCCGTGAAGAAGAAGACGAAGCTGCATAGGACGATGAAACTGTGTCATCGTCGGTGTCGACATCATCCCCCCGGGGGCTTCCCAGCGTTGACGACGAAGCAGCAGCAGACAACGAAGCAGAAGAAAAACTCGCATCTCGAGGTCGCTTCTCTCGTTGATTTCCGGCCGACTTTCCTCGAGAAGAAAAACTGAGCTGGAGAAAGTATCCGCGCTGAGTTGAAAAGGACAGTTTCAGACTCGGGATGTTGTACTCCACCCGATACTTGTCCCCCAAAGACAGGATTTCTTCTGTGATATCACTGTACTGTTGCCGGGCAATATCGAGCAAAGGATTGATGCCCTGCTTGACAGCAAAGATCTGTGAGACCTGTGTCGCCAGCGAGCCTTTTCCAAACGACTGCTTTCCTCCAACTAAAGAGACGTCCTCCTCCAGAATCGTGTCAAGGTTGGCTCGAAGTGTTGCTAGCGTGTCATCGTTGCACATCTCTCCAATACTTCGCAGCAGCGGCGAGTCCGAACAGCAGGAGAGTTCGTCTGCAATGTCTGGTAGCGTGCGCAGCCCTTTGTGTACCTGCATGATGGCGGAAATAATATTTTGCAAATGGGATCTAAAAGGATTGAGATTCGACGAGACCATCGCGTCGCTATGTTGCCACCTTTTTGGGGCAGATGCCGCTGACGCTGCCAACTGGCCACACAGGAATCCGAAATCTGGGATGCTTCGCAGTGCTTCCTGGACCCGAAGGTGCACATCATCCCGATTGACGAGCTCCGCAACTGCTTTCAAACGGCCACGAATTGCCCCCGTTTCGCGAAGCGGCTGCAGTATCGTTGTTCTAATCAAACGAGCGCCCATGGGAGTCTTTGATCGATTGAGAACTGCGAACAGTGTGTTTCTGTCCGATCCATCCGACATATTCTGCACGAGCTCCAGCGAGCGGGAAGTCGGAGCGTCTATCACCATGAACGAATCCAGACTCCTGAATGAAAATCGGATTGTCTTCGGAAGCAGCACAACATTTCGGCATGTTTCGGCATATCGCAAAACAGCACAAGCAGCAGACAATGCAAGAAATCGATTTTCCAAGTCGACATCCACCACATTTCTGTCCTCGGCAAGCACTCGATCCCTCAAGATTGCGTATCCAACAGAGGAATCAAACATTTTGCGAGGCATGGATTTGATTTGCGACTTTGGATAAGCCTCCTGGACAGAGTTCCATATCTTTGACGATGCATCTCCTTGGACCGAAGAAGGCAGTACGATCTCCGATGGATCGGCTACATTCAGGACTGTCACGGCGTTCCATCGCGTCGGAGAATCCAAAAACTGATAGACTGTCAGCGTTAGAGAGTGGACTTCAAAGGAAGCAAGACCCACCTCATTTGACTTGGATTCCAGAGCCGAGCAAATGACAAGCGGTTTGCTTTTGGATGTTGCGTCCGAAAAGGAGACTGCAGAGGTCGCGGTACGAATGGACCCCGGAGTCGTCCTTGCTTTCGCAGACTGGCCCACGGTGGCCGGTGTTCTACTGGGATTGTGGTACGACCTGCGAATCTGCAGTGCTTCGGCAGGCTTTGGTCTCGGTGTAACGAAGTCGGAGTTCATGTTGGCGGCGGCAAAGCAGTTTCCCAAAAACAAGCTCAGAACAGCACGTACGTGAGAAGGAAAATGAAGATTGTGTGTATAAGAGAGGAAGGGAGAGACAGAAAGAGAGAGAGAGAGACAGAGGAAAACAAGTCTGTTTTATTGTTTTGATTTCTGTTGTTGCAAATTATTTTTTTTTAATTTGTGCGCGGAGACACGACTTTCCGCAAAATCATGACAGATGAGTCTGGATGAGTCGAGAGTCAGTTGATGACGTCCACGTCACAGCACTGACAAATTTCTCAAAATGCCACGTGTCAGAGCATGACACGCAGGGGATGCATGATGCACAAACCCCTCTGATTGCTTCTGTCCCAACTCTTTCTCTTTCTTCTGCTTCTCTTCTCTCCCTCGTTGTCGTACTTCTTTTCGCCTTTCTTGCTTATTATATCCAACAGCTATTTGAGGTAACGGTTCGCCATTAGAATGTCGAAGCTTACTTGTCTGTTTGTGGTGCTTGGCCTCGTAGCCGCAGCACACGCAAACTCCTACTTTACAGAGAATTTCGACGACAGCTGGACTTCTCGCTGGACGTACTCCAAGCACAAGGAGGCAGAGGGCACAGCTGGAAAGTTCAAGCACACTGCTGGAAAGTGGTTTGGCGGTAAGGAGTCTGATGCAAAGGGCATCCAGACTTCGCAGGATGCTCGTTTCTACCAGATTTCTGCACCCTTCACCAACAACGGTGTGTATTCCAATGAAGGAAAGGACTTTGTTCTCCAGTTCACTGTCAAGCACGAGCAGAGCTTGGACTGTGGTGGTGGATACATCAAGGTTTTGCCCAAGGGTCTTGACCAGACCAAGTTCAACGGTGATTCGGACTACAACATCATGTTCGGACCGGACATCTGCGGATCGACCACTCGCCGTATCCACCTGATCTTCAACTACAAGGGAACCAATCTTTTGTGGAAGAAGGATGTTCGCTGCGAGACGGACCAGCTTTCACATGTCTACACATTGATTGTCCATCCAGATAACACTTATAAGGTTCTCGTTGACAACCAGGAGCGTGCTGCCGGTTCGTTGTATGAAGACTGGGACTTTTTGCCCGCCAAGCAGATCGATGACCTTTCCGTCAGCAAGCCCGAAGATTGGGACGAGCGTGAGGAAATTGCAGATCCCGCGGACCACAAGCCTGAGGGCTGGGACAACACTCCTGCAACCATTGAGGATCCGAACGCATCCAAGCCTGCAGACTGGGATGATGAGGAAGATGGTGAATGGAAGGCACCCCGTATCCCGAACCCCGAGTACAAGGGGGAGTGGAAGGCCCGCATGATCAAGAACCCCGCATACAAGGGCAAGTGGTCTCCACCCAAGATCGACAACCCCGAGTTCAAGGATGACCCCACGATCTATGTTCAGAAGGATATGGCCTTTGTTGGATTTGAAATCTGGCAAGTGAAGGCTGGAACCATCTTTGATGCCATCTACGTCGGGGACTCTGTTGAGGAGGCCAAGGCGCTAGCGGAGAAGTCCATCGAGACCTTCAAGGAGGAGAAGAACGTCTTTGACAAGGTTGAGGAGCAGCGCCGTGCAAAGGAGGAGGAGGAGCGGAAAAAGCTCGAGGAAGAGCGCAAGAAGCGGGAAGAGGAGGATAAGAAGAAGAAGGAAGCCGAGAAGGCTGACGATGACGAGGAGGAGGAGGAATTCAAGGACGAACTCTAAATGTACGCTTCCGTCGTGTGCTGTTTCCTTTTAAACTGGATGAAAAAGAGAAAGGAAAAACGTTTTCTTTTTATCGTCCCATCCACCACTCTTGTCAGTTTTTGAGTATACATTCTCATATAGCTCGCATCGTGCAATTTTTTTTTCCTTTCAAAACAACAAGCAACCCACAAAAAAAACAACTTGGAAAACTAGAAAGCTCTCCTTTTCTTTCTTTCTTCGTGATTTTTTCGTTCTTCCTTCAGACATTGCCGATGCCGACACACCGCAGACGACATCTTCTTGTCGGGAGTGCGGTCGGAATCTTCATTTTCGTATTCCAACATCGCTTCGTTCTTCAAGGATGGGACGTAATCGCATTTTTTTTCTTTTTCGTCGCTTCGCTACCGCCAGGTCCCCGACACTGCCGGACTGTTTTCAGAATGTCCCGAACACCCGCAATACCAAAAGCAAAAGCAAAAGCAAAAACAAGGAGCAAGAGCAAAAACAAAAACAAAAGAAAGAAAGACGAAGAGTGCTCGTTTACTCTGGTGTTGCTGCTGAAGAAAGCTGAAGAAGAGGGGAGGAAAAGAAAAGAAACGGAAATGAGGATAATGAAAGCAAGATGCGTGTTATGTGTAGTTTTGGTTGTAGCACTGCTTCTCGATGTATCCGGAATCGCGAATGCTCAAGACGGGGTTTTTGGAATTGATGTTTCCAAAGTTGAAAATCTGCAGCCCTTCGAGGCGTTTGTTCGGATGGAGCCTCACAAAGACATTGAGGAGTCTGTTGTTCGTGGGGATGGCTACTGTGCCGTGTCCTTTCGGTCGTCTTCGGGAAATGTAGAGAATTGGAGACTGCTGCTCACGAAGCGCGTGTTGCCCAGCGGAAAAGAAGGCTACTTGTGCGCGTTTTCACCACTGCTTGGCGGGGTGCCGGCGATTCGGTTTCTTGGATTTTCAATGGATGCGTATTCGATCGCGGAAGACCAGCGAGTACGAATTGATGATGTTGAATTTTGGTCCAGCACGGAGCTGTTGCACGAGGGAAAAGAGTACCATGTCGATCGATCGATTGGCGAGGTCTCGTCTCTCCCTGGCTGGTCCGGGAATTTAGCCAGAGTCCACATGTGGTTCCATTTAGAAACCCGGCCGAGAAGTGTTGCACGGGATTCTCCAGCAAGCCTCGAAACGAACTCGGGCATTGCGTAATACGACGATACGACACTTGTCTCCTCGTTTCTGCCATTACTCAGCCCTTTTTTCTCTTTCTCTTTTCCGTTTTTCTCCCTTGATTTGTCGCTGTCTGAAATGTAAAGCATAGGAACATCATGTACTGCTGTTTTTCAGTAAGCGACAAATTTACTTTGTTCAGAAGGAGACAGTATGATAAATACGGCAATCAGAAAAACAGACACATCATAACAGAAGAAAGAAAGGGGGGGGGGGGGGGGGGGGGAACAGTGAGAACCAACAACGACACGCGTACAAATGAGAAGATGATGCAGGATGCCGTTCATGACAAACTCCAACCCCTCCAACCCCCCACCACCACCCCACAGCAGAGAAAAGAGACATGTTGGGTTTTTTATCCCTCATCCCATGCTGCGCTTTGGCTGAAGACATCAACAATCGACGCATTCCACACTTAGCAGTCCCTGAGTCTTGTACGGGTATGGCATCTTTCCGAACGTGTTGTTGTGGACCTGCACGCCGACCTTTGTTGTGAGGATCTGCCAGATGTCATAGATGTCCTGTGGGTGTGCATGGAGGCATCCATGGCTGTCTGGCATTGGCTTCGAGGGATCCCAATCTTGCCACTCTCCTGTATGCAGCAGAATTCCGTTTCGCACGTTGGGGACGGTGAACCGGGCATTTCCGTCAATGCCCGCAACGGCGCGATTCACAGGATAAGGGCCATATTCCTGTGGATCAGACTCTGGAGAATTCAGATCAAGCGACATCAGCCCAGAAGGCGTGTTACCATTCGATGCAAACTGCGTCAAGTTTGCCTGGCCCTTTGCCCGAACCGTGAATGTGTGCAGCACTGCCATGTTTCGGTCGTACAGCGTCGCTTGGACTTCGACACTTCTGTCTTTGCGGACGGGAACATGAACCTTGTACAGAATTCCATCGGGTAGCGTACCTTTCAGATCGTCATGATACCCATCGTATTCGTACATTTTGTAAAGCAGATTTTGCGTGTACACATCTGCGATGCCAGTCACTGGGAGTCCTTGGGCACTCTGGAACTGGCGAATGGCAGCTGTCGTCAGACCATCAAACTTTCCGGAAACAGAAAGGCCAACGGGCGCATTTGGCATCCTGCTTAGAAACACCTGTAACACATACACCGCATCTCCAGAACCACCCAGCGCCAAATCACTCGAGAACGGAGGAATGTATTCAGGCTTGTCTGCAGCAACCACCAACAACAGCCCCAAGCCACAGATAACACCCGTGAAAAATACTGCTCGCAGCAACATGTTTTGCGTGTTTTCTTTCTTTGTCCCTCGGTTGTTAGATTTTGAAAAACACAAGCTAATGCGAACATCAAAAAGGACGCGTGAAGGAGGTTATGAACCATGAAAAAAACCAGCATCCATACCAAAAAGGAATCGGCCCAGTCGGGCAATTTGATTTTTTGCGGATAGTTTTATCCACTCGGTTGTTTACGACGGGTGCAACGAGGCCTTCGTTTGAACGGACTTTGTCTAAGCTGAATTACACAGGTCGAGCCCGTAGCGATGTGTAGAGACGAGCGAGCAGTATGCAGTTTTCGGAGGGAAGAGTGGCGAAGCTAATCTCTGAATCGGTATAAAAAGTCATTTGTGACGGAATGAAAGACGTCGGGCTGTTCGTTGTGGATCCAATGGCCGGCGTCGATGTCTTTGAACTCTGCCTTTGGGAAGAAGGCTTTGACATCTGCGAAAAACTTTGGATCCAAAAGCCTGCTTCGTGTGCCTCTCACAAACAACGCGTCCTTATCAAAAGAATGAAGCGATGGATCATATGGGAAGCCAGCAATGTCGTCCAGATGTCGATATATTGCATCGAGGTTCATTCTCCATCGGGGAGGATCGGTCAGGAAATTCGTCATGATGAAAGACCGCACATCTTTTTCCGGAATCGACGGTTTCAGCTGCTCTTCCACCTCGAGTCTGCTATGACTTGGGCTGTGACTGAGACTGTAAATGGAACTAGGCCCGCCTGTAAGGTTGATGCGGCGCAGCGCATCGATAATGACTGGAATGTCCCAGTTTGCCAGAGAATACCTGACAGGCGCAATATCACCGACTACAATTCCTGCAAACCGATGTGGATCAGACACTGCGGCACTCATCAGCTGCTTGCCCCCCATGCTGAAGCCAATCGCCACGCACCGCTTGATCTTGTGGAAATCAAGATACCGAAACAGATCGTCTGCCATATCTGGATACGTCATTTCAGGAACATGCGGATTCGATCCGTGGTTTCTTGCATCAAGCATGTGCACTTCATATCCTTCCTTTTCGTAAAAACGCGCCGTCAAATTCATGTTGCGGTGATTACCAAGCAGTCCGTGGAGGAGGATCAGCGGAAGAGAGCTCACCACCCTGTTTCCAATTATCTTGGAGTACACGATAGGATGCACCATTCTTCAGGAGGGGGGAGAGGGCTTGAGCAACGCAATTACCACACTAATTGTTGCGGTTCCTCTTGACTACTACTATCTGCTTTTTTGAATCGTTGGCCCGTCTACAAATAGCAAGGATGCGAATTAGGATGGACTTCGCTGGTCGAAATGGATGACGGAACCACGAAGCATTTTGTGGAATTTTCTCAATGGGTTTTCTCCAAGCTTGAGGTCCCTCTTTTTATATATATATATATTTTTTCGGGTGTTTCAGGAAATGCAAAGAAGGGAAATGTTGCCAAATGTCGACCGACAGCCTGACTCTTTTTTTTTTGAAACGTTCCCTTCCTTTCAACAATTGGGCGCCTCTTTGCTATTTTGCCTCTTTTCCTTCTTCTTTTCGTCTTTCTCTCTGCTGTTCATTTGCCTCGCACTATATTTCCTTATCCTTTCACTCATAAACTCACTTCCTCTTCTTTTCGTATTTCGTGTTTCGCACAATGCGTTCCAGTACTGTCTGGCAGGAGAAGCTTGTATGCATCTTCTTCTTCTTCTTCTTCTTCTCTCTTTTTATTATTTTTTTAATTTGGAGGGAAAATATGATCTGTTTTTCATTCCAAAATGCCGTAAGTATTCAGCTGACTAATGACTTATTCTTATTATTTTTTTTGTGCGGCAACGGTCTGCAATTACGTGTGTCTGTGTGTCTGTGTGTGTGTGTGTGTGTGTGTAGCCTGATTCAAAAGAAGATGGAAAGGCGCCTGCAGTCTATTCTGTTGCGTATCGACCTGGTATGTTCATTGGATCCATAGTTTATTTCCTGGTGTTTTTTTTCAATTAAGAAAGTAACTTGTTTGTGAAGTGCCAAACGTTGCTTATGAGAGAATGTGTACTAGATGGAGCTCAATTGGTGGTTGCTGCTGGGTCTCGGGTCCTTGTTTTTGATGCAGCAACGGGCGAAGTAGTGAATGTTTGCAAAGGGCATAAAGAAATGGTGTACTGTGTGTCATATGCTCCGAATGGAAAGCGCTTTGCGTCTGGAGGAGCGGACAAGTATGTCATTCTGTGGACACCGAAAGGCGAGGGAGCGCTGAAGTACCAACATGCAGAGTCGATTCAGTGCGTGGCATTCAATCCAGTGCACCAGTACCTTGCTTCGTGCACGGCAGTGGACTTTGGATTGTGGTCTCCAGACCAGAAATCCGTTGTCAAGTTCAAGGCACCTGCGAAGATCAATTGCTGTGCATGGACGAATGACGGGTCGTATCTGGCGATTGGGATGCAGAACGGAACGATTTCGATCAGAACAAAAACAGGAGAAGAACGAACAAAAATCACGAGGAATGCTCCAATTTTCTCGATTGCTTTTGCGCCCATTCTCAATCCGCAGAGCGGTGCTGGAAATGCTGCGGGCGTCGCAACGGAGACGGCCGCAACCAATGCTGGCAAGCGAACGAATGTTACACAGGATATGCTGACGGTTGCATCGTGGGATCAAATGATCTCCTTCTATGACGGATCGAACGGTCGCATGCTGCAACAGAAAAAGGTTGACTTTGATCCGTGTTTTGTGTCGTATTTGCCTTCGGGGGAGTACTTCATCACCGGAGGCACCGATAAGAGAGTCACATTGTGGACCAGGGACGGAATCAAGTTGTCGGTGGTTGCAGAACGCGATTCTTGGGTTTGGTCAGCTGCGTGCCGGCCTCGAAACTCGACGGTTGCGCTCGGGACAGAGGATGGGTCTATTGCTTCCCAGCAGATGGTGTTTTCCACTGTCCACGGCTTGTATCTTGATCAATACGCCTATCGGGACAATATGACAGATGTGATTCTCCAGAATCTTGTGTCGGACGAAAAGATCTTGCTGAAGTGTCGCGACTACGTGAAAAAGATCGCGATTTACAAGGATAGGCTTGCTGTCCAGCTTCCCTCTCAAGTTTTGATCTACGAGGTGTACGAAGACGCAGATACTCTTCAGCTGCAGCATCGTGTTATCCAGAAGGTACCTCTTGCTCAGGAGTGTTCGCTTCTTGTCGTCACTTCCCACCATTTTTTGCTCTGCTTGGATCGTCGACTGTCTCTGTACACTTTCCATGGTGTGAAGGAGCGCGAATGGACGGTGGAATCTGTTATTCGGTACGTCAAAGTAACGGGGGGCCCTGTCAAGAAAGAGGGCCTGCTGGTTGGGCTAAAGTCTGGAGCTGTTCTCAAGATTTTTATCGACAACCCATTCCCAATGGAGCAGCTGCGGCTGAAGGATCCTGTACGCTGCCTGGATTTGTCAGCATCGAAAGACAGGCTTGCTGCTGTGGATGAGAATTCCAATCTTCTTGTGTATGACCTTAATACAAAGGAGTTGCTGTTCACGGAACAGGGTGCCACATCTGTTGCATGGAATACTCTGGATGATGAAATGCTTTGTTTCTCGGGAATGAATGGTGTGCTTTCGATCAAAACAGGTATGTTCCCTGCGCATACGCAGCGTATGCAAGGGTTTGTTGTGGGCTTCCAAGGCTCCAAGGTTTTCTGCTTGCAGTATGTGACGATGCAAACGCTGGATGTTCCACACTCGTTCTCAATGCGTCGGTACCTCGACAAGGGAGATTACATCCGTGCGTACGAAATCGCGTGCCTTGGTGTTACCGAACAAGACTGGCGTGCTTTGGGGTCCGCTGCATTGGTTGCAATGGAGTTGAATGTTGCCCGAAAGGCGTTTGTGCGAGTCCGTGACATCCGCATGCTTGACCTCGTGCATCGCCTTGAGAACACCCGAAAAACAGCGCAGTACAAGGCAAATACGCAGCAAGAGGAAGCTTGCTTGCAAGCAGAAGTACTGGCCATTGTTGGACGATTTGAAGATGCTGCCAAAGTGTACACCAAGGTCGGTCGGAATGACATGGCCGTCGAGATGTTCTCGCAGTTGCACATGTGGGACTCGGCGATGAAATGGGCCCAGTCCTCGGCAGACACCGCTGCTGCCGGCGGTGCAAAGGGCGATGGCTTCCGCCAGGTCATGTTGCGCCAAGCCAGTGCCGCAGAAGAGGCCGGCGATTATGTTGCAGCTGGCGAAATCTACGCACGAATTGGAGAGGTTGGGAAGGCGGTGCAGTTGCTCGGCGACCACAATGCTGACGATTCTCTTGCGGATGTCATTAAGGGTCTCCAGTCGAATTCTCAAGATGCGGCGCATTTACGGACGGCATTCAAATATTTCCGGCTGCACAGACAGTATGCCTATGCCAAGGAGACTGCATTGAAGCTCGGAGATACCAGGCTGTTGCTGGAGCTGGTTGTTGAAAATCAAAAATGGGACGAAGCTTCGCCGCTTGCGCAATCCCTTCTTTCCTCTGCGACTGCAGAAAAGGAAAAGAATGCGTCTGCCGCTGCGGATACGACGGAATTTGTCGCGCGTGCATTTTATTTGCCATATGCTCAATGGCTGGTTGTCCAGGATCGGTTTGAAGAGGCGCAGGCTGCGTTCCGTCTTGCTAATCGTCCGTTCGATGCGATCCGGGTGATGGAGCAACTGACCTACAATGCTGTTGTACAACGGCGATTTTCAGATGCTGCTGCGCATTTCTGGATGCTCGCCAGCGAATTGACTCGTGTTCAGTATGACCCGGCATTCAAATCCATGCAACCACTCGTCCGAAGGCATTCAGAACGGTGCCAGCGGCTTTCCGAAATCTACTATGCGTATGACATCGTTGCCAAGTACGTGGAGCAGCCGTTCTCGTCTCATGATGTGGAAAATCTGTTTCACACTGCGCGGTTTGCGTTGATTCGTGTCTTGGAAGACTCTGTGGCGCCGTTTGGGATCTCCCAAGGCCTTTTGTACTATGCGCTTGGCAGGCTCGGTCAGATTCTGGAATGCAACAAATTCTCGAGGTTTGCTCTTGACCGTCTGCTGCTGTTCATGGTCCCGATGGAGTGGCGTATGAAGGCAGAATCAGCAGCATTGGCCATCCGTGGAAAGCCCTTCCGGGATCGCGAAGAAGTGCAGTACGTGTGCTACAAATGCTCTTCTGTGAATCCTTTGACCTTTTCCACGGTGCAGCATCACCAGCAGCAGCAACAACAACAGCAACAGCAACAGCAACAACAATCGATGCATAAAGCGGGGTTGAGAGGCTCTGGTTCTCGGTCGCTTGATTCGTGTGTCGCTTGCGGACACCCATTCGTTCGGTCATTCTACGGATTTCAGCCTCTTCCTCTTGTGGAATTTGAGCTGGATCAGGCTGAAGCTCCCTTTTCACACGAAGAAGCGCTTCGTATCCTGCGTTCTCGGTCTTCTGCAATTGTTCATTCTTCGGCAGCTCCAAGCGGAAGCAAGCCAAATGCCCAGAAACCAGGCGGCAAAAAGTGGAATGAAAAGAAGGATGGCTCCGCTGACGTGCTTGCGCTCAATGATTCCGTGGAATACACGGAGGATAACGATGACGACGGGGAGGGCTTCCTGGCCACGCGTGCTCCGGTTTCTCGATCCCGGCTTGCCCCATCGGACGATCCGTTTGCTCGTCAGCTTATTGCACTTGAAACTGGCCAGGTGTATGAGCCTGTTCGTGTGCTTCGAAGGCATCTCGAAGCCCTGGAGGCCGAAGAAGTCTTTGTTGTGGTTCCTGGCGGTCGCGACTCGGGCGCACCACCAAAGTACTATCGATCCATCCTTCCCGACGTTCCCATTCATTTGTGCGGTGCGTGTGGTCACTTTTTCCATCAAGAGGACTTTTCTTTTGAATCTCTCAAGAACGGAAACGCTTGTCCGTTCTGCCGAGCACCCGCATCCACTTTGGGATCCTCTGCCACCAGCTCCAACTGATGCTGTCAAACAAGATATTAAAAAGGATACATATCTCGCTGTTCATAGTGTGCATCCTTTTTCCTGCGTCCCCCGTCGCCCCCGATTTATTTCAAAAACAATTAACAGTCATTTCATCTGAGTTCCCTCCTTCCTTTCTCATTACCAATTTGTGTTGTTGTTGTCTCGGTCGGGTCTCCAAGTCTTCAGTCTTTACTGCCCCCCCACTATTCTCACGCGCGAGAAACAGACGGCTGCCAATCTTCCACTTTGCGTTTTCATTTCGCGTTTTCTCTTTTTGCCCTCTCTTCTCTCCTCCTTCTTCTTTCCTTTTTCTGCTTTTCGTCCTCCTTTTCCCTCTGGTTTGTATACTTGATTTTCCGTTTCCTATCGATTTTTGGATTCGTTTGAGGCGGATTTGGACACGAGCATGAATTTGGATGTGTGGGTTTCGTCAATGTTTGGCAACCTGCAGCCAATGTTTTTTGTCAGTTCGATGATTGTGTGCGGTGCCTTGCTTGGTGTTTCTCGCGTATTCTTCTCTTCCGTGAGCCGCCACTATCGTGCGCTTCCTGGGCACATCAAGACGGAATTTGACTCTCGGATTGTTTCCAACTTCCATGCTATTTTCATGGTTGGAAGCGCGTTGTCGATGATTCAGCAGTATCCGCAAGCGATTCACATCCCCGACTTTCCGGCGGTAACGCGTTCACTCTCGTCACCAACCGACCGAATGCTCCTGTTTGAGTGGGACGTTTATCTAAGCATCTCGTTCGGATACATTGCGTACGACACACTTCTTGTGATATTCAACTGGTCAACGATTGGAATGCCTGCACAGACCATTGCGCATCACATAGGTCTTTATGCTTCGCAAACTCCTCCTTTGCATCACTATTTCGTTGGTCTTTCGTTCCTTTGCTATCTTTTTGAAGCTTCCACCCCCTTTGTGAACAACCGATGGTTCATTGATCATCTCGGACAGGTCGCTGCTAAACATCCCGAGTTGGCAAAAACCAATCCTTCCAAGTTCTCCCAGTTCTTCCTGTCGCATTCCACAACGTTTGCGAACGGGTTGGCAATGACTCTTGTGTTTTTCGCGTCTCGTATATTGCTCAATCCGTACGTCGTGTTTAAGCTCTACTACTCGTTTGCAACGCAGGGATGGAATGAGTTCCGCATCCACTGGATTCTGTGTTCTTCGTTCTCAATCTTCTTCATGGGACTGAACTTCTACTGGTTTTCACTCATGGTCCGCGGAATTATCAAGCGGTTCTACAAGAAGCCAAGTAAGTCCCGCGATGCGAAGAACCATACGACCAAGAGTAGTTAGCATCTACTAACTCTCGGCCTAAAAAATATGCCGTTTCCTTATGCTCATCCCTCCCCGCGCCCCCTTCTTCCCCACTGTCAAATCGGCCCAGCAAGCAAAACCCAATTCTGGAAACCGCACCTGAACTTCAGACTCAGCAAATGGACGTCACAAGAAACATTCGATCAGGCATCCAACTGTCGCAGACCTCGCACGTTGCAGCGTCCAACCTTGATGCCACAACTAGGTTTGTTAACTGCAATACTGCAATGCAGACTCACGACAGGTTGTCATGTCAGCGTGACATGGTAAGGAGCCGGCTTAGCTTCCCTTTGCCAACCCCAACCGTATCGCACACTATGCTATAAGGCAGGAGTGATTCTGGCGTACTGTATCAGTGGTTTTAGTGACTGGAAGATATGGAGACAGAAGACGAAAAAACGTCGAGAGAAGAAAGACAGAGGTTTCGTTACTCGTCGGTTGTCGGATACGATGCAGAACGACAACAGCGAGCAAGCGCCGAGCGACCCAAGCGTCGAATCTTCTGGCCATTCTTCATACACCAGATCCGAATCTGCAACTTCGCGTGCTTATGATGGCGAAGACCGTAGCCGTAACCACGAGCATGATGACGGCGAGTCGATCGGCGAGGTGCCGCAGCAGGAGGAACAGCAGCGAGCGGATGTTGCTGTGCGCGCGGTGGATGCTCGTCAAGCACCTCCAAGGGTCTTGACATATGCAAATGGTGAGCTGAAGCGCGTGAACTTGCTGTACAATGCTATTGGGTGCTTCTCGAACAGCGGAAGCGGACTAGAGCCCCAGATTCCTGACGAGCTGTTTGAAAATGGGCTGACACCCGAGGTAGTTAAAGAGTGGGCTGCCATATTAGAAGACATCCGAGCGATACGCGCTACTGGCTGCCGCCAGTGTGGTCGCTGTCTGTTATTCCTATTTCTGCTTCCATGCCTTTGTCGCAGAGAGTGCAGGAAGATGCGTGCGAACATCGAGGAGTGGGATTCTGCATTCCGGAAATGGCAAGCAGACTTCAACAGGGAGGTCCTTGAACCCCGCTTGGAATGTTCGTCAAGTCACAGTCACATTGCGACGTGTTTTATGACCGCAATGGTAAACATCGTATTATAGAACGGTGGCTTGCGTTCGCCATGAATCCGGTGGATGCAGAGACCCTCAAAGCGGAACCTCATCTTACCGGCGACATCGAATCCGGATGCTGCGGCGGCCCAAGCGAACATGAACTGTGCATGCATCCCTGATCTCAACGTCGAAAACATTGTGCCCCACTCTTGTAGCTGCATTGCAATCGGTTGTATCGTAAAAAGCATATACACATTACATCACCATGCGTTCAGCATCGAGGACATCGAAATGGTCGTCGGGCTGCCCCGCAAGATTGAGCACACGCAGCCTGTCCTGGGGCCATTTTGGGGTTTCAACAGCGGTTGTTGCACACCGCACAAGAGTTCAGGGACTGTCAGATCAGGTCGCCATCGTCAGCGATAGTTATGGATGGTCAGTGCATAATGTCGGCGAACAATGAGATGCCATAATGTAGTCATTGTCGCCCGGCTGTGAGCACCTTTCACATCAGTTCACTTGCCATTTGCGTAGACATTGTAGACGTTGATGCATGTTCGTGCCAGCGGCATGAACTACTTTTGCCTTGCTTTCTGTCTGTCCCTTTCTGTCTGTCCCTTTCTTTCTTTCTTCTTCTTCTTCAATAGATCCAGGGAATCAAGAATTTGCATCAAGAAGAGAAGAAAAAAACACAAAGTCAAACAAAACAGTACGGAACAGAAGGTCAGCGATACTCGTCAATACGCAATAAAAACAATGTATATAAATAATGATAAGAGTAGAAATAGCAGAGCCAGGGTGGACTTCGGATCCAAACAGAGTCTCAGTAGCGACCTTGGTCTCCAAACAGTGATTGAATTTTGCCACCTTTTTTTGGGTTCACATCACCGAGGGCCTGTGGCATGTTATCGTCGAGAACTGCCAAACATACTCGAAGACAGATCCAAGCCACGTGTTTTTATTTGGGGCGAGCACCCACTCTTCAATGCAGATTGCTCCGCATCAAAGGGTCATCGCTTCTTCTTGCTCTCCGTCTCCAACGAGAGGGGATCAACGGTTTCCTTGGTTCTCGCTATCTTCGCGCATGGCCAGTTTGAGTTTGTTGGGAAAGATCCCTCTTTGGAGCCATGAGATGCTTTGTCTCGGATGACGGGTGCTGCGTGAGGGTTTGATTATGAAAAACGAGCAGACACAGAATAATAGAAAAAACGACGTCGGGGAATTTTTGTTGTGGCGGGGAAATGGGAAGTCCAGCATCACTTGAGCCATCGTTGGTGTTACAGTATGTAGGAGGTGAGGTGGGGACTCTGTGGGCTTTTGCTTTCTGCATTCTTTGACGATTTCACCGACGACTGGCAGTTCGATGGCAGCTTTTTGTTCTTCGTTCTGTGCATTGTTTCGGCTTGGCTTCGTTCGCAGAGCATAGCAGACGGGACCAGAGAAGAGAAGAGAAGAGAAGAGAAGAGAATAGAAGAGGTGGAAACAAGAGGTTTTTTTGATCCGACATGTCGCAGCCCAATCCACTGATCCCGCCGCCTGTTCCTGCACCTCATCTTCTCCCCTCATCTACATTCACGCCTGCACCTGCAGCTTCCTTTCCTAACCCTAACCCTAGCCAAATTGTGAATCCGAATGTCAACCCAAATGTGGGCCAGGCACACCCTCCTCCACCGATCAACCATGTGGAATTCAAGGTTCTTCGGCTTTCGGCGCCTGTGTTTGACCGCCGTCCGGTGACGATTGACGACCCGCCGACGGACTCCGTGATCAACGCGTCTGCGCCCGAGGATGTGATCAGCAAGTTCTTTACTCTTACGCCGCGGCTTTCGCTGCCTGCGTCGTTTGGAGATGTGCGAGTCGGTGAGACGTTCCGTGCGCTCATGGTACTTGTGCGGACCCCGACGTCTTCTCCGACACTTGCACTGCGATCGGTGTGCATCCATGTGCAGGTATCGGTGCAGTCCGACGCGCTGAGCTCCACAATTGGCCAAGGTACGTCGATGGCGAATGCAAGTGCAAACGCAGGCATGATGAGCTCGGCTTCTGGAATGGGCATGGGAAAGCGAACCGTTGTGGAAACACTGCCGATGGACAACATGCCGCCTCGCTCGCATCTGGATACCGTGATCAATCACAGAGTCATGGCCCCAGGCCAGCATATCATCCAGGCAACCGCGACGTTTTCCATTGATCCAGCCGGAAACGCATCCCAGACACAGATCCAAGCTGCACAGAGCATCACTTTCCGAAGGTTTTTCAAGTTCATGGCAGTTCTTCCGTTTGCGGTGCGGTGTGTTTCGTTCATTGCAAGCAGAACTGTTGTCGCTGTCGACATTGAGTGTTTGTCGGATGCACCTCTTTGTCTTGTGGCTGTCCAGGGCATTCCAATCGCTTCCGGAAACAATTCGGGTGGAAGTGGTGGCAGCGCGTTGCTCGACGATGGCGTGTACATGAAAAAGGGAGATGTGTACAGATGCGTGAGATCTGTTTCGGTGCCTGCGTCGACGATGGATGTGCATGTGGCGTGGCGATCATCGTTTGGTGCGAGTGGCGAGTGGCTGTTTGAGAGGAATGCCGTAGCGCTCGTGCACCCAAGCGCGTCGCCGTTCCAGTCCTCCTTCTTTTCTACTCCGAATTCAGGATCTGTCATGTCGGGAAGTGTGAGTGGGGTCGTTCGAAATCCACCGTCCCCAGCGGTTCTCGCGAGACGCTCGTCAGTTCCGCACTTGGATTTCACGGATACGATGCTTTTGCTTGCGACGCAGCCGGCAATTAACACTGTTTCTTCTTCGCAGTCTTTGCTCAATCTTGCGTCGGTTTCCGCTGCTCCGCCGACGACCGCAATTTTTGTTTCCAATCCAAGCAGCACTGGCAGTAGTGGCAGCATGATTTCCAATAGCAGCGGTCATTCCTCCGCGGCTTCCGGGATGGCGATGCCAATGATGATGGCAAACGACAAGAGCACAAAGATGACAGTCCGGATCGAGGTCTTAAAGATTGAGCCTGCGACTGTTGTTTCAGAGTCTGCATTCCGTGTCACGTTCCAGATCACGCGGCTCTCCACTGGTGAAAAGGAAAAGGAAAAGGAAACGGGCGACTTGTTGTTTTATGGCGCATATCATGGAAATACAAACTTTCCAGTCGATGGACCGCTGTCTGTGCCGTTGGGGCCTTTTGACGCATCAGGACGAATACAGTTTAGCGTCCGTTTCTTTGCCGAGTCTCCAGGATTGCATCCCCTCGGTCCCATTTATCTCGTGAACACCGCCTCTGGACAGCAATTTGCATTCCACGCGCTTCAGCATATTCTTGTCGTTCCATGCTTCTCCCTCGATGCAACTCCAGCAACCGCATCCTATGGTCAAGAGGAGACAGTGTCCGCCGCAGTCACCATTGATCCATTCTAATCGACGCCCGCCGAGGTACGTCTATAACCTTTGGAACAATAAATAAACTTCCATTGTACAGGAACATTTCAGCACTCAGCTCTTCTTCGGCCTGGACTGCTTTGAGGTCTTTGAGTCAAACGATGCAGCCGGAAGCACCCAGCCGAGCGCGCGGTACAGAGAAGGCTGAGGGTACCATTTGGACACCGTGAGAGTCGCAGTTGCAGCAGCAGCGAGTGGAGGGCCGTTTCCTGCGTGCTGCTGCGGCTCGCTTGCGCAAATCGGCTGTGTGTCATCTGCCGACGATCGTAGCGATCCGTCCACGCGGTGAACTCCCGCAGATTCAAATGCAATCACACGAGCAGGCTTCATCATTATCTATCGGCTATGCATACCCGCTGTCTCCCTGAAATTCGTGTCGTGATTGTGGATGATGACGACGAGAATGATGATTCCGACTCTGTCGAGCGGTGCAGAATGCCTGTCTACAGCAGATACAGAGAGATCGTTGACGCTCAAGCACGCACTCAAGTTCGTCGCCAGAACTCTTTTTCCCAATGCGTTGTTGTGTCGACTAGGTGTTCGTTTTCCAGTTTGTTTTGTTGCTGTTGTTACTTTGCAGCGTTCTCACACTGGGCTCAGTCGCACACTGGCTCGCAGTCACTGGGGTTCGCACCGCATCGACACTCGATCGTTGCAGGCTTGTTTGTGTGTTTGTGTGCTTGGTTGTATTTTGAAATGGGTTCGTGGCCAACAGTCGTACATGGAAGGGGACGGGGGTTTCTTCCGGGCGCAAAGAGCCTGCGGTACTTTATGCTGCAGAGCCAGGCGATTGCGCTGTACCGCCGCGTGTGTCGGTGCACGGCGCCCCGGAGTCTTGCGGACCGGGCGCTTGCTCTTGACATTCGCAGACAAGCTCGATCGGAGTTCGAGGCGAATCGCAATGTCGTGGACGAGTTTCACATGAGAACACTTCTTGCGGACGGACACGCCAGGCTCAAACAGCTCAAGCAATGCTTCCATCTCGTCGAGTAAAACATCGGTTGCACTGCTGTATCCGGGCAATGGTGATCTTTTCATTCTGGAGGATGCGCGTCAGTCGTAAAAAGAATCATAAGAATTTGAAAGTCGTTCTTCTTTCTTCATTTCCTTTATTTCCTTGACTTTTCTTGATTTGTACAGTGTATATGGAGCAGGCCTTTTTTGTTGGGCTCTTGGTTCACGGAATGAGGCTACCTGCACAATTCACACCATTCTCACAATTCACACGAGTCCTGACCACAAAGTAGTCATCCGCAAGCATTTTTTGATCACTGGCACTTCATGAGCGGCGGCCGGATTGCATGCTTGGATGTTGGGCTGCGGCGCATTGGGATTGCAATGTCGACACCGGATGCAAGGATCGCACTTCCGCACGCGATTCTGACGATTCCAAGAGCAAGCGCAGGAGCAAGAGGAAGCGCAGCGCAGTTTGCGGCACGACACGTGGAGACGGTGTTTCAGACAAAGAACGTGTTTCGCTGTGTGGTTGGAGATCCCATCAATGCCCAAAATGGTGCAATGTCGAGACACGTGCACGCCACCGTGGACGCCATGCGCTGCGCTTCCCAATTCCTGGCGCATCGTGTCGAATGGGTGTTTTGGGACGAGCGGTTCTCGTCGGTGCAAGCAGACCGAATTGTCACTGCGGTGGGAAAAGACATTCGCAATCACCACAATGACGATGTGGCCGCCAGTCTCGTGCTCGATTCTTATCTCCAGTTCCTCGTGACCACGTCCCACGTGAAATCGTAACAAATCGCAGTGTATCACAAAACAAAAAAACCAGTCCTCTATTTTTCTTTTTTTCTGATGCTGAACGATTTACATACAAAGGGGAGAAAACAACGGAAAACCAAATCGAAAAAAAAATAATTTCTTCTTCTTTTCGTATTTTTCTTCTCGGAAGAGAAAAGGAAAAAAAAGAAAACCTGCTTATTCAGCGGCTTCCTCCTCCTCGAACTCACCCTCCTCCTCGGCGGTGGCGTCCTGGTACTGCTGGTACTCGGAAACGAGATCGTTCATGTTCGACTCGGCTTCAGTGAATTCCATCTCGTCCATACCCTCACCGGTGTACCAGTGGAGGAAGGCCTTGCGGCGGAACATGGCAGTGAACTGCTCGGAAACACGGCGGAACATCTCCTGGATGGCGGTCGAGTTACCGCAGAAGGTAACGGCCATCTTGAGACCCTTGGGGGGGATATCGCACACCGACGACTTGATGTTGTTGGGGATCCACTCAACAAAGTACGACGAGTTCTTGTTCTGCACGTTGAGCATCTGCTCATCGACTTCCTTGGTCGACATGCGTCCACGGAAAAGGGCAGAGGCAGTCAGGTAGCGTCCGTGTCTCGGGTCGGCGGCAGACATCATGTTCTTTGCATCGAACATCTGCTGGGTCAGCTCGGGCACAGTCAACGCGCGGTACTGCTGGGAACCACGGGAAGTCAACGGGGCAAAGCCGATCAAGAAGAAGTGCAGACGGGGGAACGGGATCAAGTTCACGGCAAGCTTGCGGAGATCCGAGTTCAGCTGACCGGGGAAGCGGAGGCAGCAGGTCACTCCGGACATGACAGCGGAAACGAGGTGGTTCAAGTCTCCGAAAGTCGGGGTGGTGAGCTTGAGGGTACGGAAGCAGATGTCATACAGGGCCTCGTTGTCAATGCACATAACCTCGTCGGCGTTCTCAACCAGCTGGTGAACGGAGAGGGTGGCGTTGTACGGCTCGACGACGGTGTCGGAAACCTTGGGCGACGGGAAGACCGAGAAGGTCATCATCATGCGGTCCGGGTACTCCTCACGGATCTTGGAGATCAAGAGGGTTCCCATTCCGGATCCAGTACCACCTCCCAAAGAGTGGGCAATCTGGAATCCCTGAAGGCAGTCGCACGACTCGGCCTCCTTACGGACGACATCGAGAACAGAGTCGATCAACTCGGCTCCCTCGGTGTAGTGACCCTTGGCCCAGTTGTTTCCGGCTCCGGTCTGGCCGAAGACGAAGTTGTCGGGGCGGAAGATCTGGCCATAAGGACCGGCACGGACAGAGTCCATGGTACCGGGCTCAAGATCCATCAAGATGGCACGGGGAACATAGCGTCCTCCAGTGGCCTCGTTGAAGTACACGTTGATGCGCTCCAACTGGAGATCAGAGTCTCCGTGGTACGATCCCGTCGGGTCGATTCCGTGCTCGTCGGAAATAACTTCCCAGAACTTGGCTCCGATCTGGTTACCGCACTGGCCGGCTTGGATGTGAACGATCTCACGCATTGTTGATGATAAAAGTACTTGATAAAAACGAAAGACTAACAAGAATGAGAGAAGGAGAAAGGAAAAGGAAAAGGAAAAGGAAAAGAGAGGGGAAAAGAGAAGATGAAAAGAAAAGTAGAAAAGAAAAGTAGAAAAGAAAAAAGGAAAAGAGGATGGGAGAGAAACGCGTGAAAGAGCAGAACGAGTGGGTTTGAGCTGAAAGGGAAACGAAATGTTTTGCAAACGGTCTTCCATTGCTATCCGTGCAGGGTGGGTAGCCAGCACCATCCCCTCTGCGACGCTGACCGGACCCCGGAGAATGGCAAGCGGGTTTTTTTTTTTGTTTTTTTTGCTTTTCTGCTCAATCGGAAAATGACGATCACCGAAATCCCGTTCCTGACCCTAATTGGGGCTTCATTGATGCTACCCGACGTTTCTTTCCAGCGGGCTTTTCTTTCGTGCAGCGTGCACGATATCGCTTGCACGCCTATCATTCTCAGAGGAGCTTTCTTATGACGTCTTCGTCTGGCGTCTTTTGTGCATTGCTTTTGAATTGTTTGTATATTCTTCTTCCTCTTTCTTTCTTCTTGCTGCGTGTGATGGACAAAGATTCCCTGTTAGCCTGAAAGAAATTCATGACGAACAGATTTTTTATTTAAAACTGATGCAGCCACAATACACATACATGCATATATATATATATATATATATATATATATACATACAGAAATCTATCTTTTTCATTTGAATTGCAGAAGAGGGGCGCCTTGATATAGAATTAAAAAACGAAGCAACCAATCCTGGCGTGTTTTCTGAACGGTTAACCCGCTTTATGTATCAATGTATCAATGTTGAACATCAAACAATATCATACCAGAAGTTTTTCTATTGAACCCTCAAGCAGCACCTCCTCGTCAGAGACAAAAACATCGCATGGCTCCAAAGAGGGGTCTTCCCAACAAACTCAAACTGGCCATGCGAGAACCAAGAAACCCGTTGATGCCCTCTCGTCGGAGGCGAAGAGTAAGATGAAGAAGCGAAGCGATGACCCTTTGATGCAGAGCAATCTGCATGGAAGAGTTGGTCCTAATTAAAGAAGCAGAGCAAAACATGCGGCTTGGACCTGTCTTCGGTGACACCTAGCCGATGATGATCAATCATGATTCATGTCTTTTTTTTGGCGAGCGGTAAGTGAAACACAGTAATGGGTATCTCTGCACGCATGCGAAAGACTTTCATTTTACCAATGCTGTAATGCTGCTGCGACTACTGGTACTAGTACTAGAATCAGTGTTAAAAACTACTACTACTGCTGCTACTACTTCTTCTTCTTCTTGTCGTCGCCTTTGCCTTTGCCTTTGCCCTTGCCCTTCTTCTTTGACGCCTTCTTCCTGCTTGTATAACCCCGCCATGCCACCTGGATGGTGCTCGCTGCATTTTCTCGCTGCTCGCTGCGCTTTCTCTCTGCTTCCAACTCGGCAGCAATTCTGGCCTCTTCTTGTCTCTCCGCTTCCTGGGCAACCTCTTCCGCATACCGCGTCTCCATCTCCTGCAGCCTTGCAACTTGCGCTTCCCGTTCCTTGTTGCGGTACTCCAGATCTCGCTCCATGTCTGCGGTTTCGGCATCATATCGCTCATTCCAACGATCCAGCAAGGAACGAGCTTCTGTATTCCGCTTGTCCAAGAACTCTGCCAGCGTAGCATGCGCCCTCTGTTCCATTCCTAGTTCAATCTCGAGTCTTTCCAATCGCTGCTGATACTCAGTGGCCTGCAGAGCTTGTGCGCGGGCCGATGCTACGTGCTTGGCATCCAACTCGCGAGAGAGCTTCTCATTTTCAACTCGTAGCGCCAGCATGACCTGCGCAACTTGTCGCCTGAGATTCTCCATTTTGGTCTGACGATCACGAATGTTGGTGGCTCGCTCCGACGCTTCTCGGTCCATCTTCGCTCTCAAATCCTTAAGTTCCCGCTGGACAGCTTTTTCTCTCTCAACAACTTCGAGTGCCCAATCGTGCCGTGCTGCAGCATCATGAACTCGCTTCGCAAACGTCTCAAACTGGACATCGCGAGGCGGAAGATCCGTCACCAAAGCACCTGCATTTCCACCAATCAGCAAACTGCTGTGGCGCTGCCGCCCCTGCGAAGAAGCAGCATTTGCAGACCCTTGGTTGTGGGAAGTAGCAGACAACGGACCGGGGGAACTCACACCGGGAGAAGACAGCGACAGAGACATGTTGCTAGCAGGCGGTGGTGTGCCTGCTATGGCAGTCGCATCCAGGGACATCGAGCTTGCAGATGCATGGAAGCCCCCGCTGGATCCCCCGGCCGCATGATTACTTGCGGAATGCGGAGTGGTGCCACCTCCACGGATGGAAAGCTGCGGATGACCCGGAGCATTCTGGGGTGGAGTCGGGAGTGCACCTGCTAAATTTGTTGCAATTTCGCGAAAACAAGCTTGCAGCACCGTCATGATATCTGCTCTTTCACGCGCAATCTTCTTTGCATTGTCTGCATCATCCGGAGTTTCTCGTAAAGACCGACAAAGCTTCTTGGTGATCACCTTGAGATCGGACTGTGCAGTCTTCAATTCGACTTCCTGCTCCGCAGTGAACCCCACTCGCTGTGCAGAGCCCAGCTTGCTTTTCCCCGCACCACCGGCTCCCTTCACATCCTCCATTGGAAGCTTCTGGGCTTCTAACCGAGCCCGCAGCAACGATTCGTATCGATCCTGTGCTTGCTTCTGCTCCGCAAGCAGCCGGGCAATTGGAGCACCACCAACCGATCCGGTGGCATCCTCCGATGCATCAAGTGCTGTGTTGGCTGCGTTCGCTCCATGATTCCCTAGAAGAGAAGAAGTCGTCGAGAGCATGGACAGCAGCTGCAGTTTCTGCAATGCATCTTCCAGCACCGACGACACACGCGCAGCATCCGCAACGCCCATTCGCGAAACACGCAGCGAAGGCAGTCGCGGACCTCCTGCTGCATTCACCGACAAATTCAGACTCAGCGCAGAAGAACTCGGGCCATTCGAAGGACTCGTGGGAGACATTGGAAGCGCCAACGACAATGGAGCTCGTAATCCCTGTGCAGACGCCATTGCTCAAAATCAAAAACAAACTCAAAACCAAGGTTTCTCTTAATTAATTCAGTGAATTGATCAATTTCCAAAACAAAAACAAAAAAGAAAAAAAAAGTGGATGTGTGTTGTGTGTGTGTGTGTGCGTGTGTTGTGTGCGTGTGTGTGTGCGTGTGCGTGTGCGCTGTGTAAGAAGGCTGATATACAGTATGTACGAAATGATGAACGACGATGAACGATGGAGATCGATGATAAACTATTCGTGATTGGGAAATGAGCGAGAAGAGGCCGAGGAGAAAAAAAACAGAGGAATTTGAAAGGATACTCTCGTTTTTTATCGAGGGTTTTTATGAGAAGGGAAAAACGGTTTCCTTTCAGCCAGCTTCAGGCTGTGGGGAAAATGCACGGAAGCAATTGCAGGATTGCAAGGAGGGAGGAGGGAAACCATTACGACGGCTAGTTCTGCTCGGTCAAGGTCGAGAAGTCGATGCCCAAGTTTGCACAGCGAGCGTCGGAGCCAACGAGAGCGTTGTAGGCGGCCGCATTTTTCGGGAATGCTTCAATGTCCGAACGCTCCCATCCATCATAGTTGTTTGCGCTCTGGCCAATCGGTCCCGGGATTGTCTCGTCAACGTAATTTTTGAACGTGGCGTCCGTGGATCCAACATTTCCGCCGTTGTAATTGTAGTAGATCACAGGAGCGGTGCGCAGAGGGAACGCTGCTCCGCCAAAGTGTGTCGCAGCGGGATCGTCTACATCTCCAACAATCGACTTCCATCGGGGAAAGTCTGTCATGATGCCAACTTCCATACATCTGGGATATGCACCGCTGCTCTTGCCGTCCAATAACCCCTTGAGCGTCATAAGTCCTGCATAGTTGTTTGCTTGACTGGAAGACCACCCCACCGCATTCAGCACTCTGATGTAGCATTTCATAAGAGGAATCTGTGGCGCTGCATTTGCTGCATTTTCAAACATTGAAAACGCCGCAGTAAACTGAGCAGTCACGGCTGCATTGACGCTTGCTTCAGTTGTCAGTCCGCTGACACTTGGTTCGAAAATACCAATAATCTTCGATTTGTCATATCCAGCAAAAATAGCGTCTCTGATCATGTCAACCGCGGAAGACGACCGAGAACCCACGTTGTTTACGCCCCCTGGGACAACAATGTCCACAAACAGATAGTCTTGTGACGCAGAGAGGCAGTTCGACACGGGGTCTTTGTGGAAGGACATGTCGAAAGAATCGAACAGGCTTCTCGTTCGCACTTGTGTCGAGATGGAAATTCCATACCCATGGTGAACATCGCAAGTGAACTTTGTGTGTTTCGAATATGCCTTGGGAGCCCCCGGAGGTGTGAAGGACACGAACTGAACATTGGTGCACGTGATCGGAGAGCAATCGCTTTGTCCGGGGATGCAGTGATCGGAAGACGTTGCTGCCGACGCGGACTCTGTGTTTGTCAGGGTGACACTGACTTCCGCCGGCAATTTTCCAAAGTGGTCTCCAGTAATTGTGAGCGTTGTTCCCTCCGTCGAACAAAAGTCTCCGTTCGCAAAATCTGATCTCGAAGAGCAGTTGAAATAACGGATGTCGGGGGCCACGTAGCTGAAGCTTCCACTTTGCGTCATCGTCTGCGAACCAACGGAGACGAAGATATCCTGATTAATGCCCGTATTTTCCGGCGCGGAGCAAATGACTGTGTGGTGATCAGCGGGATAGTTGGTGGGGGCTCGCGACGCAAACGTGCAGTCCTTTCCATCAATCTTGAGTACTAGCGCTTCATCGGATCGTCCGAAATTGTGTCCAGACACAGTTACCGTCGTATCGTGCGTGCCGCAAGTGGCAGTTGCGATAGATCCTCCGTTCCACGCATCGTAGTAGTTGCACACATGAGATACGATCGAAGGCGCTGTGTACGTAAATGTAGTCTGCGGAGACGACACATCGACCTGGCCACCGATTTTCAGCTGCATGGGCAGCGAGGCCCCTGCTTGAATCGGGGTGCGGCAGGCGACCTTCACATGAAGGCTGCCAGACACGGGTTCGGCATAATCAGCAGTATTGCCACTCGGATCGATAACCATCCAGTTCGGACTGTGGTCGGCATCACAGTATAAAGACCCAATCGAAAACAAATCGACGTCATCGCGAATGGAACCGAAGTTCACTCCAGAAACAGTAATTGTGTTGCTATCCGTTTCGCAGTTGGAAGAAGATCCTGACAATCCTGCAGATGAGCAGAGATGGCTGTCGATGCGAGGAGGTGCAAAGGAAAACGATGCAGCCTTTGAAAACGCGTACGTGTCCGTGCGCGTTATCAAAGTCGCGACGGATGTTCCAACCCCATGGAACGTTGCCGGATCACAAAATACCGTTCGGTGCTTGAAGTCGTTTGATTGCTGATCGTGGACACAGGTCGGAGAAGTGGAAAGGCTCCATCTTCCTGAGCGAGACAATGAAACAACACTGCCAGCGCTGCCAAAATCATCTCCAAAGATCGTCAAGGTGTCTCCGGTTGTTCGGCATAGTTTTCCGGGAGCATCCGCTGGAGGGCCTCCAGCGCTGTCAAATCCATTTGCAGAATGGTGGTTGAAAGCCTGCGCACCTCCACAGTAAACGTCCTTTATAAACGGGCTTCGGTACGCAAACCCATTGCTCAGTCGGGCCGTCTGTCCACCAACGGTAATGTCCAAGTTCATAATGCTACCCATGCTGTTGGAAAGCTCCGGCAACCTGCAAGTCACAATCTGATGACGTGCGGATCCAGTGTCCGGGGACAGGCGAGCGTACGTGGAATGGCAGCTCGTTTCGCCGCCTGCATTGCCCGCATCTCCACCGATCGAGAGAGTCTGCACGTGATCCAGATCCCAACCAAAGTTTTCCCCACGGAATGTTATCGAAGACGAACCGTCTGTCCGGCAGTACGCATTCCCAGGACTGGCTTCGGATCCGGACCCCTGGAGTTCCGCTAAACCATTCGAGCCCGTGGAACACCAGAATTTCGAAATGGTCGGAGGTCGAAAACTGAAGGCGTCTGGCAAGGTGTGGACGGCAGTGTCGCCCCTTGTCAGGGTAACATCGATGTTGGTCGACACAGCCTCCAGACTCGTGCAAACCAAACCGAAATGCCGGTTTGTTCCGGAAAGAGCAATGCACGATGTTGGATGACGGACGTTAAAGGTGCCGGCATCTATGGTGACCTTCGGATCCAGTGCGTTTGGCAAAAACTTTCCAAAATTCTTGCCAGTTATCGTCAGTGCATCCCCGAATGTTGAGCACAGGTTAATTCCACCTTCCTGCACACATCGAGCAGAGGAAATAATTGGAGCAGCATATGAGAAACTTGCCGCAGAAGATTCTGCTTGGTTTCCAACCGTCATTTGTAAAGTGTTGGTGCCGTACTCCGGGCCTTCTGGAAGGATGCATTGAAACGTATCGTCATCAATCCAAACAGCGGATCCTGTGCAGGGATTCCTGGTGCCCGCATTTCCAACAGATACGCTGTCCAAATTGTGAAGCACATGCGGGAAATTCGTACCAGTTAGCGTGAGTGTTGCGGTCCCATCGGTAGCGCAATCATTGTCATATTGTCGGGCAACATCCACACTGCATGAGTAAGCAGTGATGGCCGGTGGGATATACGAAAACGATGTCTTGCAGCAATGACCAAACATTGTTAGTGCACATACTCACACACAGAGACACTTGCATACACACCTGCGCATGTGCACAGACGGACGTGGCAAAAAAAATGGCGACGCTGATCAGAACAAGAAAACATACAGAAACAGTCTGGGAATCTGCTCGCGTAAACTGAACATCAATATTCGTCCCAGCACCCTTAAAGTTGGAACAGTAGATCGTTGTGTGGGCGGAAGCGACGTAGCAGTTGTGCCCAGAAGAAGTGGGAACTGCGCTTCCGGGAAACACCGGACTCAGTTGGGTGTACGTCTTTGGGACTGTGCCGGGATCAGACAGATCGATTTTTGGAGCATACTTCCCGAAATTCGTTCCAACAATAGTAATCGTGTCAAGGTGCGTTTTGCAGAGACTGCCCGTCGAACACGATATGCTTGCGATGGTCGGTTCTAGAGAATCATACAGAATTCATTATTAAGCAAGCAGAGAAATAGAACAACAACAACAACAACAACAACACGAGAAAAAAGAGAGAGAAAAGAAAAAAAAGAGAATGGAGTGACGAAGCATAAACATTAATATTAAAAAAAAGAACACTCGACATCAAAAACAAAACAAAAAAAACAAAAAAACATACCTGCATAATGGAAAGATGGCACGGTACCCACGAGATCCTGGTTCCCTATTCGAAGTTCGACAGTGTTTTTCTCGCTGGCATCCACAGAAACGCCCTCTGGTAGACTGCAAACAATTTTGCTGTGGGAGGACAACGTGGCCGTAACCGCTGCTATCGGCAGACAGTTCACGGATCCAATCTTCAGGTATTGCACATTTGTCGCAAGCTGCGGCCCAAAGTTGTCCCCCTCAAACGTAATGGTTGCAGAACCGTCTGTTCTGCACTCCGCATTCTTTTTGGTCATGACATCGGACGATCCACTGGCAGAAGTACAAGAGTACTTGGAAAGAGAAGGAGCAATGAAGCTGAACGCCGCGGGCAGCGTTGTCTGCGTCCGAGCGTTGTCATCCTCGTACGCCCTTTCGTACTTGATAATCACATTCTGCCCTACACCAGTGAAACCGGAGCACTTGACGGTAGCATGGCCGGAAGACACAATGCACGAAGGAGAAACAGAACCAACGAAGGAAGACGGAAGTGTCAGCGACACCGTCGGTGCGGATTGTCCAAAATTCTTGCCTGTCAGTGTAACCGTATCTCCAGTGGTTTTGCACAGACCACCAGAGTTGGAGCAGGACGCAGTCTGCAGCGTGACCGCTGCATAGTCAAAATCAATCACACTGGACACCTGCGCCCCCACAGAGATTTGCAAATCATTCACTGCTTGAGGACCTTCTGGAAGTGTGCACGTGAGCGACGTGTGACTGACGAGCGCCGCAGAGCTCAGACAGTCGACTCCACCGACTCTGACATAGTCAACACTCCCGAGCGTCTGTGAAAACTCCTTGCCTGTCAAGGTTAGTACCGAGGAGCCTGCGGTTCCGCATTCCGGGGAGCACGCATACGATGTAATCTCTGGTACCCTGAATGAAAACGCGCTTGACAGAACCGCCGACTTCGCATCAAATCCATTCTGCGTAAACTCAATGCCTATCCCGGTGGATGCGCCCGTGAATCCTGAGCACTCGATGGTTGTGTGACCAGCAGTACAAGACGTTGGACTGACCGTTGCGTACGTTGCATGAGAAAGAATCAGCGACCCAGCAGTGTTGCCAAAGTTCTTCCCCACAACAGTCAGTACATCCCCCGATGTCTTGCAAGTGCCACCGTTGCAGGCTGCAGATGTTATCGCCGGACTCTCGTAATGGAATGCAACGCCGGACGATGTCTGTCCTCCCACTTGAATTGTAATATCTGCTGTTGAAGGACCTATCCCTGCGGGCAAAACAGCGCGAACCTGTGTCGAAGAGTCAAAGTACAATGTTCCGGCAAGACTGCCTTGAACAGATACGCTGTCAACGTGAGCCAGAGACGTTCCCAAGTTCGTCCCAACGATCGTTACTACGTCTCCGCCATCCGTCCTGCAGTTTGTACTGTCTGTTGCGGTATTTCCATTGCAACTCCACAACGAAATCGATGGTGGAATGAACGAAAATGCGTCTGCCAGACTACTGGATTGCTGAGGACTTTCGTACGATCGAGTGAGCGTGACGTCAACCAAAGTCCCCACGCCTTTGAAGCCCTGGCAAATCGCCTGCGTGTGGGAGGGCACTGTGCATGAAGTCGGGTTTACAGCGGCATACGGTGAAGGCAACGAAATGGCCACAGTTGGAGCAGAAATCCCAAAATTGCTCCCGATAATGGTAAGTGCGTCTCCTTCAACAAGACACGGACTACCACTGCTGCCACAATATGCACCAGTCACTGTGGGAGGTGCATAGTTGAAGTTTCTCGTCGCAAATTGTGACCCAACGGTGAGCTGAAAAAGGAAAAATAAATTAGTTTGGTTGTCAATGATAACTGGAACACCTCTTAAATCTCAAAAAAAAAAAACGCCATACAGTAAGAGTGTTCTGCCCATTGGCGGGGCCTGCTGGGAGCGTACACGAAAACTCTGTGTCGGAAGTTACTAAAGCTGCGGATGCTGTGCAGGATACTCCGCCAACAGTCATTGCATTGATGTTCGCCAAAGTGTGCCCTAAATTGGTTCCGGTCACCGTTACAGTGGCCGTCCCATCGGTAGAGCATTCTGGAGCGCAAGTGTGGGAAGTAAGAGAAGGGCCAGTGAACGTCATTGTCGAGGATGCCGACGCACTATCTCTTGTGCGAACAAACGAGACGGTGACAAGCGTACCGGCTCCTCTAAAGCCACTGCACACAATGGAGCTATGGCTGGAAGTGCAAGACTGGGGATTGACGAACGTGATTCCGGCTTTCGACAGACTGAATGTTCCGGTCGCCAGTCCGAAATTCGCCCCGGTAATCGTAACTGCATCTCCGGACGTTGAGCATGACCCGCCGTTGCAAGTCGCGGAAGTAATGCTGGGACCATCGTAGGCAAAATCGATGGGGCTCGACGTCTGCCCACCACTGTGATCGAAATCTTACGGGTCCCCGCCCCTGGTCCTTCTGGTAAAGACATGGAGATTGCGCTGGCAGAGTATGCCACCACATTTGCAGTCTCTTCGTGCACAGATCCTTGTGAAGAATGAGAAGATGTGTAGCCAAAGTTCTTCCCGGAAATATGGACTTGCGCTGTGCCAGCCGTGGAGCAACCGGCAGACGATGTGGAACTTGGAGAAGTTGTTGTGCATGAATAGAATGTGATGGTGGGAGGCGTGTATGAAAATGTCGTCTAATGCAAAAAAGAAGAAGAAGAAGAAGAAGAAGAAGAAGAAGAAGAAGAAGAAGAAGAAGAAGAAGAAGAAGAGGTGAGCATCAAAAACCAGTCAGCATGATCGGGGGGGAGGTGGAGTGAGAGGGAAAGAAGAGAAGAGTGGACATACGGATGCTGAAATGCCGTCGCTGCGCGTGAACTCGGCGTTAACACCGGTTCCAGCACCTTTGAAATTGGAACAGGTGATCACGGAATGCGAGGCAACAGTACAATCTCCAGAACCAGCGTACGAAGTAAATCCGGGACTTTGTTGCGTGAACGTCCCGGAAAGTACTATCTTTGGTGTCTTGGGTCCAAAATTCTTTCCGGAGATTGTCAAAACGTCGCCAGTAGTAGCGCAGGTCGCGGAGGAACCGGTGCAGGTGAGGGATGTTATACCAGGGTTTGCATAGTAAAACCCAATTGTATTGGACCCCTGGCCCCCCACGGTGACTGACAATGCATGATAACCACTCTGTCCATCGACTAGCGGTCCAGCTGGCAGACTGCACGATATCGTCGAATGGCCGCTAACGGCGAGGCCGGACGAGCAAGACGTTCCACCAAGAGAAACAGCAATGTTCGCGGAGTTGGGTCCAAAATTAGAACCGGCAATACTCACAGTATGTCCGGTGCCGACCGTGGAACACTCAGAACTCGGTCCGGAACATGAAAAGGAGCTCACAGTCGGAGCAACGAATGAGAAAGCCGCGGCCTTGGAGACCGTCTTCGTGTCAAAGCGTTGGAATGTTATTCCGGCAGTTCCGACCCCCTGGAATCCTGTGCAGGATGCCTGTGTGTGAGAGGAGCTCGTGCAGACACCACTTACAGCTCCAGTTCCTGCTGTCGTCAGCGAGAGGGTGTGACCGCTCCCCAGTCCAAGATTTGTACCTGTGATTTCAAGGGTTCCGCCCCCGGTCGGACAACCGCCGGAACAAGACGCTGATGTTATGGTGGGACTCCGATAGTAAAAAGCTGTTCCAAAAGTGGCTGACTGCGATCCTATGTACAACGACAGCGTAGTTGTAGATGATGAAACAAGCTCGGGTAGTGAAGCAACGATCGTTGTCGTCGACGTCAATGACTGCACAGCTCCGGCTTGTCCACCAACACTGACCTTGGAGCAGGTCGCCTGGTTGGACACACAGATTGCAGCAATGTCATTTCCGAAGTTGGATCCCGATATGGTGATGGGGACTGATCCGTCTGTCGGACAAGTAGTTCCTGAACACGAAAATGAAGATATAGCGGGCGCTGCCCAAGAAAAGGCTGTGGAAGAAGTGACACTCTGACTATAGTATCCAGCCCTCGTTACTGTGGCAGTCACCCCAGTGCCCTGTCCTCTCGCACTGGTGCACGACATCGAAGTATGAGTGTTCGAGCAAGTTCCAGAAACATGGGTTCCAAAACCGTTCAAGGTCAGTGCCGCAGACGGTCCAAAATTGGTGCCGGCCACAACTATGGTGGCTCCACTCGTTGAGCAGGGCGCAGTGCAGGAAAGAGAAGTAATTGTGGGGTTTGGAAATGCGGGGAAGGTTGCTGAAGCGCTGACTGAAGTCGATGTGTACATCACTGACATCGTCATGTATATAATGAATTCGTTGTTGATACCGTTGTTCCAGATGGTCGTGGAATACGAAAAGTACAGAACATTCGACGAAGCTCTGTAACAAGTATACGACACAGAACCGACCGCGCAGCTATACGTATTCAGATACCAGTTCGCATCGTCGAAACTGGACGTTAAGTACACCGTTCCGGAACTTGTCGTGCAAGAAACGCACGAAACGCTCATGGTTACGGTCTCGCAGTTCCCTCCGTACGTTCCATACGGGCAAACGCACGTTTGTGAGTTCAAATAATCGCAGTAGCCTCCTATGTTGTCGTTGCACTCTGAGTCAAACGAGCAAGCCACAGCGAAGCGCAGCAGCTGCGAAAGCAGAAGGAGGCCCCAGACCAGGCAGCTAACATGCAGACTCCGCATGATTAGTCATGAAAGCCACTCCCGCGATTTGGAGGAAAAGAATGCGAAAGAGACTGGAAAGCTGAAAAGCTGAAATCAGAAACATTTGCGATTTGCCAAGACACACCAAAGTAAGTAGTTGATTGGTGATTGCGTGAGATTGAAAGTTGACTATTGAAAACTCTGAGTGCGCTGCGGACGGCACGTTTTCGGTAAAGTTGATGGGTGTGAGATTTTCGAAAAGAAACCGCGCCTCTTCTTTTAATTTAAGGATGATTCGTTTCATTAATTCATTTCCCCCACTTTCGTTCCTGTTTCATGACTTTCCGTTCCGAGTTCTGACTGCCGAGTTGCAACTCGCAACTAGCAAGACGTAAGACGCAACTCGCAAGACGTAAGACGCAAATCGAAAATGGTTATTTGGCAACAGGAACAGGCAACTATCGCCCAGTAACAGAGTAGAAATGAAAAATGGAGCAAGACACCTACATTGTACACTAACCACGGATAATCATCGCTGATCAACCATAATCAATGTTGCAACCCAACAACATGCATAGCATGATTGGGAAGGGGGGTAGGCCCCAACACGCCCCCGGCATACGAGACGTTCTCAAGATAGATGTTGCACACGCCGTTCCAATCGCGGTCGAGCGTGCATGTGCACGATGGGCAACAAAACACCACCTTGTTTCCACACAACTTGCGACGCATTTCCCCCCGCAACGGCCGCACGCTTTAGATGTGTACTCCTCCGTCACAAGTCACAATCGACACCTGCCGCCCTGCGAATTCGCGCGATTTGCAGAGCATCCGCTGTTGGAATTGATAATGGCCCCGTGTCAACATCTGCCGCGCAGTTGTTGCCTTGGCGATCTTTCCTGGCGGCGGCCCAGCGCCGGAAAGTGGCGGTGGAGATTGTCATGGGTCTTGCCGCAGCATTGCGGGCGTGACGGACATGGTGCGTTGCATGGACAATAAAAACAAAAACAAAAATAAGAAATGAGCGTCGCTGTGCGAGAATGCAACGCGGCGGCGTGCTTATAGGGATTTCATGATCAAAATGGTGGGCGAAACGAATCGGGCATCGTGTGACGAAGTTGCCAAGATAGCAAACGCATGCGCATGGCGCGTGGCAGTCGTTTTGTTTTACGTGCGCTTTAGATTGCTTCATCATATCGCAATAAGTGGCAGCGGTGCATTGCCTATCTTACTTTTTTCTTCTTCTTTTACTGAAGAACGGGAGCTTGTTGCTTGGAGATCACATCCTTCAAAAATGCAGCGAGCACTTCATCAACCTGCGATTCCTCGCCGTTGTCGCCTTCCTCTGTTCTAGAATTTTCGAGGAGAGTTTCAAAAAAGGGCTTCAGCTCCAAGTACCCTCTGGGTCCGAAAGTAATTTCATCCCCCGTCTGTTCAACCCACCGATCTTCCAAGAGCTTTTGCATCACTGCACTTCTTTTCTTGTCATTCAAGAGATCTTGGCAATGCAGAATAATCGACCCTTTGTCCCGTTTGCCTCCCATTTCTGCAAGATACGTAAACATCCTCTTGATGAACTCCATCTCTGCAGAGTCAAAACCTGTTGCCAATTTTGAAATCTCATCTTCCAACGTATTTGTCAATCCAAAAAACCTATCTCTCTTTAAAACTACCATTCGATAATCCATCCCATACTGATGTAGAATTTCAATGCACTGCTTCAAAATGGAAGGACCATCGCGGTCAACCACAAACGCACCTTGCCCGAACAAATCCATCGATGTTCTAATTGCTTCAAGTAGCTCGGCAAGAGTCATTAGTGGTTTCACAAGAATCTTCTGCAGAAGCGATTGCTCCGTTTTGGTCCTGCGGTCACATTGCGACCATATCGGATGCAGCCCATCCAAACCCCCTCCAGAATGCGAGGGCACAGATTGTGTGGGCTGAGAGGACATGTGTGTATCAAAAGCACTTAAAGCCGCTTCGCATCGAAAAAAACAACCACAATAACAATAATAACAAAACGAAGAAAGGGAGGGGAAATGGAAGACAAAAAGAAGGGAAAATGGTGGGAAATTGCGGGAAATTTTTTGAGAGGGAAAAGAGGCCTGTAAGGAAAAAACGTTTACGACAGCACGATGTCCAACAACGGAGTCAGATTTCCATTCTGTTTTTCATCCTCGGCTCGCCAAAAAAAAGACATGAATCATGATTGATCATCATCGGCTAGGTGTCACCGAAGACAGGTCCAAGCCGCATGTTTTGCTCTGCTTCTTAAATTAGGACCAACTCTTCCATGCAGATTGCTCTGCATCAAAGGGTCATCGCTTCGCTTCTTCATCTTACTCTTCGCCTCCGACGAGAGGGCATCAACGGGTTTCTTGGTTCTCGCATGGCCAGTTTGAGTTTGTTGGGAAGACCCCTCTTTGGAGCCATGCGATGTTTTTGTCTCTGACGAGGAGGTGCTGCTTGAGGGTTCAATAGAAAAAAACAAAACAAGCAGAAAGAAGAATAGAAAGAATGAACAAACAGTGAAGAATGAAAAGAAATACTGGACTTGACTACGGTAAGAAAATCGTATTGTTTGATGTTCAACGTTGATACACAAAGCTATCAACCGTTTCCTTCTGCATTTCTGCAAACCTCTGTGCCTTCCAGGAAAAAGAAGACTCACGGCATTCTCAGAATTCCGAGAGGGCATGAGAAAAGAGTCAATGTGCATGGTCCAAACCAACTCTTCAGACTGTTGTCCGGTTCCTCATCTTTTTTTTTTTTTTTTTGGGCAGCGAATGGCGAAACAAGTCCAAGAAGAAACCCAATCGATCGAGAAAACGGAAAACAGACACCGGAACAGCATTCCAGCAATCTTTTTTTAAATAAAGGAACGAGCTTGAAGATCATTATTGCAAATTCTGAGAATGCTGATACGAGGGATAGGGGATTCCGGGAGAGGGATTGGGAAGATGACGTTGCTGTTGCATATGAGAGGGAATCGGAACACCGCTTGCATGTTCTTGGGGACGGAAGGGCGGGAACGGATGAGATGGAAAGAGAAAGGGTGCTGACATGGGCTGTAAATGCGAAGCGGGATGCGGAGGAAAGCCCGGCATTACTGGCCCTCCATACGGAATAACAGGAGGAAAAGAATTAGGTTGAAACGGGGCTGCTTCTGTCCGGATTTTTCCTTTGAATGGTAATCCGGAATTGGAACTGTCCATCGAAATTGGGGCATTCGAAGAAACCGCAGCAGAAGACGCAGACGCTACTGTGAGTGGGGCGGTACCAGGGACGTACTCTGCAGCGTCCACTTTGAGCTTGAATCTCGACGGTTTTGCGCTCCCTGCCGCAGGCTTCGACGCGGACGTTGCTTGGGATGTGTCGCCAGTAGGCACTGGAGCACCCGCAGCAGCACCCGTTGAAGCGGGAACTGGCGGGCCTGCAGTAACAACTGCAGCCTTCTCTAATGTGGACGCAACTGAAACAGTAGAGACGACTGGACTGGATGCCCTTTCTTCTGGAGAGGCTCCAGTTCTCGCAGCCGGAGCAACAGGAGTAGCAGTAGCAGAAACAGAAGCAGGAACAGGCACCGGTGATGGCAGGGGCGCTGCAACAGATGCTGATGCAGGAGCCTTCCTCGAATCTGCAGTCTTTTCCTCGGGGGCATTGCCTTTCGAACTTGACAGAGTCGTGGTGGACACGGCCTGGGTCTTTTGTGGCGGCGCAGTTGATGCAGACGTTGTTCCTAAAACAATGCGGGCATACGAGGAGCTTCCAGAAGGCGGAGCGGCAGTCTGAGAGGCTGATTTTTGGGTGACTGCAGAGGGTGCCGCTGCAGATGGCGTGCTAGCCGATGATGCAGAGGCCGTTGCAGGGGTGGATTTCTTGTTCGACGACGGACCGGAAGCACCATTTCGGATGACGGCACCATATCGTTCTTCCTCGTCAATTTCCTCGTTCTCCAGTCCACGTTCCTCTCGAAGATGCACATTATCCGAGCCACCATTCGCGAGAATCTCAGCTTCTATCTTGGAGGCACGGCTCGCATTCTTCTTATAAAACTCGGAATCTCGATCAAGAGCCGTTGTGTACAGGGATTCTTCATAATTGGAACGAACTCCGAATCGTTCTTCATTCGCTTTGAATTGGTCCCAACTGCGAGATCCAGAAAGCGATCCGAGGCTAGCATCCACTGGGGCACCAGAATCCCACTTTTGCATATTGCGAAAGCGGTCGTCCACATCACGGTATCCTTTTCCAGAGCGCTTGGACCCGATTTCTGAGTCCACACCAACTTCTCCATGGCCCTTGGCAGCAGCACGGGACTCCGCACCTGCCAGCAAAGCCACATCCTCCACGGTGGACAAGGACAGAACATCGGCATATGCCAGTTGAACGGTCTTGTGAACAACGACCTTGGAGGACAGGTCTTGAGGATTGATTTCCACAGCTGCATTCAGGAGAAGCCCTTTCGATGCATCGATGGAGACCAGCAATCCTCGAATTGCATTCTTGTGGACGGATGACCGAACCTCGACAAGTCGTCCAATCAGCATGGCTGCGATCCATGCAAATCGGTCAGCAGACGCACCGGATGCCGCAGAAGACGGTTTCATTCACAAGCCCTCCACAATGTAAATACCTCCAACAAGAATAAATCAAGAACGAGGGCAAGAAGAAAAAGAGAAAAGAGAGAAAAGAGAGAAGAAGCACAAGAATAAGAAAACATTCGGGGGACTTCTCAACAACAGGCCATCCTCCCAAGATACGATTGGAAATTGTCATTTTCAAAGCCTCTGACATCTTTTGTCAGACTGCGAAAGTAAAAGAAAATTCTATTTGAAAAAGGGATGGCTGTCCTTTCATTCTCCTCGCTTTTTCCTTTCTTTTCCTTTCTTTTCTCTTTCTTTCCTTTCTTTTCTTTTCTCGACAATGTCGATTTGAGTGTCTCGATAGCGACTCCGATGTGTTAGTATCGGAGCATTTTTTTTAAAATTCGAATTTAGGTATGTTTTGTGGCTTGCTTGTTGTTCATCCTTTCCCTTTTGGGACTTTTTTTATGTTTTTATTTTAATGACGAGGAGGCCTCGGAAGCAGATGATGTGATGATATATGTTAGCGATGGGCTGTATGATCCCTGATTAGAAACCGCTATGTGTACAATTTTATGTCTGATTATCTGTCTTTATTTCCGGGGGATTCTCACCTGCTTTGTGGCTCGTCATCATGGATTGATCTAACTTTGTTTTCATTTTCAAGTGGGTTTTTTTTCCCCTTCTCCCCCTTCTCCTGGGGAACACCCCACCTCCACTCCCCCAATCCTTGCAAAACAAAACATTTAAATTAAAAAAAAGTAAAGTCCGTGAACGAAAGCATCCTGTACATTCCAACAAAAATAAAGACATAAATATAACAGTAGTCAACGAAGTCCAAGATTCCCTGACATGGACCACGTCGTCATCCCGATTCTTCGTCTGACAGGTCTTCGCGCTGCTCTGGCGGTTCTGCTGTCTCTGCAGTAGCCGCAGCGGAAGCGGACCCTGATTGTCGCAGATGGCTGAGTTCGGACTGCAGCGACCTGATCTTTGCTTCCAAAGCTGCTTTGCGAGAAACCAGGTTTGACTCTTGTTCACGAAGCAATGTGACCTGTTGGATTTGACGAAGAAGCCCGATCATTTCAAGCTGTCGCACACGAGCCTCCAATGCCCGGGCTTGCGCACATTGGACTGCAACTTCGCTCTTCATTCTGTTGAGATGCTGCTGAACATCCGCCTCTTTCCGCGACTGCTCTGTGAACAAAATTGCACACAAGTACGGCCGCAGGAGATCCACATGCTCCAGATTGCTTGCGTCAAACATTCGCGGAGGCAATTTAAAAAACCTAAAAGAGAACCCAGTGCATGAATATATATATGTATATACATATATTATTATTTTTTTGAACCAGAAGGGATGCGTCGAAGGCGAGGATGGGAATCATGATGGGAATCGTGAATCACGATTCGTCAGCTGCTGTAACCCCGCCAGACGCACAGGAGAGCAGAAAAGGAAACGATTTCTCTCGAAACGGGTGCGACTCTTCCCGCCGGGTCGTAACAAACCAAAAAGAAAATATTAAAATATTAAAATAAATATTAAATAAAGACAGACAACACAGACTCGCAAGGAAAAGCAAAACCCCCCAGGATTGCGGAGAGCCAACCCCTGTGACCTGTCCATTTCATTGACGTGGCTGCCTGGTTCGTTCGCATTTCAATGGCCTCTTCATGAAATCCTCAGTACATAGAAGTTTCTCTCCGTTGATTGCGGTGAACTCGGTAGGCCAAGTCGCAATTGCAACACGTATGTGCATTACATTCAGTAGACCTCTTTGCATTCTGAACTGTTCGATTTTCGTCTAATCTGCAGCTTTTTTTAACGATTGTTATGACTACGTTGATGATGATGATGATTTGGCGCTCGACGTTTGTATAGCACGTGCGATTCATTTTTCGTGGGTACCGGCTTGCTGGGCATACCCGCCGTCGTTTGGGTATCCAAAGTTTTTGCAATTTTTTGGAAATCAGCTGGTGGTGGTTACAACTTCGGGAACTTGCCACTTGTTTGAAAACTATGCAGCAAATCCAGTTCCCATTCTCACATCGCGACCCGTACGACATGTTTGTGCGTCATCAGGCCATCGCATGCTTGTCGTTTCGGAAGATTGCAATGTTTTTATGTTTCACAGAGACTCGTTGCCGTCACAAAGTCAAAGGGAGCCGTCCTTGCGCGCTGTGAAACTGGATTTCTTGGATAACAAGGCAATTCGACGAGTCGGTTCTTCCGAGGCGATCGGAATTGCTCTCTCAAAGGATGGTTCTGTTTTTGTGTGGTTTTGGAGTAATCCTGAGCCAACACTCCGTCATATTACCCCTCCAGTACCTTTCAAGAGTATTTCGGTTTCGGAACGGACGAACTATGTGTTGTTTCGGACTGTGGACGGACAAGTGTTTTCTTGTGGATCGGGAAAATACGGTGTCTTGGGTCATGGGGGATACGGAAATGAGTTTGTTCCTCGAAAGTTGGTCGCGCTGAATGGCGTCGAAGTCGCTACCGTTGCAGCTGCGAACACGTTTGCTCTGTGTTTGTCTTCGGAAGGTCGCTGTTATCGATGGGGAACCTTTGGCAAATCCGAAGTTGTGCATTTGCCACAGGAAGTCGAGTCCACTGGATCGACAAATGTTGCTGCGGCTGCGGGAAGCTCCAATGGTGTCATCTTATCGTTTTCATTGTCCGTAGATTTCTTCTGGTCGGAACAGGGCATTAACCGTGCTCGCTATAGTGAATGCGAAGAGCTCACGTTGCGGCTTCGCTCAGAAGAGCAGTCTTCATCGGAAAATATGTTTTTCGACTCTTTGATGAGGAGACATTTTGAGAAACGAGATTCCTCCGAGACGTCACATCTCGCTCGAAATCCAGAGTCTCGCTCTTCCCCAGAACCATTCCGCCGACCTTCTCCGAGAGGGAGAGGACCGATTGACAACTCAAAGAAAAGACGAGATCTGTCGTTTTACGCTGTTGATATCGAGAAGAATCTAGAAGACATTGATGCTGAACTGAACAGAATCCGGCACACTTTGGTGGGAAAGCCCGGTGTGCGACCCCACGGACAGGCAGAGCACATACGCAGTGATTCGCTTGCAGAACGAAGGTCTTCTTTCTCGCCTCCGAATCGGCTGGTCATCGAAGACAACGGGGAGGCGGTGGAGGCAAGTTATGGCTCCGAGATTTTATGGAAGTCGGCTGATGATCAGTCGTCCACGGGTGCGGACTCTTATGATGCGCTCGCTGCGGAAATTGATTATCTCTCTGACGCTCTGGCAGAGCGAGATGGAGAGCTTGCTGTGTGGAAGGTTGCAGGGAAACGGCTGATGGAACTTTTGCAGGCAGAAAAGGCTTCGCATGCCAGGATGCAGAAAGAAGTATCTGACCTTCGACAAATGATGTTGAACAAGGAGCAGCTTCTCCAAAGACAGTTGACCCGATCGAATGCTTGGATCGAGGAAGTTCAGACTTTGGAGAGAACATCAAAGGCTCTCATTGAGAGTAAGAATTCGCAAATCAAATCATTGCAAAACCAGGTAGATTCGCTTTCTCGAAAGATCGAAACTTTACATGTAAAGCAGGGGCATCCTTGAACTTTTTCTCCTCGATCAAGGCTGTGGAAGTCCCCAAAATCGTCCTCTGCAATCGTGCGAACACGAGAAAAAGGCCATTTCAGTGGGTGATGCTGCGATCCAGCGGATGTTTGCAGTGTGCCCGGAGAGAACAAACACCTTCTCTGATGTTCTGACGTTCCAGACGACAATCGAATTGGTACGCTCGTCTGTAGAAAACACCAGCTGCTCGTTAAATGACATTGTCGCGACGCAGGGATGTTTGGCAACAAAGTTCCTTGATGAATTGGACGACTGGATGTTGGACAAGTTGAATTCTCGGACAGGGGCAGGATTTCCCGATGAGGTTAGGAGCGAACGGATGTCGAAAAGCCTAGCCACACCATCTCGCCCAGAAGTCAGGAGGAAGCGACCTGACTTTGACCAGCAAACAGAGTTGACTTCAAACCCGCCATGAATACGTGGCATTTCAAAAGCCAATTCTCCAGAAACCGTCCCCCACAACTTGACGACGCCGTCTCTGCCAGCGGTCGCAAAGAGCTCGGCAGTAGGAGAATACCGGACACAACCGATACCGGGATACGCATGTCCCACTCCCTTCGTTGCCTGGTACCGCACTTGCTGACTTGATGCAATGTCAATGAGCACAAGATCGGAATCAGAGCCAGCAAGCAAAAAGTCTCCTGATGGGTGGATATCGAGCGTCTTCACACTGGTGGTGTTCGTCTGATAGGAGCGAAGCTTTCCTCTTCTGCTCGAAGCACTTCGAGAACAGTCAAAGACCAACACAGACGAATCATCCGAAGCAGAAAACAACAGCTGTTCTCTTGGATGAAACACAACTTCGTTGATTGGTTTTCCGCGTTCAAGGTCTTTCCAGGTTGCAATAACAGGATGTTTGTCTTTTGAAGAGCTGTCGCCACGATCGTACGTCCGGACTTTCTCGACATCAATAAGCTTGATACTCTGATCGGATGACCCCGTAGCGCAAAGTCTTCCATCGGCACTGAAAGCACAGGTATTGATTTCTCCTTGATGGGTCGTGAGATACCAGGTTGAGAAAGATGACGCTGGCAAGGAGAGACCGACAGAGGAGCTTTCGTCCAGAACTTCTTCAACGCTCGTGACTCCCGAAGAATGCAAGGCGCTTCCATTTCCACGCTGCGCTTGTTCCAGAGCTGACCTTTCGCGATGCACACTGAGGCCTTCTTGAACTAAGGAGGAGAGAAACCCGGTTGGGACAGACGGATCTGGGGTGACCATCGTCGCTGCGGATACCTGCTGAGCGGCTCCTACGTAGCCATCCGCAAGCAACTGCGCAATGATCAGCTGATACAAATACGCAGACCGAGTAGACATTATTTACAATGAGTTCACACAGCCACGGGACAACGATCGCTCACCGAATCAATATTCAATTTCTACAATAATTCAAGAAGACCGTCCTCTTCACGCGCAGGCTTATTTGCCGTCGACCGCTTTTTTTTTTTTTTTTTTGGTGCAGAAATGTCGCAGCATGATGTGTACAGCAGTTGGAAGAGTGAGAAACTGATGCCAACCACGAGGGTTTCATTTCGACGTGGTGACGAGTGCAGAATGCTGGGTGTTACGGAAGATTCTTCTACTTCGGCAAATATTCGAACCGCTGCACAACTCGGAAAATGCTGGAAGACGTTTTGGAGCAAGATCTCGAAGTGAAACAAGCTCTGTTTCGGCTGGAGCAGCTGCTCAAACGTTCGGAGAGTCTTTCGTCGAACCGAACGCAGTCCGCCGAGGCAAACCTGATGCACAAAGCGGGAGCACCCGAGCCGAGAACCGAGAATGTGCAAAAATCCGAATGGAAAATTCACGGTTTTTTGGATGATCGTGGTCGACGCAGTTTCGAGAAGCAGTCACCACGAGAATTTGAGTCGAGCCGATCTTCGTTCAGTCAGCGCATGATGAAGGATGGCAGCGCTGCGGGAAAGCCCCAAGGATCTCTTGCAGAAAGGCTCAGTGGGGGTGGTGATGATTTCGGTCATGTGAACTGTGGAGGAAAAGAGAAAAGAAGACTGGAAAAGAAAATAGAAATTCTCCAACATGAAAACAGGCTTCTGAGTTCGAGGTTGACGGAAGCAGAAGCTGCGATGGAGCGAATGAAACACCGTCGGTCAGAAGTGCGAAATCTGGACCGCGAAAAAGCATTCCAACAAATGATTCGAGTAGAAGCAGAGCTGATTCGCTTGCAGGAGGAGTTTGGAAAACTGAAAGCCAGACTGTGCGTTCCAAAGAAGGCGGCAGCGTCCAAAGCCAGAGCATGGAAGTGACTTGATTTCATCAAAACGTCTGTCGAGCGTGAGGACACTACACATTCAAGAACTCGAAGACGGAGCAAGATGGCTATAGAAAAGAGGATGCTGTGTGCTGTCGTTCTGGCTCGATACTGCGCAGTCCGCACAGTGAAGCGTGAACCCCCCCTCCCCCTTTGCAAGCCTTTGGCCTCCAAAAAAGAAAAAGAAAAAAAAAAGACGCCGGCTGTTGTAGATCTTCTTTTCTTTTTTTCCCTTTTCTGTTTTTTAGAGGTGAGAAGCTCCTGAGTTGAAAGAGAAAATTCGCTGCTTCAAATCCCTCCGGACTGTTGCTGAGTGCTAGGCAGGTGTTTCTTCTTTTTCTTCTTCGAGACAGCTTTCCTGCTTGAGAAGGTATGGTAAAGTGGATGAGGTGTTTCACTCTTGTGTTTCTAGCATGTGTCATTCTCGGTTTGACTAAAGCGGCTTCCGCCGTGTATCAAGAGGATGCTGGAAATATTGACAGGTATGATATCCTGTATTTTTCTTTCTTCTGGTTTATTACTTGTCATTGATATACATATATCGTTGTATTCCTTTTTGCCGCTATTTCTTCATTGTTCTTGTTCAAGCTCATGTTCTCACGGTGATTTTCGTAGACTGCAATCTTACATTGGCCGACCGGTGTTCGTGGAATCCGATAGTACACTCGGATATGCATACACTGTCACGGATCAGGGAGCCATTGCTGCGTTGAAGACCGCAACTGGGGAACTGTTGTGGAGAACGATTCTTCCTCGAAACGAGAATCCGCGCATGTTGGTAGTCGATGCATCGTCGCGCCTTGTTGTTGTTTCGGATACGTCTTATTTTACTGGTTCAACTGTCTGGGTTCGAAAACTGGACCCTGCAAACGGCGCCTTCCTTTCGGAAAAGTCATTTGACGGGACCTTCTTAGATGCAGATATTTCCTCTGGTAACGTTCGATTGTTGATGTCTTTGGGGGACTCTGTATTTGCTTTCGAAGAAGTTCGATCTCCCCAGTGGAAATTTGCTTCCGCAGTGGTCCTTTCCAAGTCGTTGAATGGACGGTTTCTTACAGGTCAGTCTCGTGCTGCTATTGAAATGGTCGAGAACAGGAAAGTGATGGTGTTGGATTTTGCCTCTGACACTATGATCCCATCCGACAGTACTTCTGCATATGGTGCTGGTGTACTTCCTGTCTTGGGACGACACCTTCTTTATTTGTCTTCTGCGAGTCAGGTCAATGTCAAGAATTTGGTGTCTGGTGGCGACGTCACACCTGTGCTTCCGATGTGTGTCTCGGACATTTCTGTTTTAGTCGAATCGTTTCCGTTTGTGTTGATTCGGTGCGCAGGGACCTCTAATGAGAATCTTGCGTTCGTCCTGAAGTTCGATGACTCAAAGCTCGATGTCGTCGAGTCATTTTCGGCGCCCGGCAACATCGCGTACGGCGCAGTTGAGGGGGGCCTTGTTGTTCATGCTCAGGCAGAATTGAAGGTGTACGGTTTTGGGGACACGCAAACTCTTTCTTTTCCTGTAGAAGAACCCTTGGTGCGTCTGTTTCCGTCTGTGCGATCGACTTCTGATAAGAGACGCCTGCATGCGATTTTGCTGGTCTCTCAGGACGCGTCAATTTCATATGTTTCGCGAACATCTTCTGCATTCATCCGTTCTTGGAAGCGTTTCGAAGGACTTCCCTATACTCGCGCCCAAACAGTGATTCCGATGTCTTCTGGTCTACGTGGATTGGTTGAATCGTTGAACGTTTCCCGTTGGAAGAGTGTCTTTTCTTCTGTTTCGGAATCTCTGGACAATGCGGTTTTCGTCGGTCTCACCTCACAAGGGCTTCTTTACGGATTGCACCACGGTAACCCCATTTTCCAGATTTTCGTTCCACGTTTCTCAACGGTCCCTACCAACGCTGTTGATTATGACGTGTGGTTGTTGTCTGATCGACCTCGGTCGAGGTTGCATGTCGCGCTGTCTACCGATACGTTTTCGATGCTCGCTTCCTTCGATGCGCAGACCCTGCGACTGCTCGAATCGAAGAGCTTCTCGGCACAGCCTCTATTGCATGCGATGTTGTCCGACAAGGGTGATTTCATTGCCATTGATCGAAACCGTCATGTGAGGGCGGTTTCATCGGCAACTGAATCTGCGAAGAGGCCCTTCTACGTTGTCAGTCCCTCCACTGCAGAGGTCCTGGGATTTGAAACAGGCAACCCACAGCCAGTGTGGTCTGTCCCGTTCTTTGGGGAGACACTGGAGGCATACGCTGTCCGTGGCAGTGATTCATTGCACAGTTCCGATCGCGAGATCGTCTCTGATTCTGCCTTTGATCTGGCAGGAGATAACACGTCGTTTTCTGCGTCACGTGTTCCGAAGGTACTAGTTCCAAACCTCCTTGTTTTTGTCACTTCCTCGGTTGTCCAAAGACGCACTGGTGAGCAGTCTGTTTGCTCCATCTATTACATTGATGCCGATTCTGGAATGCTACGTGATGGAGTCACACTCTCCAATGCTGTTGGACCAGTGCGGATGGCTGTCTCTGAAGAAGTTACGGTTGTGTTTTACACTAATTCAAAGACTCTGCAGCAGGAAGTGTTTGTCTCTCGGCTGTTCTATGACTCTCCGGATTCTCGCCCGCAACTGCGAAGAGATGCCCGCGCGTTTCTGTTCCCATTTCATGTGGAAGCTGTAGGTGTTTCCAAAACTCAGCATGGCGTCACCGTCAAGGACTTTTTGGTGCTCACGTCAAAGGGACAGCTTGTGGAGGTTTCTCGTCGAAATCTCCTTTCCTTTAAGGTGCTTGAGGATCGAGGTTCTGTAGTTCCTGTTCGTCACCAAGATATTGTATCGTACTCCAACAAGATTAACAGGCCAAAGTTCGTCCTCGCTGAAGGCACTCGACTGGAGTCGACGTCTGTGGTCTTTTGCGGCGGGCTTGATTTCTACATGACGTTGGTGCAACCAAATAAGGGCTTTGACCAGCTTGGTGAAGGGTTTTCCAAGAGTCTTCTTGCTCTTTCGCTCTGCATTATGGGGGCGGTGAACGTTGTGCTCAAAAAGCTATCCAGTCGCCGTCGTGTACAAAAGGAATGGAAGTGAGAAGATTATCATTAAAAATTGAGTCGCTTGAGTTCGTGTACGTTTTCCCAAGATGTTTTGCACTCCGTGGGTTGCTTGGCTTTCTGTGCGCTTTCTGGGCTTTTCCCTCCGTTTCTTTCTTCTTTTTTTTATTATTTAAATTATTTTCCCTTCTCCTCTGGCAGCAAGTTCGGCAGAACAGTCAGAAATGAGTCGCATTTCAGAACCCACGCACATGTCGGGGCTTGAATCGATCTTGTCGAAGGCGGAAGAACTAGACTATGACGCCGCTTGCTTTCAAAGGGTCCCTCCTTCCGTCATCAACAGCAGTCTTGGAATCACTGACATGGTGGACGATGTCTTGAGTGTCCAGTCAGAGATTTTGCAACTATTGTATTCGCAATCAGAGTTAGGCCTGTTCGTTCGCACCAGCTTTTTGACTCAGCCTTCGCACCTCAATCTACGCATCGATGAACTTCAAATGACCATGGATTTGCTGTCGTCCGTTCTGAGTAAGCGACACTATCTTGTAAGCAGGTTGCAATCCCCCATCACAGATGATGTGCTTCCTGTGGAATGGGAGTACCGAGAAAGCTTCCTCAGTGCCATATTCAAAGCCTTTTCGTTCCAGGACGAATTTCGAGAAGTCATGTCCATTCTTCAAGAATTCAAGTCGGCCGAATACCCTTCTGCCGATGTGGATGCTCGGCTTCGTTCGCTGAAAGAAGGGCTTGTGAAAATGCAACAGTATCACGATCTGTTGCTTGCAATTCGGGGCTTGGTCGACGATTTGTACACAAAATCTTGATTTTCGACCTTTGTAGTCCCATCTCTCTCTCTCTCTCTCTCTCTCTCTCTCTCTCTCTCTCTCTCTCTCTCTCTCTCTCTCTCTCTCTCTCTCTCTCTCTCTCTCTCTCTCTCTCTCTCTCTCTCTCTCTCTCTCTCTCTCTCTCTCTCTTCTCTTTTCTTGGATTTTGAACCGGTAGCGAGCATGTGGGTATTAGCACCCATCGTCCTGCACGCATTGTAGCCCCATGCTTTATCCCTTTATCCCACTCGCCGAGACATTTCAGTCTTTTCTGTTTCCGTTCCTCATTTTTTAATTCTTCCCCAGTCCATCGTCATTTGTTTTTTGTTTTTATTTGTTTTGTTGTTGTTTTCTGTTGTGTCTTTTGTTTTGGTTTATGCAGCTCAGCATTAATCAATAGAATGTTGTTTCGTCTGGTGTCGTCCTAGGATTGTCCCTTGGGCGTTGGCGATGGGTATTATATCCATTTCTCCTGCGATACCGCAAGAACAACTGATCAGTACTGGTATGCGAAGACGACTTAAAGCTGACAACTACTGCTGCATTCATTTTACATACTGCACACACTGGAACAAAAATTCTCGTAGACAAATCGGTGTCACATTCTTTAGAAAGAAACGGCCTCGCCGACGGAAGCGAGGACAGCCTTCTTGAGAATGCCCGACAGCTCAGATTCGATTCGCTGAGGAAGTGGAGTCTTGTGCTGTGCGTTGTATTCCTTTTGGATGGCACCCCAATCGACTCCACGACGACGAACAACAGTTCGGATAAGAGCGGCTTCGTCGCATCCCAAACCCTCCATTGCGTCTTCCAACTTTGTGGCGAAGAAGTTGGCCTTGTTCATGTTGAACGCAAGGATGGATCGAAGTGCCTTGTCCATCGAACCAGAGAAGCACTTCGGAATCGCCTTGAAAAGATCGTGCTGCTTGGGTGAAAGCTCCAGATACTTGCTGTTCAGGGCAGCAAGATGGGCAGCAGAACGGTTGCCGAAAACCTGGATGAACGGGGCCTCGTCCGTTCCGAGCATCTTGCCCTCTCCTGCGTTGTACAAGTTCATGGCATCCTGCTGGACCTGCTGAACATCCACTGCAGACGATTCGTCACGCTGACCAAGAGAAACAACAGTCAAGAGCTGTTTGATGGAGCCAGACAGGACCTTTCCGAGCTTCTCGCCAAGAGTGTTCTTGGTATCGAGCTTGCTGTACGCAGCAATAAGTGCCTTGATTTCCGCATTCGATGACGAGCACAGAATTTCGACAATGACGTTCTCGTCGGTTGACAAGCCCTTCATCGCTTCATCGAGCAACTCTGCCTGGTACACAACAGGGTCTTCCAGAAGAGCGAGAAGGAAGGTGCGGAAGTTGCCCGAGGTGCCCTTGGAAATCGACTTCACGGCATCCTTTCCATAGTTGGACATGTACACCTGCTTGAAGATCTGAAGATGGGCGTTCGAGCGCGGTGCAATCACCGACGCAATCTTTGCGTCATCCGTCAAGAGACCAGAGAGCGCGCTGTAAACCACCGCTGCATCATCAACTGCTTGCTTCTTGGCTGACTCCTCAAGCTTGAGCGCCTCCATTGCCTTGCGGGCGGCTTCCTGCTTTGCCTTCTGCTCAGCATCCTTCTCGGCATTCTGGGCATCCTTGATGTTCTGCAGTTCCTCCTGGGCAGACTTGAGCGCATTTTGAACGTCCTGCAACTGCTGGCGAGCACGTGAAAGATCAAGCTCAGACTTTTGAAGAGCCTTCTTGGTGTTCTCAAGCTCACGGCGGGTCTGCTCATGAGCCTGCTTCTCGCTCTCCAGAGCCTTTGCATCCTTGTCAAGACCAAGAGATGACTGAAGCTTATCAGAAGTGGATTTCAAGAAATTTGCCATTTTTCAAAGAGTGCGTTCAATTCGAAGAGTTTAGAACAACCAAGAATACGACGAAGAAAAGAGAAGAAGAAAGAAGAAGAAGAAAGAAAAAGATGAAGAAGAAGAAGAAGAATGAATGGAGGAAAATGTTGAGGAAGAAACGATTGATCTGCACGAAGAGCTGGCTGGCGGCGGAAACTTGACGCCGGGGGGGCAGTTGGCAATGCGCTGATTGGGAGAGCCCCAGAGGATTCTCCTTTCCGAATCGGTGATGTGTCGGACCAGATGGCAGATGCCCGTACAACGCATTCAGAAGCCCACCCGATTGCTCATCGACCTAGTGCGCAAACCGCCGCAGAAAGAAAAAGAAGAAAAAGAGTTGATAACGAGCTATACATACAAAGAACGGGGGGGTTTGCAAAAACACTCTGGTTTTGGGTGCTTTTTTGTCGTTGTTTTTTTCTTTTGTCTTGAGCTACAGTGCTTGTTGATGGTTTGAACAGGGACCGGATTTTATAACAGCTGATATGAAAGTTGAGTGATGACCGTTTTGCATTCAATTGTCTCTCTCTCTTTTTTTTTTTTTTGGGCTCAAGACGACCCACGGGTGACTGCGCTGCTCGATCTGAGTTTTGTTTGTTTGTTTGTTTGTTTGTTTGTTTGTTTGTTTGTTGTGTCGCTTACCCTGTAAAAATAGATATGCATTCGTTTGTGCTTCTCTCTGTTTGTACGTATTTTTTCCCCCATAGTGAAACACGTTATTAATTAATCAGTCTGGTTGCTGGGGCTGCAAACCCCGTGGGTACGAGTTGCCGAAACGCTTGCAAAAATGGCACATGTTCGTCAGTGCCCACCCACCCAATCCCCGTCCCCGTTCAGACCCGGTCGGCGGTCGGCTCAGCAAAGTGCAAAACTGCGGGCCGTGTAAGCAAGCAGAAGAGTGTCGAGGCCTGTCAAAGACTGACGTGACAGCGGGATGATTGGTTCTGAAGTGTTCAGTTTGCTCAGACGTCGCCTCCAATGAAACCGTCATTGGGTCACCGTTTCCTACCCTTTTCGTGTTTTCGGAAAAAGCCCAAAAATCATGGGACCTTTTGGCGGGCTCACCCAGTTCAACCAGTCCCCAAGCTTAATTTTTTCTTAAACGACGGCATCTTCTGTTTGTGGGAATTTTAAGTATCAAATTTTCTTGTGCTTTCGGTACGTGTTGCTGCTGGCCTGCGTCATGTCACACAGTGAAAATACTCGGGATATCCCGCAACGACCCACGAGTCAATCCAGCAATTCCTCTCAGCGGAACTCTGGAGTGGATTCCAAATCGGAATCGAGACTTGCGTCAGCGATTCAGAAAATATCCGGCCAGAATGAGAAAATCGCTTCCGACCATCGTTTGGCAGCGGCAGAGAAGACGCGAAAGCATTCTTCTTACGAGGCCCCCTTGCAGAAGGTCCCTAAATTGCTGCACGCCCGAATTCCCGGTACGTTGAAATCCATGCACTCCTTAAATGACTCTGCTTTCAGCACGTCTTTTTTTGCCGATCCTCCTGTAATGCCATCAAGAAACATTGTTCAGCTTCTTGATAGAGCTCGGTCCCCAACAGATGTGTCTCGTGTGCTGAATTCTTCTCACGGAACCCGTGCTCGATCCGTGGACCCATCCAGCTCCACTTCGTTTCGGGATGGTGCAGTCGTGGACTATGGTGGACAAGGTTTGCTGGAGAATCGTCCGTCGTCTCGTTCTTCTGTTGTTTCTTTGCTTCGAAGGAATTCTCTGTCCAGAAATCGAAATTCGTCGAGCCGAGGGTCTGTCCGTCCTGGCACTTCCGCCGGAAGGCTTTCTGAGGCGCCATCATCTTTCATCGATGTTTCCAATCGCCGGCTTCATGAAAAGAGCGCTGCTGCCAGCTCTTCCAGCTCTGTCATACGTGGTCCGCGCTTGACAGAACGGATTGGTTCGAATTTTTCTCCAGCGCTCGCGGGATCTTTAGCGACGGATTCCAGTGTGTCTGTCGACGAACTCGATATTGTTGATCAGGTGATGGCACACCTTCCTTTGGAATATTTTGACGATCCCGATTATGAGACAATGGATCTCACCCGGATTATTTCCGAGGCAAAGGAAAATGGGATGTCTGTGTCGGGCTTCACAAAGTTTTTCAGAAATGACGGAGAATTTAGCTGGGAGCCATGCTGTATTGTTGACTTTGATGCCGTTGAATCGCTGTTTCATGTTGTTTTCACAGAGTTCAGAGACGTTAATGGAAACTGTCTTTCCAAGAGTGTTCGCCGGCTGAATGTTCGTCTTGCGGATGAATCGGAATTCTGGTTTGCGAGTCGCGTGGCGTCCGCGGAAGGGTATCGTGTGGAATTTGAACAACAGCTGCGGACCCAAATGTATCTTGATAGATTACCTGACGAGCTAGTAACGCAGTTCCCACAGTCTTTTCTTGAAAGCATTATCGAAAGGTCTAGAGTTTCTCGATCTGTTCCTAAATCACTGCGTGCGTTCACGGAAAATTTTGTCGATGAGATGGTGATTGATTTCTCTCGCGCGGTGAAGAAAGCTCACATTGAGTATTGTCGTTTATCAGATCCCGATCTTGATCGAGAGTGTCGAAAATTGAATCTTCTTCCTATTTCTACTTTTGTTTCGGTTCATCGCGTGCCTGCACCGTTTTCTACCGTTCTTATGGTTCCTGGAATGGGGCCAGAAGTGTTTGAAGGGAAAAGACGTCAAGTGGACGCAGCATTTCTGTTGGAACCAAAAGTATTCTCGTGTATTTCGTCGCTGCAAGATTATCTTCGACAGATTCGTCCGCTCATGTTTCTTCCTCGCTTTCCCGAACATCTCGCGCAAGAGGATAACACAGCTGGAATCCGAACAGTCAATTGGTTTGATTTTGAGAAGCTACAAATTTCCCAATTGAAAGAGAACATGGCGTTGCTTGCGTCGGATTGGGCATCTTCAGCGGAGAGTTTGATTTTGGAGTATCTCTTCGATGACATTGATTTTTACGCACAGGAAATACCGAGGTTTCGCACCACTGCTGCTGGTAAGTTGGAAAATTTTGTGTATTTTCTGATGCGCAATACTGTCCGTCGGTTTGTAGATGATACATTGCATGTTTTTCATGAGTTTTTCGCGCAATATTCTTTGGATTCTGCAGCGACGGCACCTCCATCCCTAACCTCCATCCCATTATTCTATATGGTGGTAGGGAGCGAAAATGTCTCGGACGGAACGTCAGTGTTGACGTTTTCTCCGTCGCTGAATGCAATGCAGGCGACAGTAGAACGTTATCTTGCCGATCTGTGCCATCTTTCGGGTACGTCATTCCTTCGAATGGACAGCATTCTCTTTCCAGTAATGGGCTTTTCCAGGTCGTTCATTCCATCTGCAGAGGTCTCCGATGCAAGTGTGGTAACGGTGCGTGATGCGGTTGCAGCTATTTTGATGCAGAATGTGGATGCCTTGAACGAGACCTTTTCTCAGCTGAAGGTTCTTGTTGATGCGTTGAGTGCAGACTGTGAAACGTTCTGTGAAAAATTCAAAGGAATGGACATCCGAGACAGCATGCAAGTGCAACGTCTATGTGGGGAACTTGAGAGAATGAGGGAGATCTCCGTGAAAGTTCGGTTTTCTCTTTCCAGCACGCTCCCGTGCAACATGTTTTTTGTGGACTGCACCAAATTGAAAGATGATTTGTATAAGCGTGCTGAGCTGCTCATCCGCTCATTGATTTGCTGCTTCCAAGACAGCATCATGTCCGAGTCAAGTCGCATTGTGGTTGAAAGCGATGCGCTGAAACAGAGGATTCTCACCATCCCGAAGGACCCTGAGGATATGGTGCTGATTCAACGCTTCGTGGAAGACAACAGAGGTGCGATGGCTCAAGTTCGAACAGACGTCAGAAATCTTCAAGAAGTCGTTGACCTTTCTGCTGCGTATCATTGTGAGCTTCCTGCAGAACCTTTGAAGGCGTTCTTCGCTGCGCTCGAGTGTCCTCTTGCGTTGTCTCGATCTGTTGATACGGCAGCGGACATATATGAAGAAAAGAAATCCGAGTTCATTGACCAACTGTTGAAAGATAATGTTGAGCTGACAGGCGACTTTGACAGTGTGGTCGTCGAAATCGATAGCTTTGTGGAGTACACTCGTCTTGAGGATGCAGCAAAGGCCTCTGAATTTGCTGCGCATGTGCGAACCAGACTGCAGGATCTGGAAAGCAGGTCGAATTTGTATCGATCTCGGGAATCACTTTTCAATCTGCATCCAACGGACAGAACTTTGCTTGTGGATTTGAAAAAATCGTTCGGTCCGAACGATTTGCTGTGGTCCACTGCCTGGGCGTTCTTGAAAGTACTTCCGGACTGGATGGATGGTCCTTTTGTGCACTTAAATGCTCCAGAGATTGATACGTCTCTGAAAGCATGGATCAATGCCGCTCATTCTGCGTCTTCGTCATTCAAATACCGTCCCCAAATGCTCGATCTTACTACTGATTTGATTTCCAAACTTTCTGATTTTGCAGTTCATCTGCCGTTGATCAAATACCTTCGACACCCAGGATTGAAAGCTCGGCATTGGAAAGAAATCGAAGCTGTTATTGGGATCAATATCCCGTCTGATGAAACTGTAGCGCTCTCCACGATTCTGGAGAAACATCTTGCTGACTCGCAGATTGAACAACTGAGACAGATTGCGGACACTGCCAGTCGTGAATTTGCACTGGAGAGGTCACTTGATAGAATGCAAAATGAGTGGAAGACTGTGGTTTTCTCATTTTCCGACTTTCAGATGGCAAATGTTCGCACGCTGACTGGTGTTTCTGCGATTATGGATCTTCTAGATGATCATATTGTGAGGACTCAGAGCATCATCAGTAGTCCGCATGTTGGACCCTTTCTGGATCGTTCTCAGAGATGGATTGTGAAACTGGTTCGTGCTCAAGAGATTTTGGAAGTTTGGATGCTCTGTCAAAAACAGTATTGCTATCTGCAGCCCGTGTTCTCTTCCGAGGATATTCAAAAGCAGTTGACAGCAGAAGCGAAGAGGTTTTCTTTTGTCGACCGATCATTCCGCAGAATCATGGAAGACGCTTTCCGACATCCGAACGTGTTGTCATTTTGTTCAAATGATAATCTCCACAAGGCGTTGTCCGACAACACGCAGCAACTTGACGCAATCCTAGCAGGCCTGCAGGATTACTTGGAAATCAAGCGCTTGTCGTTCCCTAGATTGTTCTTCTTGTCCAATGATGAATTGCTTTCTGTGCTTTCGGAGACGAAAGACCCGCGAAGAATTCAGCCTCATCTTCGCAAGTGTTTCGAGGGCATCGATGCTGTGAATTTCGACGCCGGATCAAGAATCACTGCCATACATTCCAAGGCTGGAGAACAAATCAACCTGCTGACTGCCGTCGATCCTCGAGAGCATGATAACATGGTTGAAAGATGGTTGCGTGTTCTCGAGTTGTCCATGCAAGAAACCATTCGCCTTCAAATTCATTCTTGTCTGGAGAATCGCACGCGTGCTGTCCGAGAGGAGTGGCTGCTGCAATGGCCGTCGCAGATGGTGCTTCTTGTCTCGCAAATCATGTGGACCCGCGAGATTGCCAAATGCCTGGAATTCGAGGGACGAAAAGGCCTTGCACGATACGTGGAAGTGCAGGAAAAGCAATTGAGATTGTTGGTCGAGCTGGTTCGATCGAAGAACGCCCTGCTACCTCGTGAAATGCAAACCGTTGGCTCCATGATTGTTCTCGATGTGCACGCTAGGGATGCGGTTTCCCAGATGATAGTTGAGAAGGTCGACTCTGCCGACGATTGGTCATTCTTATCTCAAATGCGATGCTATTGGGATTCCGAAGGGGCGGTTCGATCGTCCATTCGAGGCGATGTCAAGGTGCGGATGATGCATGTTTCTCTTGACTACGCTTACGAATATGTGGGTAATCAACCCCGGCTCGTCATAACACCGCTAACGGATCGCTGTTTCCGCACTCTCATGGGTGCATTGCACGTGCATCTCGGAGGCGCCCCCGAAGGCCCTGCGGGAACTGGTAAGACGGAGACGACAAAGGATCTTGCAAAGGCTATTGCTAAACACTGCGTCGTGTTCAACTGCTCCGACGGGCTTGACTATGTGGCAATGGGAAAGTTTTTCAAAGGACTTGTTGGTGCAGGTTCTTGGTGTTGTTTGGATGAGTTTAATAGAATTGATCCAGAAGTCCTTTCTGTCGTTGCACAGCAGATTCTCTCCATTCAGCAGGCAGTGCTTGGTCAGAAAGATATTATTGTTCTGGAAGGAACTACGTTGAAGATTGATAGTTCTTGTGCGGTCTTCATTACCATGAACCCGGGATATGCAGGCCGTGCAGAACTTCCCGACAATTTGAAGGCTTTGTTCCGACCAGTGGCTATGATGGTTCCCGACTATACCCTAATTTCGGAAATTTCTCTTCTTTCGAGTGGATTCCAGAGCGCAAAAGCACTGTCACATAAGATGGTGGTCCTATTCAAACTGTGCGCTGAACAGCTTTCTCCTCAGACACATTACGACTATGGAATGAGGGCTGTGAAGGCAGTTCTGAATGCTGCCGCTCTTTTCAAGTCGAATTCATTTGATGACGAAGAATCTATTCTAGTGCGGGCTATTCATGCTGTCAATTCTCCAAAGTTTTTGGAAGAAGATGTTGCCTTATTCAATGGTATAGTTGCAGATTTATTTCCACATCGCAGCTTCGAGGAAAAGGATGTTTTGTTGGATCGGGCTCTCCAGAGTGCGATTTCTGAGAGGACTCTCATTCCTTCTGATTACTTTGTCGCAAAATGCAAGCAATTAGTGCATACGTTGGAAATTCGTCATGGAGTCATGCTTGTGGGCCTCCCGATGAGCGGGAAATCTTCAGCAATACGTACCGTCGAACGCGTCTCGGTCCATTTAAAGAACGTTCCGACAATTTGTGCGACGGTGAATCCTAAATCTGTTAGTTCCCATCAGTTATTTGGATATCTTGATTCTGTCACTCATGAATGGCGGGATGGCATATCGTCTTCCATCTTTCGTGACTTGGCGATCAGCAAGGATTCTTCGCAAAAGTGGCTTGTGTTCGACGGTCCGGTGGACTCCCTGTGGGTTGAATCCATGAACACTGTCCTCGATGACAACAAGAAGCTCTGCCTGGTATCCGGAGAAACCATTCCAATGTCTCCCACCATGCGAATTCTTTTCGAGGTTCGAGATCTTGCCGGGGCATCGCCGGCAACCGTTTCTCGTTGTGGTATGGTGTATCTTGAGCCATCTCAGCTGGGGTGGAGAGCTCTTGCTCAATCATTCTTGCTTCGGCTGAAAGTTGCAGTTGTTACAGGAAGGATCACCAACACGGTTGAGGAAGATACCGTCGAGATGCTGCCTGTTCAGTTCCTTTCGGAGGAGGAATGGGTTCGACTCGAAGTGACTTTCCTTGGGTTTTGTGACACGGTGCTATCATCATCTGTTGACTTTTGTCACTCTGCAGACCCGCAGTCGTCCGTTGCGAATGCTCTCATGTCGAGTTTCTTGCACCTCCTCGACAGTTCGTGGACAAAAGGAGTGGACTACGATTTGTTGTTGTTGCGAGATGGTTTGTTGCTTGCAAATACTTTGGTGTTTGCCTGTCTGTGGACATTTGGTGCGTCGTTGGACACAATGTGGAAGGGGAAATTTGAAGCAGTGTTTCGGCATTCTCTTGCAAAGTTTTCCCCCTCTCTTCCATTCACTTTCACTGGGCCTTTGATGGATGAGTCTTTGTTTGATCAATGTTTCTGTCCTGAAACGAGACGTTGGACTTCATGGATATCGTATGCTTCTCCGTGGAATTTCGTTTCGAGCGATGAAGATGTCAGGTCTGTTCGCCAAGTGTATGTTCCGACTGCAGTGACATGCGCATCGTTGTACCTGTCAAATTTGCTATTGTCAAAGGGTCATTCGGTGCTATTGAAAGGAGCACCTAGCGTTGGGAAATCAGTCATTGCAAGAACTCTGATGTCCAAAAAATCCAATGACTTTGTGGATATTCCGATTTTCCTTTCCGGCAAAGTTGCCCCGTCTGATGTCCAGCGCCGCATCGAACTTCGACTGGAGAAGAGACGCCATGGTGTCTATGGTCCTCCCCTCGGCAAGCGAGCGGTTGCCTTTGTCGAAGATCTGCACATGCCAATTCCAGATTCCTCGGGTTCAAAGCCACCTCTGGAACTAATCCGACAGTGCCTAGATCATGGTGGGTGGTACGATTTGAAGTCCTCGCAGTTTCGTCGTATCGAGGATATGTGCTTCTTGGGAACTTTCAGCGTCTCTCGTTCCAAGGATGGCATAGAAGTCTCCAAGAATGCGGATGATCGATTGCTGCGCCATTTCCATTCGATTGTTGTTGATCCGGTGGACTCCGATTCCCTTACAACGCTGTTTGTCCAGGCTGTTTGTCATGTTGCTCGTCGCTCATCACTTATGTTGCTGCACGATATCGTTCGGTCTGCAATCGACTTGTACGGGCGGATGTCTCACATCTTTCTTCCAACTCCGTCTAGATCACACTATGTGTTCGGTATCAAAGATCTTGCTGATGTATTTGACGGCCTGCTGCATTGTTGGCCGTCGCTCACGGATGCAAAAGATTTGGCCTCTGGAAAACCGCTTTCTCGCCTCTGGCTGCACGAGTGTGCACGCGCCTTTTCTGACAAACTTGTTTGCGACTCTGACCTCCGGGCGTATGCAGCTGCAGTTGCTGAGGTGAGCAAGTCATTCCCCCTGGTTCTTCCTTTGGAAACAGTTTCCATCTTTGCTGCCCATCCCACATTCTTTATTACTTCTGGACCTACGGACAGTTATGTTGAGTGCCAGAATACTGCTGACCTATATGAAAACATTCACAGTTTGTTGCCGAATATGGCGGCAGCAACGCTGAAAGTCGGTTCCTCTGCGCAAGGCAATGCTTACATACCGTTTTCCTATTCTTTGGAACACGTCAGCAGAATATCCCGAATTCTTGGGAACGTCTCCGGGCATGCGTTGTTGGTTGGTGTTGGAGGATCCGGTCGGCGAACCTGCGCCAGACTAGCTGCGCGTTTGCGAAAGTTTGATGTAACTGAAATCGTCCCCTCAACAAAGTACAGCTTCCGGGAATGGAGAGATGATTTGAAACGAATCGTAAGCCAGACCGGTTCTCGCTCTATTCGTTCTGTTTTCCTTCTTACGGATGATGAGGTTCCACGATCTGATCGAGCTTGGGAAGATGTACATTTACTCCTTGCTGTTGGTGAAATTCAGGATCTTTTCGCCGATGATGAGTGGCCAATGCTTTTGGAGCCCCTTCGGCAGACGGCTCCCCAATCACACATGGAGCGCCTCAAGAAGATGTTTTGGCAAAATGTTCGCTCACATCTTCGTTTGGTCTTGTGCTTGTCACCATCTGACATGCACCGCTTCCGAGAGAAGCTGCGACTTGTCCCATCTCTTCTTCGTTGCTGTACCATTGATTGGTTCCATAACTGGCCCAGCAATGCATTGCAAGCTGTTGCAGCACAGTCTGTGCCTTCTGTTCTTAGTTACGCTCGCGACGAAGTACTGAATTCTGCGGTGGTTAAATGTTGCGTTGAGTTGCATCAGTCCGTTGAGTCCGGCGTCCCTTCGCAGTTCTTTTTGTTCCTGTCATCTTTCGCTTATCTTCTTATGAAGGGCAGAAAGAAACTGTTATTTTCAAAGGAACGGTATGAACTCGGACTTACTCGATTGCATGACACCGAAGAGGTCATTCAGGAACTTCAAAATGCTCAAGAACTTTTGTTTCCTGTGTTGGAGAAGACTCGTCGAGAAACACTGGCCTTGATGACGTCTATCAGTGCAGAACGTGGCAGGGTGGACGAGACTGCAAAGCAGGTGGCTATCGAAGAAGGCTTTGCGGCAGAACAGGCAGAAGCTCAGAAGTCGATTCGTGATGAATGTGAGCAGGATCTTGCAAAAGCACTCCCAGCACTTGAAGCTGCTTTGGCAGCATTGCGAAGTCTGGATCGGTCCAAGATCGCAGAAGTGAAGGCCATGAAGAACCCTTCTGAAGGAGTGCGCCTTGTAATGGAAACCGTCTGCCATATGTTTGACGTACCACCCTCTAAGATCTCAACTGATGTTCCTGGGAAGTATATCGAAGACTTTTGGGGTCCTTCACAGAAGTTGCTTTCTGATGTGCACTTTTTGGACCGAATCCTTTCGTATGACAAGGATTCTATCAGTGATGCAATCATCGAGAAAATCAGACCGTATATCAAGAAGCCGGAATTCAAACCAGAAAAGGTTAGACGGGCATCGCTGGCTGCAGAAGGCCTATGTCGCTGGGTTCGTGCAATGGATACGTACTACAGAGTGAAGAAGGTTGTCGCTCCTAAACAAGCTGCGCTTCAACAAGCCGAGTCTCAGTATTCTCTTCTTCTCGAGAATCTACAGGAAAAACAGAAAATGCTTCTCTCCTTGCAAGACGATTTGGAAATGCTTGTTTCCAAACTGCAGAACGCAGAAAAGACGAAAACAGAACTGGAAGGTCGCTTATCCACCGCAACGGCGCGCTTGGAGCGTGCAAAGAAGTTGTTGGTGCTTTTGGGCGACGAGAAGACTCGCTGGGGAGATTCTTTAAGCGCAGTTCAGCGTCGCCTTGATTCACTTGTGTGCGATTCTCTTTTGTGTGCCTCTTTGATTTCGTATGCTGGAAACTGTTCTGTGCGTCAGCGATCGATTCTTTCGCGTACCTTTGTTTCAGTGTGCGCTAGAAATTATTTGAATTCTTCGCTGGACTGTTTGTCGTCTGAAGATGACAGTGAGGATCGCAATGAGAATATTCTTGCGCCTCTGCTTGGAGATCCTCTCGAAACACGAGAATGGATTCGCCAAGGTTTGCCGCCAGACTCCTTCTCCAATTCGAACGCTGTCATGTCAGAGCACTCCCTTTTGTGGCCTTTGTTTGTCGATCCGCAAGGACAGGCTAACGCATGGATTCGATCTCGCGAACAAGCAAACAGGCTCATGATTTTGCGCCATGATGACGAATCGTTCTTGCGGAACTTGGAGAATGCCGTTGTGAACGGAGTGCCGTGCTTGGTGGAAAACTTTCCCAATTTCCTCGACGCCTCTCTTTCTGATGTCTTCTCCGTCAAACTGTTTCGTCATCTGTTGTATCGAGATCAGACGGCCAGTGGCCCCCTGAATATTCAAATCGGGGATCATGATGTTGAGGTTCACCCCTCGTTTCGTCTGTATCTGACAACCCGGGACACAAACTTTTCGCTCTCACCCGAAGATTACTCACGGGTGTGCGTAGTCAATTTCGGTGTCACGTTAGATGGCTTGCAGGATCAGCTGCTGACTATTTTGGTCTCAAAGGAACAGCCCAAGCTCTCGGACGAAAGAAATCGTCTCCTTCTTGAACAACAGAAGAACGCGGAATCTCTTCGTTCAGTGGAAGACAAAGTTCTGGATCTCATCGGTGGGTCTTCTTTCTCCAATCCGGAGGCTCTGTTGGATGATGAGGACCTTCTTGCCGCATTGAAGTCTTCAAAACAGTCTGCATTGGAAATTCAGGAACGTGTTCGGGATGCTGAACGAATGGCAGAAGAAATGGAAGCTGCTCGATCTCAGTATCTTCCTTCTGCTCGGAATGCGTCAATCATGTTCTTTATTGTGGAGGATCTTCGCTCTGTGAATCATCTGTATGTTTTCTCTCTGCAGTGGTTCATTACTGTCATTTTGCGTTCTATCCAGGAGAGCAGAAACGGTCTTGCGGCTCCGCAACACCAGAGCCATGAAGAAGTGCAGAAACGTGTTTTGAAGTTGCAATCCCACATGCTTCGCCTCTTTTATCGGTCGGTTTCTCGATCGCTGTTTGAAAAACACAGGCTTCTCTTTTCGCTGTTGATTGCACTTCGTCTTGGCTCCTGCGCAGGCTCAGTCGAGCCTGGTGATATGCGTCTTCTGATGGTCGGAACATCGTCAGTTTCGAGTTCTGAAGAAGTTGCGGAGACCGCAGATGATCCTTCGTTTGTTGGTCTAGATCCACACACCCGCCTTGTTCTTCGCAAACTACTGATGGATTGTTCGTTTGCCAAGGAGGTGATCACGAGCCTTCACGAAGCGAAATCCGAATGGATGCGGTTTTTCCAATCCGAAGGTGATTTGCCGGAAACCTTTTGCCCGCTTTCTCCGCTGTCCTGCGCAAACGATTTTCGAAAGCTGTTAGTGTACAGAATGTTTCGTCCGGAGTCAATGATGTTGCAGATTCGACGCTTTGTCATTTCATCTCTGGGCGAAGAGTTTCTGGAAAACTTTGCGTTCACTCTTCCAGAAGTCTACTCTGAAATGTCTCATGTCACTCCGTTGCTCCTTGTCATGGCTCCGGGCGTTGATCCGGTTGGTAAGCTTTTCAAGTTTGCAGAACAACTTGGTTTTGCCAGGAAATTCAAGTCGATCTCTCTTGGACAAGGACAAGGACCTGTTGCTGCTGCTCTCTTGCGTGACTGTGCGAAGAAAGGAGAGTGGCTTCTCCTGCAAAACTGTCATTTGGCGCAGTCTTGGTTGCCGCAGCTGAGTTCGATCGTGGAGAGTTTTGACGGAACCAAGATTTCGCCGGAGTTTAGGCTCTGGTTGACTACTTCGCAATCTGCCCCCATGCCAATTGCCATTCTGCAAATGAGCCTGAAAGCGACAATTGAGTCCCCTGTGGGGGTTGAATCTTCCCTGGTGCGAGCGGCTCTTGCTGAACCGGGCTTTATCGAGGAAGCCCATCCCCTTCTGCGTCGATTGTTGTATGGCTATGTGGCGCTTCATTCGATTGCATTAGAGCGTGCTCGATTCGGTTCAATCGGTTGGAATGTTCCGTATATGTTCGCAGAGTCAGATTTGAGTATTTCCCTCCGGCAATCGTTGTTATTGACTGCAATGATGAGCGAGGCTGAATCTTTGGGAACGATGAATTCAGCATCCACCACCTCCACAGTGAGGAAAATTAACGATTCCGATCGGGCGGAGCTCCCATTCCGGGCCCTGAGGTATCTTGCCGGTGAAATTAACTATGGTGGTCGTATCACCGACGAATGGGACCGTCGTCTCATGCAGACTCTCTGCGATACATACTTGTGTCAAGCTGTTGTTGCAGAAGATTCGCATGTGCTGATGTCTTCTGGATCGACTGCTGTGCTGAGGGTGCCTTCACAAGAGATTGTCAATCTTGAACAGTGCATCGATGGGCTGCGAAAGACAGCAGCATTCGGATCTTCTCCAGCATTTTCACCGGCGGAACTGTTGGGACTTCATTCCAACGCCGACATATCGAAGGCTCGCATGGATGTCAGCTCTTTCTTTGATTCATTCGGATTAATCATGTCTGCTAAATCCAGTTCAAAGGGAGTTGTTGACAGCGATGGCTCGCAAACCTCTATCGTCTGTCAGACAGCAATGGATATCTTGTCCAAGCTCCCCACACAGCTTCCATCGTTTAAACAACTGGATTCAACAGTTGATTGCAGGAACACGTCCCTGATCCAGGAGGTTTTCCGATACAACCGCCTGCTGGAAACAATTCGGTCTTCCCTTTCGTCTCTTGTTCGTGCGCTGAATGGAGAAGAAGTGTTGACGGATGTGTTGAGCCAAACGGAAAAGGACATTTTTGTCGGGCGAGTTCCAAGGACCTGGGCCAATTCGTCGTTTCCCAGTTCCCGGCACCTCGGATCGTACATTTCGGATCTCATCCGGCGTGTTGGGTTCATTCAAAGATGGCTCACGTCCGGTGCTCCAGCTGTCTTTTGGATGCCCGGACTGTTTTCTCCTCACAGCTTTATCTCATCGCTGCTGCAAAATCACGCACGAAAGCATCGGATACCAATTGACCGTCTCGTTCTTGACATGGAAGTCTTGACTGCAGATCTTCCATCGTCGCCTGCCGTCGAAGGATGTTATGTCTATGGATTCTTCTTGGAAGGAGCACGGTGGAACTCTGCAGAAAATGAGCTTTCGGAAAGCAACAATAAGGAACTCTTCGACGAATTACCAACTCTGTTGCTGATCCCTCGGGAGTCTTTCCGACAATCCCCGCAGATGTACATTGCTCCGGTTTATCGAAATATTTTGAGACGAGGAGTGATGAGCACTGCAGGTTATTCGACAAACTTTGTGATGTCCATGCGATTCCCCGTGCGAACAAAGCCTGTTTCTCACTGGATTCGCCGATCCGTCGCCGTTCTTATGGATCCTTCGGCATAAGTATTGTACTTCCCGCACGAAAGCTGCTGCTTTCGCGCATCGTTCCGAATGTTGTGAACATAAACATTTTCGTGGTTTTCTGAATGAATTCCTTCCAAGTTCATTGCCTACCTCGGCCTCCTTGAAGTCTCACTCCGTTCATATCTCCAAGTATCATACCGACGATGACTGATTCTTTTTATCAAAACCGCCTCTCGTGTTCTGACCAAGATGTCTTTGCGTATATGTTGACCAGTTTGTTGCATCGATTGACCTGCTTGGGAGCGGTAACAAAGCAAGGTCACAAATTGGCTTTCCTGATATGATCAACACTCGCACATTTATTTTAAAATCCTAGGAACAGGTTTTATCACCACACAAATGGGAAAGAGCGAAGACAATTTCCGTGGAAAGCGGAAGCCGAAGATGGGGGGGTATGTAACAGCACATGTGGAGGGCCCGGAGTCATCAAAAATGGTTTTCAGAATTTTACGCATACAGCGACAAAAAAAGCCGTCACGACAGGATCCGCGTGTGCAAGAACCCCTCCTGCGCAGGCAGTTAAGCAGACAATCCAAGGACAAATCGCTCACAAACTGCAAGCTGCAGTCATCTCGCCCAGCAACGAAACAGCAGGAAAACACTGAACATTTCCCGGACTGTAAAAACATACGTCTTTGGAGTTGGATCGCAGACTCCTAAAATACAAAATTAAATTCACGAAGAATCCTGAATGCTCTGTCATGTGCAGATATTCCTGAGTAGTTAAATGAGGTGCCTCTGATTCAAGAAAGCCCGTTGCAAAGCACTCTCAGAAATTTCATAGCATTTTTCGCTCTCTTTCTTTTAGCAAAGAGAACATCTTCAACCAGAATAAAGCAGACAGGTTTTTGTGCAGTGAAATCTCAAAGATTCACAGCTATTGAAACGTCGGTGACGACGGATCGACTTTTCCTTAAAAATTCGTCGGAGTAGTGTTTAAATCACAGTATGTTATCTTCTTGACATTAACACGACATGTTGCAAGCATCGCGGTGATCCGCTGTATTGCAACACCACTGAGTTACTTACTTCCCTGTTCTGCATGTTGCATTTCTTGTACAACTTTTTTGACACCTGAATTTCGAAAACTGATTTCTGTGCGACGAATGGGCATCACTGCAAAAAGCTTAGTTAATTTCAAAATGCAGGGGCGTTGACATCTCTGCGCGGGGATGCCGAGTACTTTCGAAATGCGTTCTTCGTCTGGATTCCGATGCTTCATTCTTTTGTTACGTCGATTTTAAACACCATGTGCTTTTCATCAGCTCCTGGGTCTGTTCCGTCCTGATTTTTCGATTTTCCGATTTCCTTTTAGTTGTTGTGCACAGCTTTGTTGAGAAACAGTGTCTCAACGGACTGCAATCAACTCCGGCAGGGTACGATCTCATGGATATTCGGTGCCGCATATGATGTGACGTATGTGCAGTATGACGTATATCATGACGGACGCGTTGACTTTTTTAAATGACGTATGAGGTTTCAGAGGAACAGTACTCCGACTTCATATTTAAGAAGTTGTTTGTTTGTTTGGTTATTTGTTTGTTTTGCTTTCTTTGTTCTAAATCACATTGACGCAAGCTATCTGTTATTATCCCTGGTCATGTCTTATATTTAATATATAACAATAAGGTTCCCTGTCTTTTAATTCGGAACTGTACCCTGATATACATTGTTTCGTTTCATTGTTTCGTGATTATATTTACCATTTGCAAGTTTTTTCACGTATCCTGTGAGGTGGATGCTTTCCGAAGTGCCCCCTCGCGTAAACTCGGTTCGTGGTGATTTTGTGTCCGTTGTCTTTCTCCAGCATTGTCGACTTGCTAAAAGTTTGGCAGCTCTGTCTATTGTAGGTCTCTCAGTGATGTTCATTTTCATGCTTCCTTGGATGGTCGAGCCGATTACATCAGTGATGTTCCGTGATATCGTGGACTGTAATTTGGTTGTTGAACGTATCAGACTGACGGATTCTTTCGAACAAACTGTTTTTGCTGGTTGCTTCGCCGTGTCGCTTTCCGGATTTGTCCTGTGCGTTCCTCATCTGCAGATTACTTCCCACTCTGACAAAGCAGAATGGCACTGATTCCGTCAAGAACAGTCAGTGTTTTGACAGTTTTTATTTCCTCTTTTTCCTGTTTACTGCGCATGCCGTTTTGGAATTTTTGAGCAATACCATTTCTATCAAAGTCGATTCCATAGAACTTCGGCCATTGTCACTCCAACGAATGAGTGCTGATTCTCTGAAGCCCCTTTGCCAAACATGCTTCCCAATCTGCCTAGCCTGTGCTTGTTGTGTTCTCAGCGGCAACAGACGTGGTGGTACGTTTGTCTTGAGATTAACATAATTGTTATTTGTTGATTTGCTTGTGGCCCACACTCTGTTTCAAAATGTGTCCTGACGAATTTCCTTGGCCGGTCTCTGGTTTCTTCAATGACCAGCTTCTTATCGGGGGGGGGGGGGGGGGGGATAGGTTCATCTGCTTTCTTTACTTTGCATCATGCGTATGAGAGGGAAGGAAGACATCATGCTCAAGAGCATGAATCGCCACAGAAGAAGAACATCTGTCGAAGCGTGTTACTCCACGGTCTTTCGGGAATGCAGAACCATTTGCGTGCATCGAAAGAGTGCCAAAGGTTTGTCCATCGCATCATTTCCAGCAACGAGTACATCCCAAACATGAGTATTTCGTCCATGGTGAAGCAGCGTGCCCACTGCTGTGAGCTCTTTTCCGGCCACTGAACTGCGAAGAAAGTTTGTTTTCAATTCTATCGTAGTAAAATTGCACCCGAGAGGAATGTGGGCAAAGCACCCAAAACCGGCCACAGAATCTGCAAAACTCACAATCGAGCCAGCATGAATGTATCCATTTGGAGCAACATGCTTATCTTGCACCAGCATCCTGCCTTCGATTCTTCCGCTTTCCACTGACGAAATGTGAAAACCGACTTCATTGCACCAGCCTATCTTCTCTCTTGTTCTAAATTCCGACAGCCATTCCGAAGAGGAGCGGCTAAGAAGGTTTTTGGAATGAGACAAACATCTCCGGAGCACAGCCATCTGCTTTAACTCTGGAAACACTCGACTAACGCGGCAGTTCTCGATTTCCGCGTCAAAGCCAAAGGTGAGGAAGGCTGAAAAATCGGGGAGATTTTCGTTGCAGTTGATACTGAAATTGATGCTGTTTTCGTTGTCAATTTGTCACTGTACCCAAATCACAATCCGTTGTTGCCCAAAAACGGATCGCGGTCCGATCGCGAAGCCCGCTTTTGTGACCGAATTCCGTTCCGACAAGTGATGAAATTTTCTGCGCCAAGAATTTTGCATTGTTCAGTCATCTGACCATATTCACCTCAAAATTGCTGTCACCCGACCTTGATCTCTCTTATGAGTTCCTCATCTTCGTCTTCTCGTCGTCGGCTGCCTGAAGGGAGGTTTTTATCAAGCGCACCATTCTCTTCTGTAGACTTTTTTCAGTCCCACGTGATTGTAGATGACATTGAGAGTGCTGCCGGTAAGAAGACCCTAATTGGACGTCTATGGAAAACGTTCTACAAAGGGTGTGCATCCATTCATCGTTCGCAATATGTTCTTTTGGTTGCGCTTGGTGTTGTCACTGCGTTGATTTCTCTTGGATTGGATATAATGGTGAATTCTATGCTTCGTGTTCGGAAATTGTGGGTCAGAGAATTGGATTTTCCGTTCGGATTGATGACGTACATTATAGAATCAGTTTTTTTTGCATGCGTAGCATGTTGTTTTATCAAGTTTATGGCACGCGAGGCGGCCGGTTCCGGAATTCCTGAGATGAAGTCAATCTTGTCCGGAGTGCATCTGCCACGATTTCTTGACTTTAGAACTCTGGTTGCCAAGTTTTTTGGGCTGGCGGCAGTATTTATGGCGGGAATCCCGATTGGGAAAGAGGGCCCTATGGTTCACATAGGTTCTTGCGTAGCGGAGCTCCTGATGCGACATGTGCCCCTCTTTGCAAAGGTGTATCGATCAGAATTTGTCAGGTATCAAATATTATCTGTCGGCTGTGCAATTGGCATTGCAACAACATTCGGATCTCCATTTGGAGGAGTCCTTTTTGCTTTGGAGACCACCGCTACATATTTCCTTGTTTCAAACCTCTGGAAAGGTATATTGTGCACGACTTCTGGTGCCGTGCTTTTCTTTATTCTGAAGAACATCGCCGACCACGATCAGATGCTGAATCTCCTTCCTGCCTATATCCCACCCAAACCTTATGAGCAGCAAGAGTTGTTACTTTTCGCCTTTCTTGGGCTGTGCGGTGGCCTGCTCGGTGTCGGCATTGTGTTGACTATGCGCCAGTTTCTCCGAATCAGACGTATCTGGTCTCCTATCAAAGAAAGCATATTTGGAATCACTATTTTTGCCACCATTGCTTGCGCATTGCTCACATATCCTTTTGTGTTTATGCGAGGTACGACGCAACCTGAATTCATCTCTGCCATGCTTGCCAATCATCTTCCTGCAGAGTACTTGGATCCCAACAAGTTCCTGAATTTGGGCATCTTGTTTGTCGTCCAGTTCTTCTTAGTTACCCTGTGTGTTTCACTGCCCATACCGTTGGGAGTGTCTCGACCGGCTTCTTTGCTTGGTGCAATTATGGGTCGCATGATTGGCGAGTTCATGATGGATTATTTCCCGTGGTATTCGACAGCGATTACACCTTCCACCTACGCCTTGGTAGGTGCCACCGCCTGTGTTGCGTCCACGGCCCGGACCTTGTCAACAGCAGTGGTAATTTTTGAATCCACTGGACATCTTGAAATGTTATTGCCTGTCTGCGTTGCCGTCACGATTGCCTATTTAGTGGGAAATGTATTTGTTCTTTCCTGCTATGACACCGTCATCGAGCTTCGTAATCTTCCATTGATGACCGAGCCACAACCATCAAAGCAGTTTTCTCGTGGAATTGCAACGGATGTTATGATCAGACACCCGGATATCTATTTTCTAACACTGAAATCAACATTTCGCGATGTCGAACGTCTGCTGACTTCATCGCAACATTTTTCGTATCCTGTCGTTGTTTCGGATGTTGACATGACGCTCGTTGGACTGGTTCAACGCTTTCATCTAGAAAACATGATCGAAGAATTTCAGAATCTTCACTTAGATGGCAAAGCCAAGTTGGAACGAATCCAGTATGTGGAAGGTCAAATTCAAAGTTATGTGTGGGAGACTTTTCGTCCGTTGGACTCGGTAGAAGTGCCCTCCACTTCCGCTGAGGAGATGGTAGTTGATCCGTCATTTTCAGGACGTTCGGTACCTCGATCTGTTGTTGACAAGGCCCTCACAGGGCCAAAGTTGGAAACAACAGACGAGGTTGTGGAATCCCAGCATTCGTTAATGAATTCTGAAGAGCAGAAGGATGATGTGGAGCGTGGTCTCCAAACGAATGCTAAAGATGAAGAAGAAGTTGCCCTCGATCGAACGATTCAAATTCAGTTTGAAAGAGAATTTCGTGTCTTGCAGTATCTTCGTGAAAATCGATATCTCTCTTCGAAACGGACAATCGACGTTCGGTGTGGCGTCCCGATTGACTTGGCACCGTTTGTCATGTCAGAACGGTCTCCATTGTACAAGATGCACTTTGCCTTCGCGATGATGGGCGTCAGTCATGCACTGATCGTCTCAGCAGGAAAATTGATTGGAGTAGTAACAAAGAAGGATTTGTTGAGCTTTATGAAAGCAAAAAAGTAGAATGAATCTGACAAATTTCATTTTGCCATTCCAATCAACGACGGTCTCACGAGCGTATCCAAAGGTCTGGTTTTGTAAGTGGGTGGTTCGATAGATACAAATTATGGAAATAAGGATATGAAAATCAGAAACAAACAAACAAAGCTATCAGATAGAAAAACCGTAAAACACGTACCTGTTTCTGTAGAAGTCTTTTCTGCAAATGGAGCCCATGCTTGGAAGCGAAGAAAAGTATGTGTAGATCAAAAGAAGCGACAGAGGAACATTTAGCAGACCGCACAAAGAGCGGATCATATCATCATTGCGAAAAACAACAGCACTCGAGAGGCAAATTAAAAGCAGCAAGGAGACGGTATAGAACAAGAAATTCATGCTGGTCAAAGACGACGACTTGGGGCTCACTGCTGCAGACCGGCGGATGAATTAAAAAGAAGGAATCTGGCAAAAGAGGAGGAGGGTGTTGCATTTGTTATTTGCCCTGTTTTCGCACAGAATGCAGGCTCCAGTTTCTTGTGCGTACTGTAGTGCCGAAGGTCGTTCTTCCCCAGACAGAGATCGAAACCTTTATTTCATTTTTTGAAAAAATTTTCGATTTTGCTTTTAACCCCCTCCACCCACCAGGGCTGCCTTTGAATGTTGAGCAGGTTTTTTTTTGTTTAGTAATCTTGATTTTTTGTCTGCACTTTGGACTTCAATGGAAATCACCGAAGATGGTCGATCATGAAGGAATAATGACAAAAGAGGGTGGTCGGTACAAGTCCTGGAAGAAACGCTACTTTGTTCTTGCCGGTCCGTTTTTGTTCTATTTCAAAGCTCCTGTGGATTTTTACGGGGACTCTTTGCCGATGGCGCAAGGTTCTATTTATTTGCCTCCGCATACTCGTGTAGATATAGTGGATTCTTACAAGAAGACGAAATTCTGTTTCACCCTCAGCGTATCTAAAGATGTCCGGATGTACTACTTGGATGCTTTAACAGCTGATGATCGGCGGAAGTGGACGGAGAAAATCCTGCACAATGCCGTCCATTGCCAAGAATCTTGGTGCAACTTGTTCGAATCGCATGTCTTCATAGCAGGTTCTCCAAAGAGCGGCAAAACCAGTTTACTAAAGCGGTTTGTGACAGGCTCCTTTGTGCATGATCCGAGTAATGCCAATACCGCCGGGAATGTCAATTCTAACAGTTCTTCTGGCGTTAACTCCAATATTGGAAACAACAATAGCAATCAAATTGCAGCTTCCGATCAAATAATGCAAAAAAGAATACAACTGCCCGACAGCATGTCTGTGGTGGCGACGTTCTATGACAAAGCCCGTCCATTCGTCTCTGCTGCTGAATTGCTCACGGAATTAGAGACCAGATACGAGAAGTCTCGAGCTGCTCTCTCTAGCAGCTTTGCCGTCCCTATTCCGGGGAATGGTGGTGGTGGGTTACCGAGCGCTTCTCCGTCGCAGTCTCCTTCGTCAAATTCGTACTCTTCAACGTCCCCAATGTCTAACCCTCTCGCGGTTTCACATTCACCCCCTTCGAGGGCTCTTTTGGCTTCGCTGCTTGCTCCAGAAGTCAAGGAAGATGCTCACAATCCTTTATTCACTGAAGAAAACGCTCGAGCTTACGATATTCGTTGGTGCACAGTCTTGCTTGTTTTTGATCTCACGGACATTCACTCATTTCGGTACATTCAAAGGTTGTCTCGGGATTTGCGAAAGAGTCTCACAAAAAGCGGACAGCAATTGTCCATGATGATTGTGGGCACAAAGTCTGATCTGACAGATGTGCGTTGTGTGAATTCGGTGCTCGTCCAGTCTTTCGCCGAGAGAGAGCTGGGTCGCGACGTTCCGTACATCGAGGTTTCTTCCAAATCTGGTCGCCAAATTGAAGAATGCTTCCAAGTACTCGCGGACTACGTTTCGCGAACAGGATTTGCTCGCCACGTTCCCAGGTGTGAGGATGGGACTTCCAATCCATCGGAGGAACAGTCGGACGAAGACTGATAATAAATGTATTTCCGGAAATGATTAGTTTTGTGTTGTTGAGTTGTTTTACTCCAGATATAGTGTGGACTGTCGTGCAGAGAGAGGACAAACCTCTCCTTATCGAAACATTCAACAACCGCTCGCCAAAGCATGAATCATTATTGGTCATCGGCTAAGCTGTCACCGAAGACAGATCCAAGCCACATGTTTTTTTTGTTTTTGCTTTTTATTTGGGGCGAGCATCAACTCTTCAATGCAGATTGCTTTACATCAAAGGGATATCGCAACCAACATACTCCCCCCAATCGATTCAGCATTCAATAAATGAACGTCGGAGGAAACAGACTGTGGTGGCGGCGTTGCACATCGATCACATCTTCGTGATTTGATCATCAACTTGCATCGGCAGATTCACAGCCGGACGACGGACATGCATCGCAAGCTTGCAAAATGGCTGTGTGAGGGAGTATGACTGCATTCTATTTCCGCAATTCGACACTGACGTGCGGCCACTTCCAGTTCCGCCAGAGACTGCTGCACAAGGTGAGGGAGTACGCGGGGCTCGAGGTCCACATCGTCACCGAGGAATACACATCAAAGATGTGTGGCCAGTGCGGGGCAATCCATGCGAAGCTCGGAGGATGAAAGGTTTATCTCGAGAGGCTGTACAAAAGAGAGGAAGAAATGCCGATCATTTCGGATGAGAATGCTCCACTAGAACAGCAAAGAGAGCATTAACGAGTTTCTTCTCCTCTTCAGCTTCAAAAGCGCCCTCATTTTCTTCCAACCACTGCGGAATCAGCGACTGTGCTTCATCCTTCATTACTTTTAGTGCATCATGACGTTTTTCACACCAGGCTTCGAACCCAGTTTTACCCACGAACTTCGGGGCCACATCCTTCAGAGACAGGATATTGAATATTCTAAACGTAATGGCAACCACATCCCGCATCCTGGATGTTTCTGCGCTTACAGATAAGAGAGGCTTCGACTTTTGAGAATCAAATATTTGCATTCGAACAGCACTTGCGGAATCCAAAACAACTGACAGGTGGCTTCCGTAGTTTCCTTCGTGAATGGCCCTTCCGGTACCGCCGGATATTCCGTTCGCAGTGACTTCTCCCGAGACCAACCTCCAAGAAGAGACACCCAGAACAAATGTGCATGGTGAGACAGACGCTCGCACCTCACCCGCTGGAGGTTCCAGAATCATGTTAAATGATGCCGAGAAGTGAGATATTCGCTGTGAAACAGCTGCCCAGAATGCGGCATCAATACGGAGTCGCAACGCTTCTGAATACTGCCACTCTCCTTGAACATTATCGGAGCGAACGGGCAACACTGCAATACGGAGATACGACTCAAAATCATCTACAGAAGGATAAAACTCTCGACGAGTCGCCCCGTCGATTGGTTTGAAGTTTCTCAACAACAACGACCTCTGCCATTGAATCCGGCTGGCTCCTTCTTTCCCACCGACATATTCTCCTTGCATCACAAGCTTTCCATCCACAAAAATGAAACGAAGCCCATGAATCTTTGGCGGAGAATCCTTGACTGCATCGGAAACCACCAATTGCGGGGTTCCACGAGTTCCATCTACTCGCATCGGCACAATCTTGCATGCGAGTCGTAAGCCAAGATATGCAGACTTGACGTGAACGGCTCTGGAATGCGAAAGAAATTTCTTCTGATTTTGAGAATTGACAAGCTGCCATTCAAACAGCGTGTCACCTTCTACGCCTCCAAAATAATCGTAGACGGGGCAAAGCACATCGCCTTCTATCGCGCGACCAGCAAATCGAACATGATCTATAAATGGTTCGCTTGCAAGCACTGGCAACTCAGATAAGCAAGCGACGCCAGGAACCGCAGTTCCATCCTTGCCAAGCTGCACCCATGAAGGGCGAAAGCAAAAGGAGACGCGATGACCCACATGATGGGAGAGCAACCGTATTGTCCATGTATTCTGCACTCCCGCCAGCGCATCCACAATACTTCCGCTTTCATCCTGAATGGACCACTCGGTCGCTCCTGCGAGAGCAACAGATCTTCCATCGCGGTACTGCACGGCAGCTTCAACAAACTGTCCTTCAACAAAAGAACCCTGAATCAAAGCAACCAACTCATCCACCGCTGGAAGTGACTGCATCGAATTCGAAGATGGAAAAGCAGGAAGTGCATTCCGAGTTGCCCGAATCTTGATGTTTTGCGCCCGGGATGCATAGTAAAGGGTTGATGTCGTCTCTGAGAGGGTCATCGAGGAGGGAGTCACACAAGCAATCATCACCATTCTTGCATTTCCACCCAATGAATTCTTGAGTAATTTTGTCAATACTGAGTTGCGATATTGAACATATTGTCCACGCGACAAGGCGTCGATCGCATTACCAAGAGCGAGAAGACTTGTGTTAATCTTTGCTCGCTCGGACTGACGGATCAAATTCGCTTCTTCTTCGTAAGACGAACGTTCAGATCCCGCAAGATCAACCAAAACAAGCGTTCCTCGAGTATTCTTCGCGATATTCTCGACAGACACTTGCAAAACAGCATGCGAGCGGGAAGAGACCAAGTTATCCTTGGTAGAACGGACAACGCGAGCTCTATGGCCACGCTTCATTATGTCAGCAAAAGCCTCGGGAGCATCAATGTCTACACGAGATAAGTTCTGTACGTAGAAAGCTCCTTGACTATCCTCCTTGACAGGATACGTGTCCGATGTAGCATTTGGAGAGTTTGTGGAATTCGCATCTGGGGAAATGAGGTCTGACACCTTTTCAAGGTAGATCTCGAAGAAAGAGACGGACACCGTAGGGCGGCTTTGTTGCATGGATGACCGAATCTGAAAGATTTGGTCCACCAGCAGATGAAATAAGCCAGGCTCCGCAGTAGAAACGCGACCCATCATTGTATGGGTTTTTCCAGTGCCAGTGGCTCCGTACACAAACACGGTGGAGTTGAAACCGTCAAACACAGACTCGATGAGCGCAGTCTGATTAATCCGTTTGAAAATATCCTCATTTGTCGATTTCTGATCAAAAAATCCATTATACGTGAATGTCGTGGTGCGCTTTGCGTAGGGGTCAAAACAATGCACTTCACCTCGCGAGGCCTCCCCCTCCGCAAAATCTTCTCCCGCAATGATGTCGCCCGGATACCGGAGAGCTGAAGCAGAAGAGGGATTTCCCTGAGCATTCGCAGAAGGTCTGGGAGAAGACATGGCTGGCGCAGGCGATGCAACGTCTGAGTTTCTTCGAGGGGTGGAAGAGGCAGATGAATCTTTAGGAACCGAAAGAGAATTGGACGACGAAGACGAGGACGTCGTCGAGGACGTTTGCGAAGAACCGGCTGCCCACCGCTTTTCCATGTCATTCTGCGGACGGCACCGCAGAAATACGTGGATTCTTTCTTCCCGTGGTTGGCTTCCGCTCATCTCACTCTAATCTGCAAAACACAGTTACCTATAAGCAAGGAGCTTTGGATACGCAAAAACCACATCAAATCAAAAAAAAAAGAAAAAAGAAAAAAAAAAAGGAGAAAAATCTCGAGAACCGTTTCGACTTATTGCGATATGATGAAGCAATCTAAAGCGCACGTAAAACAAAACGACTGCCACGCGCCATGCGCATGCGTTTGCTATCTTGGCAACTTCGTCACACGATGCCCGATTCGTTTCGCCCACCATTTTGATCATGAAATCCCTATAAGCACGCCGCCGCGTTGCATTCTCGCACAGCGACGCTCATTTCTTATTTTTATTTTTGTTTTTATTGTCCATGCAACGCACCATGTCCGTCACGCCCGCAACGCTGCGGCAAGACCCATGACATCTCCACCGCCGCCGGAACGATCCGCAGCATCCACACCGGCTCCCATCCGTGGTTAGTGTACAATGTAGGCGACAGAATGCTTGGAAAGAAAGAAAACAAGAAGGAGCACAACGAGAAAAGAAGTTGATGCATGTATGGTTTTTACAGCGGCCGGGTTCCTGGCGGCTTTTCGCGACTGCACAAACAAATGAGCGATGAGCACCACTGTGACCCGTAATACAACATGACAATCTACGTAAATTCTACCATGAGCAGTGAGCTCCACTCCCGCTCGTTCGTACAGCAATACGTCAAGAAAGCGACATTGCAACTTTTACGTACAAACAATGCGCATACTCGGAACTGGAATCATTCTCGGACCAGCATTGCATTTTTGATATTTTCCGCCGTATCCACTCCTACTAATCGCCGCACGATTTCCAGAGCGAACTCGAGAGAAGTTCCCGGTCCACGGCTTGTGATTAGCTTTCCATCAACGACCACTCGGTGGTCAACGAACTCTTGATTCGGCAGTTTCGAAGACACAGACGGATGACTTGTCGCCTTTGAATGCTCGCTCAGCAATCCATGATGAGCAAGGACCACAGCAGGCGAAGCACACAAGGCAGCAGTCCAACCTCCTCTAGACATGTGGGACTTAAGAAAGGGGACGAACTTTTCAGAATCCCGGAAATTTTCGGCACCTCGAGCGCCCCCTGGCAAGCAAATAATGTCGAAATGCTCATCTTCTGCCAAGACGTGATCGAAAGTGGTATCGGCTACAACACGCACGAGCCGACTCATCGTAACGATCCTAGGTTCCAAAAACTTGAAGCTTGGGTCATGGTCGGTCTTTGGATCAACATGTTTGCAATCCGTCAAAGCTGCGACTGTCACATGCATACCAGCTCTTCGCAGCGTGTCGGCAATGCACGCAAACTCTATTTCCTCTGAGCCATGGGCAATTGGAACAAGCGCGCGGACTGCGGACATTCTGCGAACAAACTGCAAACTCGCGAAAAAGGATCTTCTTCTAGTCTGCATGCCGTTTCTCAAACGGATGCAAATGCAAATGCAGCTTTTTTATTTATTATTTATTTTTTCTTGCAGACAAACCTCACACTGGCAGAAGAAGTGTAGTACTTGAAGTCCTGTGCGGGGTTGAGCCGCAACGCCTGTTCTAGAATGAAAGCATGAATCCAGCATCAAAGAGAGACGCTACAACAGGGAAGCATTTCTGCAGTGCTTGGTGTACCGTCAGCATGAGAGATGGCGGTCCGGATATGCATTGCCAAACCTTTACTGTCCAACGTACGCAGGTTTCCGTTTTTCTCGGAATGCTTGGAGGCCCTCCAGGCGATCTCTGGTTGGAATAACTTGAGCGTAACAGAGCTTTTCGATCTCAAAGCCAGAGTGGATATCTCCCTGCAAACCGACATCCACAGCCTGCTTTGCGGCTCTCACAGCGATCGGTCCATTTTGGGCAATCTGGACAGCAATCTCGACTGCCTTTTCAACAACAGGCGACTTGTCCTTGTCAGCAACGTCCGCTGACACGACGTGATTGGCAATCCCCAGGAGAAAAGACTCGTTTCCCGTAATCCTACGCGCAGTAAACATAAGTTCCTTCGCTTTTGACGCACCAATAAGCCGAGGTAGTCGCTGCGTGCCTCCTGCACCCGGGATAATGGCAAGGGACGTTTCCGGAAGGCCAAGAGACGCATTCGACGCAACGATTCGCATGTCACATGCCAACGCCATTTCAAGGCCACCGCCAAGTGCTGCTCCCTCAATGCAGGCAATTGTAGGAACAGGCAGGCGTTCCATTTCAGCAAACAGGGCCCTCAAAGAATCCACAAAAGCAGAGACTTCAGGCGGACTCATCGTCGCTCGTTCTTTGAGATCCGCACCGGCACAGAAAACACCCGGAATCTTGGAAGAGAGAACAACGGCACGCACAGCAGACGCAGGTTGTGAGCGAAGTCCCGCAAGTATTTCTCGCAGCTGAGAAACAAGCGTTCTGCCAAGCGCATTCTTTGCTTCAGGACGATTCAAAATTACATGTGCCAGCCCATTCTCATGGAGAATCAACTCGCATTCTTTGGACGCAACAGAAGACGCCCGCAAGAAACGCACGCAACAAAACATGAGAATACCGTTCAGGTTTCGAGAATATGATTTCCGAACCGTCGCAATGAAAAGCAAAAACATCCAAAACAACCAGGAAAAAAACTCCCCTGAAAAACACACGCAAACTTGCAGCAACCTCCTCGGTGCTACTACGACAGGTTCTTAGGATTTCTTCTGGGCAAGTCGTGTGCCACAGAGAAAGATTGGGGACAGCAAACAAAACAAAGCAAAAAATACACAGCAACAAAAAGATGAGGCAGAGGGCTGAAGGCCAGTAAGCATGCAAGGACTCTCTTGGATGCGTCGCGATTCGTGCAAAAAATCAACGTAAGCACAATGGTTGTTTACCTGTCACTGAAATTTACAATAAAGATCGCAAAAAGCAGTTGTCGGAAACAAGGGGATTTGAAAGGCGTAAAATAAAAGAAGAGGGAGGGGAATCGATGAAGCCTCACTGAAACGAAACTTCACAAGACATCTCTGCTGACCGACTACAAATCAACTGGTCGACGGAGACATCATACCTGTAAGATAATCCTTAGAGTATGGGAGACCTACGGACCGGCACCGTCTAATTTTGCAAGGACCAGTTTTTTGCCTGCTTCAAGCAAGCTTTCCACAGAGCAGTCCAGCTTCTGAGACTTCAAGAATCGCAATGACTTCGCTGCAATGGGTTTCCAAAGAGGAGAGGTTTCATAGTGGTGTTGGAGAAAGGAGTACACAAGAATGGTGGTCCAAATATCAACTGATAAGCCAGAAAATGTGTTGCGAGCGTCCGGAAGAGAGATTCCCATTGCTGGCACATCGCTGAAATGCCAACTACCGTCGAACCTCTGAAGAGATATCAGGTTACGAAGAACTGCTGCGCTGTTGTCTCCTTCTTGTCGTTTCTGTTCCATCTCAGCATCATCCTCAAAGTTTGCTGCCTCTTGAGCTGCGTCATAAGCTGCGTCCCGCTTAGACCCGGCTGTCGAAAATGCAGTACGTGTGTTAGCAGCAAGTAGATCAACGGCGCATTTGGAAGGCGCAGCTGGTGCTACAGAAGAGGACCTACGCACCGCAGAGATAATCCGACATCCACCACCAAGCATCCCGCTCGGGCGGCCAAATCCTCCCCGACCTCCAGAAGATCGAACGGCGACGCTGCCGGGCTCCTTTCTTCTGACTTCAATTGGGACTTCTCGAAGTTGCATGCCGTTATTGGCATCAGAAGATTTCCGCTTCTCAACTGCGACGAAGCCAGTAAGTGGACACAATACTGAATATTTCAGAGAAAGGCCAAGCATTTTGTCTTCCTGCCGTTTTTTCCACGCTTCTGCAGGCTCGGCCTCAGACTGAACACCAGCAAACCGTTGCTGAACCGATCCCGAGGGTTTAGCAGCGAACTTTTGCTCTTGCAGTTCCCTCAACAGCGCTCGGCCTGCCAGTTTGGATAAGGGAAATTCAACATCTTCAGCGACATTTCTGCGGATTGCAACCAAAAGCTCTGCGCCTCGGAAAACCCGAGCCTCTATAACACCGGGTGAGTTTCCAGCATCCACAATTGCATACGCACAAAATCGATCCCCCCGAAATACTGGCGGCACCATTGAAGGGCAAGCCTCAATGCTGAACTCTTCCGGCGAGTCTGGTAAATTCCACTCAATCCGAAGATCAGCAAAACAGGGCTGCAAAGCTCTGTTCAGCTGATGTGCAACCGGAACATCAACGTCCGTATTCGGAGGGATGAACATGGCTTTACCGAAGGTTGTCCGTGCAAGCCCTTTGACCAGAGCACGAGACGGGCTGGAGCCTAGACCAAAAGAGAAGATGCGATTTTGCTTCGAGGCCTTTCGGCACTCGTCCATCACCTCCGTGACATTAGATATTTCGCCATCGGTGAGCAAGAATATTTGTCGAGACTGTGCTTGCGGTGGTTGCGAGAACAGCCACAGCAAAGGTTGCAATAATTCCGTGCCTCCCATATTCGCAGAAAGGTTGTCGATCAGCAGCTTTGCTTCCGCTGCTGATTCTTCCGAGTATATTCTTGACTGTGGAAATAGCTGAGCATAGGACGACCCAAATCGCACGATGTTGAACCGAAAATTAAGCGGAATGCTTTTCAGAAACACCAGCATCGCCTGGCGGGCATAATCGATCTTTCCTTCTTCTTCCATCGATCCGGAGCAGTCAACGACGAACACCAGTTCTGTATCGGCAGCTTCGACCTGTTTCCCGTCATCCACAGGCGGGACCAAACAGAGCATAGCAACTGTTTCCTTTCCAGGCTGGCACGATTCGACAAACAGCTGCGCTCCAATCCGATTAGCATTATCTACTTTCATTCTCACATCAACAATAAGATCTCGATCCAAATGGGTCCCCTTGTTGGACAGGGACAGCTGTATTTTCTGTGAAGAGATGATCTCTGTGGACATTGGGTGCGATGGCGACGATACGGCCGCGACATTTCCCGCCCCATCGACCGTGCAAGAAAACTCAAGCGAGTAAGGGGTCGAAGACACATACTGTGCATTCGTGTCTGCAGGGCCAGTGACACCCTTCGCACTTGGGTTATACCGCGGTGCAATAGCGGTGGGCAGCACAAACCGGATACTGTTCGACTCCGTGTTCACATCCAGTTCACAGGAGTATTCGATTACGATTTTGCACTGTTTCTGCGGCTGCAGCCCGCCAACGCTAACAATGAACATATCGCGAGAGGCATCGTTCTGCTCCATTAGATATGCCCCGCTTCCACGAGCAAGCGCATCGGAGTATTCTCGTTGAGCCTCTTTCTTTGGCTTCAGCACCGATTCAATCTCACGATCATCGACGACTGCCTTGAAAGAATGCACAGCTGCATCTTCCTCAATTGGAAAAACATACACTGCCTCCACAGGTGCTGATTCCGCGTTGGCATAAGTTTGCGTTGCTGTCACAAACGCGGCACAAGCAGAAATGCGAACAGAAACAGCTACAGATTGAAGCGGGACCTGCTGTTGGTGCTCGAAAGGCTTTACAACTGGGCTTGTTGTGGGGGGCTTGCAAATCACGAGCATTTTTGGGATAACTATGCGAACAATAGATACAGACACAAAAGATCTTTGTGACGACGACGATTGCGATGTTTGGCAGCTTCCCATACGGGATTCGACGCAAGTTCAAGTATCGAAAAATGGCCGAAGGTCTCTCCTACTTCTAGCATCAATTGAGGATGAACGCTGGTCAATCATTCAAATTTGAAAATGTGCCAACGACGAAGCGCCGTTTCCTCCTGTCGTGGCCTCCTGGATTCTCGTCTGCGTGAGGATTTTTTTCTTTCCCCCCCTTTCCTGTTCGCGCGCTTTGACTTTCTGGAATCCAGAGTGTTCGAATCATCAATGTCTACTTCCCAAGACCAAAGAGTGTCTGCCACAGACTACCTGTACAAGCATGGCATCCCCTCTCTTCTGGAGGATCTCACCGCCGATCTAGCCCGTACGAAGCCTGCCGACCCTCTTGGGCACCTCATCGCACTTTTGGAAAATCGCCGAAATCAAGGCGCTTCTTCAGGTCAGCATACGATTGTGTTTGTTCTAGGAGGTCCGGGATCTGGGAAGGGGACGTTGTGCAGTCGCCTTCTTGACGGCACGTTCCGCACGAAATTGGTTCATTTGTCTGCAGGGGACCTGCTCAGAGAAGAGCAGAGTCGGCCCGAGTCTCAGTATGGACAGCTGATTCAGTCTTATATTGCAGAAGGCAAAATTGTTCCCAAAGAAGTCACCATTGGTCTGCTGCAGCGACAGATTGAGCAGCGCAAAGAACCATGCACGTTCCTTATTGATGGATTCCCGCGCGCCATGGATCAGGCAGTTGCCTTTGAGGATTCTGTGCAAAAATGCAAGTTCGTGCTGTTTCTTGACTGCGACGAGGCTACCATGGAAGCAAGGTTGCTGAGACGTGGTGAGACTTCTGGACGCATTGACGACAATGCCGAAACCATTCGAAAGAGGTTTCACACGTACGTTGGACAAACCATGCCGGTGATCGAATATTTTGAAAGAGATAACCGTGTCCGCAAAGTCTCTGCAACGCAAACCCCCGATCAAGTTTACGCAGCGGTGAAGTCACTTTTTCAGTAATGCATGCATTGCCGTTGGAACTGCCGGACGCTGGAAAGAAAGAAGGGATGAGACAGACAGACCGACGAAAAGAGAGAGAATGTTTTTTTGAAGTGATGTCTGAAACTGCGATTTGCAATGCAGGCGTGTCGTTGCCATAAAAGAAAAAGAAGAACGCTTCAATCAGCATGCCTATATTACAAAATATTCTCCAAACAAAACAAAAAAACAAAAAACAAAAAACGTTGATGATGAAACAATAGAAAAATCACTGGTTGACTAGAGGCGAAACCGTGCTTGAACTTCGCGCATCCATCGAGACATGTCCTGTTTGGCATGCACCTCGGATTGGGATTGTGAGCTCAACTCTTTCCAAAACGCTTCTTCTGTAAAGACCTCAGAACCTCGAGGTCGAGGCGCCCATTCCTCGCCAAGATCCATGACCTGTTCGTACACACCACGGTACCCGACGGGGACACTGGTTCTCGGAGAAGCACGGTGTCCAAACGCACTCGTGACGGCTGTTGTTGCTGTTGTTGAGGACGACGATGAAGACGATGAAGACAATGGCACTCCACTCGACGTGGGCCCAGCTGCTGCTAGCGGTTGAGGACTGTGAATGCTGCTGCTGTTGCTGATGCTGTGAAAATTGCCTGTTTGCGGACTTCCGTTGTTATTGTAGCTTCCATCAAAGTCCGAATGCGTAAATAGCGAGCGCAAGGATCCACTGGACCGCAGAGAGCCTGCGAAGAAACGAGTCTGGTTTGAATGCGAATGCAACGGCGATCGAAGGCCGCCGTGTTTTCCGGCAATTTGTTTGGATCCACCAGCAAATGTCGATTGCACACGAACGTGGACATTAAGATTTGGCGGTTTCCGAGAAGATGATGATACGTGTGGCGGTGGAAGATCCTGGAAATGTACAGACGACGACGGCGTCGCAGTCACATTGTCAGAAGGCTTCGCGGCGTCGTTGGAGGGCGGACTCGACTCTCCCATTCGAATGGGCTGCAGCGACAAAGATCTCCGAACAGGATCGTCGCTTTGCAACATTGGAGTCCTCCCAGAAACATACACGGAAAAAAATACCGCGTTTGAAAGGATACGCTTTGTTGCTCGTTTTTAAAAAAATAAAAAAATACATTAAAATACTGTTTCTGGTTTGTCGGAATCTGTTCGTTTGAGCACTCGGGATTTTGCAAACTTCCCAAACAGACCAAGCAGCTGCCCATTATGGTTGACAAATGTCGCAGTATTGATTCACGATTCACGAAATCACAAAGTTCTTCTTCGCCTACATTATACACGGAAGATGCATATCCACGAATAGACATGCATATTCAATCTTGCATCCCGTTGCCGGGAAGGGGATAGGCCCCCAACATGTCTCACGGCGTTCTTCAGATAGATGTTCCGCGCTCCGTTCCCAATCTCGATCAATCGGTGAGCCGCTTTCTCAGCGTGACGCGTTGTTCCTGAGAAGGGTGCATTTTTTTGATGCTGACGGCCCTTGCAGCAGGCGCTTTCGTGTCCTCAATTGCAGCGATTGATGCAACTGGAGATACGAGAGGAAGAGGCGGTAGGAAGACGGTGGGGTTTTGCGACTGCGACTGCGCCTGGTGCGTCGTAGCAGAAAAGCACGAGTTCTGCAAGAGACGGTCCCTGAGGCTTCTGCTTGGGGTTGGCTACCGTGAGTGCTGGGATTGGAGATCATCGGGTCTTGGAAGTTCGCCTCTTGGCAGTGCGGTGCGACTCGGCGGTAGGCGAATGCGTCATCCCAGAGCACCCACGCCCATATTTGAATTAAAAAAGTGAAACCAAAAAACCAAAGCAACGAATGATAGAATAGATGGCTATGGATGCTGCCTTAAATCGTGTCGAAAATGCGGAGCCTGTGCCACCGGCTGAATTTTGGCCGAGCGTGTGTAAGCACGAATTCCTGTGAAAACAAACGTGCTAGTGTCGGCCGATGCTTCCGTGTGCATGACAATGACGTGTTATTATTATTCAGCGGCTTCAAGTTTGGGGCTTCAAGGAGCCGGACCGAGTTCCTCAAGTGAACAATAATTAAAAAAGCAATACAATAGGTGTTGGATTGATTTTTTTTGGGCATCTTGCTGTTCATCTGGAGAAACGTTCAGCATAGGCCAGGATCCTCAGTTTTCAAACGGAGGACTTATCGTTTGGGTTTTTATTTATTTGCTTGTGCTGCGGTGTTCTCGGAATATCAGCTGAATCAAAAAAGCTTCGGGAATGTCTTCCGGACCGATCATCGCGGTTGCTCGAAAGATCGACATGAAACTGACGCTTTGCAGCGACAATGACTTCGAAACCGAACTCGCAAATGCCATGCCAAAGCTGTTTGTCTTTGCAGGCAATTCTTCAGAGGAAGTTCTGAAGACTGTAACTGAAGTATTTTCGCATATCAACGTCAGATTCAAAGCACTCGAGTTTGTCCGCTTACCATTTCAGCAGATCTTGACGTATCTTGTCAAGACGGATGCAACATCCTTGCAGCGTCGTTTTGCAATTGTATACTGGAGGCTTGCAACACAGAGAATGTTGGAAACTGACGCAACATTGGCGTTTCAATTTTGCGTGGAGCACTACTCCGAGTTTGACGCATCCGCATTGGAGGAAATCCATTCGTTCATGTTTTCTCATTTTGGTTCTATTCCGGACGTTAGGCAGATTCCGCAAGCTTCTTGGATGTTCTTTGTTTCTGCTATGCTATCTCCCGGTGTAGGAGATCTGGATAAAGTCAAGCTTCTTGTGTCAGTGCAGAATTCGCTTTCTCCACCGCAGGATTCTGAATCGACAGCCGTATCTGATTTTGCATACTTGATTGTGTTTGTCGCCGCCTACGCTCACAATGACAAGGTTTCTCACGCTGCGTCTCCCACATGGAAAGGGCTTCAGACACAGGATATTTCAAATCGACCAGCACTCCTTTCTTTTTTGTTTGTGCTCTGGTTTCACCAGATGGAACTGAGAAAATCAGCAAATCTCGATTTGCTGGTGGCAATCATATACAGGCTGCACAAAGCAGGACGTGCATCAATGAGTTTGAAAGATGGTCTTCTTGCTTTCCAGTTGGTGACCAGAGGCATTTTCGAAGTCCAAGTTTTCCCCAAGCTGATCGATGCTGTTTTTTCCTTTGCGGATCAGTTTTGCAATAGTCTGGAATCCCCCATCAGCGCAGTTACCTTTTCCCGCCTTTCGCTAATGCGGGCCATGATCTTGCGGCTAATTGATGGAAGGGAATACGAAATGAACGAAGATGCACTCCAGGAAACTGGCCTCTCGGCATCGCAGGTATCTGCATTGCACCGTGTGAGTAGCATTTCTCTGCGATCCGTTCTGTATGTTCTTTTAGGAAAAGTCATTGCACGACTTCCGTTTGATATCGACAATCTTGGCTTCTTCTTCGAGGCCTCTAAACACGAACCCTCCTCGTTGTATTTGTCGCTGCAGGAGGCTTTTAGTTGGTCATTGTCAAAGTCGGAGCAGTTTTCCTCAGATGCAACGACTCGCTTTTTGGCTTCGTTACCAAATGCACCGCAATCGAGATTCGTCCTGCAAGCTGTCAACAGGTTTTTTCCTTTTGAGAATGTCAAAGCCAGGTTCCTCAACTGCGTTGCTGCAGAGGCAGACAAGGAAGAAGCGTTCCGAGGTCTCGACCCTGCTAATTTCTCGCGTTCTGGCGGTATCTATCCATCGTTTTCTGCCTTCATTTCGCATGTAAGAGATGCTTTTCAGACCTCTGTAGATCCATTCTCCCTGGGCGATGAACAGCGGCTGAAGATATGCCTGTTTTCGTGGAAGTGTCTTGCATCACAGTGCAAAGGCATTCTAGTGTCTGTTGTTCCGTCTCCAGAGTTGAATTATTTTGCGGGTCTTCTCTTGGAATCCTTGAAGTTGGATGCTCGATTTATCATAATGTTGACGCTGTTGGCGCAGTGCAAGTTGCTTCCTCTGCCGTTTGCCATCCAACAGGAAGAGATTGACAGCATTCTGTCACTGCTTGTTGCTTCGGATGAGACGAATGCGCATTTGTACGCGTCGCTTCTTCACGTTCTCCATGGAGAAAATCTGGTGCAAGTTTCCTTCTGGTCGGCATTGTATTTGCAGTATGAGGACATGTTTTTGCACAACAGGCGCCCTGCCGCCACCGTTTTAGTTGCTCTGATGGCACTTTCTGTTTGCGCCACGTCGCCTGAGTCCTCTCATGTCCTGCGTGCGATCGAAGCTGGTCTCTGTCATCGATCAGACGGTTCTCCAATTCCTGTCGAGATGAGTCATTTGCAGAAAGTGCTGGCTGCAAAGGTCACTGCTGACACGAATTGCTATCGATCTGCTTTGCTGGCGTGCTATGATGTCTATCGACTGCACAATTTCTACGTGCCGTCCCATCGTGTGTCCACGGCTTTGCTGGAATTATCGAAAGATATTCGCTACACGCTTCCGTATGTAGTTCTCTGCCAAGGATTGGCAAATGCCGTTACAAGCGGAGAACACAATGTCCTTGGTGTGTTTCGATCTTCCGCCTTGCTGTGTAATTCAAAGAGGGACGACATCCCCATCTTGTCTCGTTCTTTGTGTGTCGCTGCCGGTGGCCCCGCCTGTTCCTTGTACGATGTTGATCTTACGTACGTTCCGCACAATCGCTCCGATTCTGACAATCTTTCATTCGACGTCAGTGACACAGTGGACATCAAACGTGGTGTTCTGAGTGCAGAGACTCCATGCATGCCGTTGTTCGTGGAGATGATATCCGAGCAGTTCAGCCAAGATCCGCGACCCTTCATGCGTATGAATGCAGCCGTCCTGTTATCCGATCTTCTTGAATTCTGTGCTTCGTGCCCCTCCGTAGCGTCCAATTTACTCAGATTTCAACGCATTTTCTTGAGTTTGACCGACCGGAATGCCAAATCGGATACGGACGATACTGTCGGAGACACTTGTTCGTACGGTCTCTCTTTGGTGTATAGGAACGGAGACACCGTAGTTCGGAAGAAGTTGGTGGACGATTTGATGGAACGACTGACGGGATCCAACCGAGCAGCGAGCAGTCTTGTGGTGGAGGAGGACTCGCAGATCATTCCTGGACAGATGCTGGGCAAGGATCCTGGAACTGGGAAAAATTTATCGACGTACAGAGACCTGTGCGCGGCAGCCTCTGATATTGGCCGCCCAGATCTGATTTACCAGTTTTTAGCCCTCACATCTCATCACAAGAAGTTCAAATCTACAGAAAGCGCAGCGTCGACTGTTCTGATGTTGTTTTCCTTCGGAGATGCAGACGTCAGGAAAGAGTTCTTGCCCCTACTTCCACGCATTTTCCGGTATCGATTTGATCCGAATCCCAAAATCAGTGAGATCATGTCGGCAATTTGGACCGCTCTTGTGGAAGACGAAAATGTTTTCTGGTCTTCGAAGGCGAATGTTACCGCAGTGTCTGCGGACTTGTTGTCCAATGCAAAATCTACAATTTGGAGAGTACGAGAGGCTGTCATGGGCGGAGTGGAGGATATTGTTCGCTGCGTCGTGGACTTTGACTGCATGTCTCCGTTCATTCAAGACATGTTTTCGTTTTCGTTGATTCTGATGGATGACATCAAGGAGTCTGTTCGCAAAGCTGCCACGAAGGCGGCGATGTCGGTCTCCTCTGCCATCGTTCGATATTGCGCAAATTTCCCCTCTGCTCCCAGCGTTTGCATTCCTTTTCTCATTGATAACATGAAATTCGATCTCGCGAAAGCAACTCTTGATAAGGTGGTAGTGCAGAGTTCCACAAAGAACCCTCAGCTGTTGCGTCCATTTGCGGTTCCAATCGTTACACTGATGTTAGAATCGCTGTCTGTCGAAGAAAATTCCAAGCTGAACTATGCCCAGTTCCATGCAGAGTCCATGTTGAATGTTTCAAAAGAAGAAATGGAGAACATGCGGCTGGAGATGTCACGGCATTCGCAACCTCAGCGAATCATTGACTCACTTTATCCCTTACTGGACGATGCCGCTGTTTCAGAATTGTGCGTCAAGATATGCGATATTGTGCGTGCGGGTGTGGGCCTTGTTTCTCGAGTCGCTGCTTCTCGACTCACGTCTCAGTTTGTCAAGTTTTTCCCAGGAGCAGTTCGCGAATCCGGCCCTGCAAAATTGGTTCGAGCTTTTACTGGTGTATGGTATTTCAAATAATTTCTTCTGTCTGCCCCTTCCAATCTGTTGAGAGGCTATTTCTCTTCTTTTATTTCATATTTCACTCCTACGTCTGTTGCTAATTTACAATGTTCTTGCAATTTGGTGGTGCTTAGGCTTTGAGCGTGGATTCTAGCAAGACTGCTCAGCGATACTACATAATGAGTATTGTGTCTTTGTTGAAAGTTTCGTCTTCTAAAACGGTGGAGAAGACGGTGCACTCTTTTGAGGATAAACTCTTCGCGACATCCGAGTCGTCCAGTGATTCTCGGGAGCAAGTAGCGGTATTCGTTGCAAACGTATTTTCTCAAAAATGCTCTGCAGTTCTTGACAGGTATCGTAGCGAATTCATTGCGCTCTCTTTCATTGGGAAACAGGATACGGGGATTGACGGCGAGAAATCCTCCGCATACTTTTCGCATGTCTGGGATGAGAACATTGAGAATCCAGGCTCCGGAGTTCGCATTTACCTGACCGACATTCTTTCCTGGGCATCGAGGTTTCTAGGCGATTCTGGAGACTGGGTCATGAAAAAATGCTGCGGCAAAGCTCTTGTGCAAGCCATTGGCTATGGAAAATCGGATGTTGCGTCAATGCTGGACAACATTCTGGAAGTTCTCAGAAAGGCCCTTTCCGGGGCGCAGTGGGAGGGGCGGCACGTTTTGATTGAAGTATTGGATGCAGTCTTAACTGCTGTGCTGCCTTGGGGGGCTCCGAATGACGAATTGGCGTGGAGACAATTTGCATCACCTCCTTCCGAAATTCTTACTTCGATCTTCAACATTCTCGTTCCTGTAGTGCAAAGGAAGCATACCGTGTTGTTGATCCACGTTTTCAAGACCCTTGAGCATCTTTTGGAGCGCTATGGCCATTTGTTTATGTCTGATGAACGCATTAATGCGTTCTTCGACGCATGCGAGAGTAACAGCAAAATTCGGCTTTTGATTTTGACTGACACAACGGCAGTCAACGTGGAAGGCGAGTCTGAAATCTCGCAGCTGAAAACGCACGATCGGATATTACTGACAAACCTTGTGATTCGATGTTTGTTTCTTGCTCATCGGGTCGATCCGAAGGCGGCATTTCAAAGCGAATTCTTTGTCCAGTGTCTTCGTTGTTTGCTGAGCCCTGCGACGACACTTTCATCTCGACGGACCGCTCTGCTGTTGCTGTCTGCTGTTGACGTTGTCAAAGCCATTTCCGATTCGGAGATTAAGGGCATGTTGTGCGTTCTGTTGGAGAATCTTGTTGCCGCAAATGTGGACGTTGACATTGCACAGCAATTGCTGTCTTCTCTGTGCCCTTCCAGCATGCAGTAATGTAAAAACGCTTACTTTCTCTCACCCGCTTCTGCCACCACCGCAGCGGTGTAAGAAGAATTTGTGCAGAGTACGTCTGGCACCATCGTGATAGCACCCAGTAACAATCTGTTTTCGCACACCCGAGTCTCGAGTCTGGAGACATCCCGCATCCGTCATCTTTTATGCTTGGGTGAAAGAATCGAAAATCGAGGCACTTTCCCCAGAGCAATCCGGCTGTCTAAAAACAAACAAACAAACAACAGCAACAACAACAACAAAACCATCCTTCTACCGCTCGCCAAAACATGCATCATTATTGATCATCATCGGCTAAGCTGTCACCGAAGACAGATCCAAGCCACATGTTTTTGTTTTTGCTTTTTATTTGGGAGAACACCAACTCTTTAATGCAGATTGCTCTGCACCAAAGGGTCATCGCAACCACGAGTTCCTTGGGTTCTCGGTATCTTCGGGCATGGCCGGTTTGAGTTTTTTGGGAAGATTCCCCTTTGGAACCATGCGATGTTTTCTGTCTTTGATGAAAGGTGCTGCTTGAGGGTTCGATTATAAAACACAAACAAACAGAAAACAAATAGAAAGAATAAAACGTGAAGAATGAAAGAAGTACTAGACTTGACTACGGTAAGAAAATCGTAGTGTTTGCTGTTCCGCGTTGATACACAAAGCTGTCAGCCGTAGTCCACGCAACGGACGTTATTTCTTTCTTCTCTTTTGCTTTCTTGGTTCGCAAATATGAACAGCATATGTGTTTGGGTGTTTGTTTGTTCTATTTATTAATTTGATTTAGCTTAATTTTTTTTTGTTTTGCAAAGCCATTCCCCCATCTCTCTCTTTCTCTCACAGCATCCTTCTTCAATTCACGGGGGCATATTTATCAGTGTGGAGAAAATGGAAGATCTTCGCAAGGAAGCGCTTGTGCGGAAGTATGCACAGCTGTGGCGTCGAAACGTCATGAAGAAGCTAGGAAAGCTCCCGGCACAAGCTCTTAATCCCTTTCGAAGCAATAAGGAAGCCTCTGCGTTTTCGTTTCTTGATTTCTTGCAATCACAAGCTTCCAAATCTGCGGATCAGAGGCCGATGCCCACTATCCAAGGATATCTGGAGCGTGCATTCGGAGGAGCTTTTAAGTCATTCAAAAGAAGGCTGGTTCGTATTGGTCTCGATCCAGATAAGAAACGGCTAGAGATTATTCGGGATGACGCCAAAGTTGTTAAAGTTGAAAAAGCGTACATAATGGATGCCGCGGTTGTTTCAGATGTTGCTTCCAACAAGTATAAAGGCCACCCTTTGGTAGTGTCAGTGACGTTTGCGCAAGGGAACGAGAAGGTCTACCTGGCATTTGAAGGCATCGAAGAAAAGAGAAATTGGTTTCGAGTCCTGAAGCTTTATTCAAAACAAGGAAACCTTACGCATCCTTTGATTGATATATCCGAGGAGGAAATTACAGAGTTTGCGTGCGCGGATATGGATCCTTTGGCCGATGATACACAGTTCGTGGCGCCTGACGATGCTTCGCTGATTTCTCCAACCTCGCAATATTCAATGTCATCCAATAATGTTCCCTTTTCTCCCGGTCCACCGTCGAATACGTCGCAAGTGCAGAATAAGGAGACCAAGCAACTAGGAAAGGCCTCAGCAACACCAGAAGAAATTGTTCGAAATTATCATTCCGAGTTCTGGAGCGTTTTCGACCGCCCGGAATCCAGTTTCAGAGATTCTGTTTCCAAAGGCCTCGAACTCAATGAAATTATGGGGGCGTTTGTTGCTTACGCGACAAGACTGTGTGAGATGCTTGTAGATCAGCTCTGTGTTCCTGAAACCGCACGAGAGTTTCCTCGGTACATGACGGCTTTTCCTGGAGAATCCGACGATTCTATATATGACATCATGGACACACGCACCGGTGTGGTTATACGATTTGACCCCGGTGATGTCCTTTTGAAGAGTGCAGATTCTCTGCTGCCTTACGAACTGTCTTCTAGGTTGATGGGTATGGAGATCCGATCCAACACTGCTTTTCTGCATGCCATGAAACCCGGAACACCACTGCGAGTGCCCCTTCTTTGTCTTGTGGACTTCAAGGGCCATCGTTGCATGTGTACTGCCGGGTCCCCTTTCAATCCAGAAACAAACATGGTGTACGGGTTCATGGAAGATCAAACGTACGTCTCCAAAGCAGAGCCGCGATACCTGATGCGCGTCTTATGCAAGAAAATCAATCTTGCGCGGCATTTTGTGTTCCTTGATCCTGAAAGACCAACGAAAATCTGTACGAGTATTGAGACGCAAGTGTTCATCGGACAGGATGGCAAGTATTATCTTGTGCATGCGGGGCGATGCTACCCACCGGACGCGTCCTACCCTCTTGTTGATGGGGGTGATCCGTCAAATGTTTCGCCGCAACGTAATGGCCTGGTGCACACTCGCGTTCTGCGTCCAGAATTGGTGTCATCTTTCCAGAACCCATTGTCATCGGATGCATTTCGCAATGTCGGTGGTGACGCGCCTGATCGAGTGGAGATGAACACACGTGTGCGACAGGCATCGCTGTTCCTGCACGATGTGGTCATCGCGAATTTCATCACGTGCCTTGACGATTCGAGCACCGTGGATGAGTGGTCCCTGGGTGCTCTTGGAATGACAGCCTCCAACGAGAAGGCCTTTTCTTTTTCTCCAGTGGACGTGTACGACGGTGCAATCTTGACAAAACGTATGCACGAAGCGGGTATCAATATGCGGTATCTCGGCTTGATTGCGAAGCGGACCAAATTACCTCATATTCGACAAATTGCAGAAATCGAAATGATCTCCAGGGTTCTCAAGCGCGAGCACAGTCGGCTACTGCGAGAGCTGGTTACTGTGCGTGCTGCGGAGTTTTATGATTTCGGAGCATCAGACTTTGATGCTCAGTTCTACGGCACTCCACAACAACGAGTTCACGAGGAACTGATTTCAGCGACCGTCGATTTCTTCAATCTCGTCTTGGGGAATTCTATGGAAACGGTGCCTTATTGGACTGACCAAATTGTGAAGTTTGTCCAGCGGAAGTTCAACTATACCATCAGCAAGCCCGCTGAGATCTATACTTATGCATTGTTCTTGTCTCTGCAAAGGCAGCTCGGAGTGCTGTTTGTTGCAAAGGCGTCATATGACTTTTCGGCTTCCTTTGATCCTGTTGTCCAATCGGATTTCGTCAAGTTTGTATCCCGCGTCAAGTACATGAATCACGGAGCTCTGTTTGTGGATCGACTGAAATCGAAGCTTCCGTATTATTTGCAAGAATCTCGTTTTAACGAGGCCTTGCAGGTGTACAACATTGCACTTTCAAACGTCCGTCAAATGGAAGGATTGGCGTCTGTCGACAGCGCTCTTCTTCTCAATGACATTTCTCGCGTGCTGTTCTTGTACGGCTTTCCGGATGTTGGATTCTCGTTTCTGCGCTTGTCTTTAGGTCTTTTGCGGAAGTGCAATGCTCATCTCTCTCTGCATACAATTCTGTTGTTTTGCACTGCCGGACGAATGCATCAGAATATCCATTTCCTATCTGTGGATCATTGCATTTCGTTTTCGCTGAAATTGGTCCAGCTTTGTAGTGGATTCGAGCTGTTCCCCTTGATGATCAAGTTGTATTTGTGCATTGTTCAAGGAGATCCCGCGAATCGGCTTGGTAGAAACTTTGAATATCTTCGAGCAGCTCTGAAGGTGTCGGAGACTTGTCTGGGACGCAACCACCCGGTTTCTGGAATGTTGTACGAAAAACTGGGCGCTCTCTACTTGAATGGAGGGCAGTTTATTTCCGAGGCGGTTACGCTCTTCAAGAAGTCCCTGCAGATTCACTCGGACTACAAAGCCGAGATATCAAAACTTCGCGGCGGGTTTTCGGATGCCCATATTTTGAGCGGTATTGATTTAAGCCTGGATGATGTTTACGAAAAGTTTGCCGAGGCGCTATTCCTCTCTGGTGCGAAATCGGAGTCGATTTCCATGATGGAGCGCTGCGTGAAGATCCGAGAAGAGAAGTTCGGTCCGTCTCACAAGAAGACCGTTGAATCTCTGCAAAGGCTGGCGGTCGTGTGCGATGTGTGTGGCGACATGCGAAAAGCCATTGCATGTCGGGAGAATCTCCTTCTTGTTCTGAAGTTGATTATCCAGAGCATACAGGATCGCCAGATCAAAGTCCGCGCTTACGGCAAAGCGGCAATCAAGACTTCAGATGGGTACGTTGTGGAGAGCGATGACGATGTCGACGACGCCGAAGTTGAAAAGATTGTAATGCTGATGCGATCCCCAAGGTCCCCTTCTCGACAGTCCCCTGGCAAATCTGTCGCCGCCATGTATAGTCCGTACCGTCGATTGGAACAAATGGCCGATCCCGATGCAGATCTGCTGGAGCCTGCTCAGGAGGATGCTGCGCAAGGCACCGGCACCCAAGCCAATATAGCAGGCAGCAACCAGCCTGCACAATCTCGTCCAGCAAACGCCGCAGCGGTTGGCACAGACGTGTTTCGTCGCCAGAATAGCGTGCTTACTGACGAAGAGCTCCCGGAAAAGTTTCGAAATCGCCTACGAGAACTTGATGAACAAAGAAAGTCCATTTTGGAGCAGGTTCGTCGAGAGACTGCCACAATCTTGAAAATCCAAGTCGACTATTTACCACTCGATCAGCGCGCCATGGTCGAATCCGCCGTGTCATATTGTGAAGGCAACCCGATTGCAGCATCGTATGTCAAAGAAATAATGTCAGATCTGTATGATACTTCACCCTCGGCAGTTTTGTTTCGGACAATTGAAAAGGTGAACTTGCTGGACAACTCATCGTCGCCTGCGGGATACCCGGCTAACGCGGATGAAGATCGCAGGTTTTCGAATCCTCTATTTTCTTCATCTTCCGATGTCCGAGTGTATCCGCGTGACGCCCCCTTTTGGAACACCTACCGCAGTGATAACAGTTTCTTGGACACCATCAGGCCACTGTACGAAAAGCTTGCTGTTTTGTTCATGTTGGGCCACAACCTGAACATCAAAGTTTACAGGCGTGTGCAGGTCTCCGACACATGGAACGACGACGGTTCACCGACGGGTTTGGATGGTTTCCCGTTCCCTGGAGAAGGAGCTCCGGTTGATCAGCCTGATAGCTGGCGGCAATCTTAATCAAAATAAATCAAACGGTATGTCGACGTCGTTGTCATTGTCGTTGTCGTTCCTCTGTAGTCTGCAGATCTGTCAGAGGAAAAAGTGGAGGAGAAATGAAGAGAGAGAAAATGGTGAAAGCCTGGGCAAAAGATCGAGATGATGCTGCTTTACAGAGAAACAACAAACAAACAAACAAAAAAGAAAAAGAAAAAAGAATGCGCCTTGTCAGGCAGAGCGAATGGCCGCAGCAGCTTCTGCTCGCAACTTCGCAATCTGTTCCGCAAGGATGCCATCCGCATCAATTACGTGCTGCTCGGGAAGTTGAGCAGCGGTGCCTTGTACGCCATCAATGTGTCGGAGAGACCCTGAGCGAGGGATGTCTTCGATCCACTCGCCATCATATCGTTGTCCGGCAGACATGTACACATACACGCCAGGGCCGTGCTTCAAATCACGGAACCAATGGCCTTCGTAGTAATCCCCGTTCGATTTGACGATTGTTCCAAATCCATTTCGTACGCCCTCGAACCACTGGCCTTCGTATTTGTCCCCGTTGTGATAATAAAACGTGCCTTGCCCTTCTCGCAGACCCTTGTGAAACTCGCCTTCATAGATCTCGCCCGATTCGTAATATTCTGTCCCGTGGCGTTCGTAATAGCCCTCAACAAACCCACCTTTGTATATCCGGATCCAAGCATGAGCGTTCTTTGGATGCTTCTTGAATAACACTCCCTGTCCGTGCCTCTTTCCGTTCTTGAACTGGCCTTCATACTTGAGATCTCCTGCTATTTCTGTGCCCTGTCCATGTTTAGAGTTTTCGTTCCATTGTCCCTTGTAGATTGTCTTTTGCGGTCCGCCGTCACTTCCAATCTTGCGTGAACGTGTTGGAATAAAGACTGCCGCATGCGATCCATGTTTCCTTGCTAGAACGTCCCTCTTCTTCCAAAGCCTGCCTTCCGCATCTCTTGGAAATGGTCTTTCCATCGAGCTGAAGCCATAGCCAGACCCTCGTGCAGACAAATATGCTTCGGCAGCCGCATCATCACCGGGAAGATCATTTAGTAGCTCCTCCTCCTGGTCGGCAGCCGCATGTCTGTACGTTGCTTGGAACACAGATTCGAGTTGCTGAAGCCGTTCCTCTTCTTCAGTGGCAGGAGCTCCGTCCGCCAAATGTATCCCGGAATATGAACCTCCTGCGCCTCTTCCATTCCCTCTGGCAACCTGTTCACGCAAAGCATTGAGTTTTGCAACATCTTGTCCATACTGTGTGAGTTCTCTGGACGGTTGGGCATCGACTGCAAACTGGCGCACTGCTCGGAGTCCATTCACCAGAACGTCGTAAGACTCGTGGTAAAATGCACTAGTTGGAGGAAGAGCCGCAATGACAGTGGTAAGATATGGAGTTGGATTCATGATGATGCTCTTTGTGATCTGCGAAGAATGCAGCTCTGTCGAAAGCGCTGCTGTTCCCTTCTTGACATCCACGAGTCGGATTTCACCGCATCGAATGTACTCGGGAGTTGCTGCGTCGTACACTGAAACTCGAATGGCAATCGCGGAGTGCCATGACTCCTGAGCATGCGTAGCGGCTTCATCAAACGAGTCGAACAAGTCATCTGCGGTGGGACACTCTCGAAACGAACAGCGGTCGATTCCCTTAACTCGGATCTCCTGGCCTTGCGAAGGAGCCAGAAGATCATGGAAGCGCGTTGAGGCGCCCTGCGTATGAGTCTGGTACGCCGAGAACTCCACACGTGCAGAAATGTGCTTTTCAGCAATCTCATCATAGATATCCGACACAAGTCGAGAGAATGCTCCGGGATCTTCGTACGTCCCATACATCCAGTTCATTGCATTCAGATACACGAATGCCGATGAAAATCCCTGAAACAAAAGATCGATCACTGGATAAACGGTCTGCTCATAAACCTCTTCCTGATGCGGAGACCCAGAAAAGACGCAGTCAACGTCCACGACTTCAGAGGCATTCGATCTGTATATAGCTATTTGTGTGCGCGACAGCTCCAAAGAAAGCTCGACATTGTCCTTGATTTCCTCCGGAGTCGGGGCCCGCACAACCACACAAGACCGTATATGCGACTCCATGACTACGTACACGATTTTCGCGGGAAATTAAAAACATGAAAATAATTATTATTATAAACTGAAAGAAGTAAAAAATATATAAACAAATTAGAACAAATAAAATATAGGAAAAACCTTTTCCACGAATTGTCGGTTTGGCCAACCTGACTTAGCATCAAGCCAAAGAAATCAGAAGCCAGACTTTATTGCGTTTTATTTCATAGGATTCCAAACAGTTTCGTCAAGATAATTAAAATGAAATAAAACGCAATAAGAACAGTTCAAAAGTTTGCCAACGGCACGCACCCCAAGTTTGAAGTTTGCTCGTTTTATTAATTTTCTTTCTGTTTCATTTTTTTCTTTCTTTCTTCATTTTGACTTTTGTTACTGGTTTTTGAATTCGAAGCTGTGAGCCAGGAATTATGGCGGAAACACGTATTCGGGCTCTTCAAGAAGAGTTCTCCGAGTTGCAGCGGCAGCATGATGAAACGAAGCGGTTGTTTCTCGAATCGTGCATTTTGGTCGATCATTTGCGAGAGGCCAGTAGGAAAAAGGATGCTAGAATTGCAAAGCTGGAAGCGGATCTTGCGCGAATGTATGATGAGCACCAAATGGAGCTGCAGGTTGTGCAAGAGGAAAAGAACACAGAAGGTATGTCACCATCTCGCTTGCTCTTTTTTCCTTTAGTTTGTTGCGTGCAATATCAAATTGGGGGGTTGGTTTTTGGGTTGATCGTGGTTTTTGCCAGTCGCTTTTGTTGCTTACTTTAATTTGATTTGATTTTTTTGATGATGATGATGATGATGATGATGATGATCATTTTATTTTTAATTTTATTATTATCATTAATTACTTGATCATTTGATTGTCTGCAGAGTCCCACATTCATCACAACTTGCGAAAGCTGCAGTTGGAGATTGAGCGATTGCAGGACGAGAACTCCGTGTTGCAAGGATATGAGGAAGAAAACGGAGTTCTTCGGAATATGGTTGATGAAATGCAGAGGAAGGTGGCGGTTATGGAAGAGGAGAATGCGAAAGGTAAGAGCCTGATGCAACAGGAAGTGTCTCGGATTCGAACCGTCCTTGAATCTGAGTACAAGTCCATGTTAAAGGAGTTTGAAAAGCAGTCTCGTGCGAATGCTGAAAAGACAGTGTATCAGGAATCTGTGACAGCTGCCGATCGGTCGCAGCAGCTATCGCAAGCCTTGACAAAACAAAATGAGAACTTGGAAGACTTGCTGAAAAGATTTGTGCGCATTGAGCAGGACTATGATCGTCTAAAAACTGAGAGAGATCTTGATCAAGGTCAGTCCGAAATGCATGCGCAGATGTATGTTCAGTTAAAGAGCAAGCTGAACGCCTCAGAGCAACGAGTTGCCGACCTTGAGCAGTCCTTGCAGTCCACTCGGGTTGAGAGGTCGTCGGTGGAGCTGTTGTTTGCCGAGAGAGAGGCCCTCATTGCGGAACGAGAATCACTGAAGGCACGGCTGGACAAGTCAAAGGATCGAGCTCGAAAGTGGAGGTCCATGTATGAAGAGTGTATTAAGAATTCTGGACCGACTACTCCGTCTTCTCCTTTGAAAGACAAGAGAAGCGCATCCAGCCACTCAGAAGTCCGAGAGTCCGTGGACGACGACAACGTTTCCTTCATCCTTCCGAAACCTTCCAAGAACGATGTGTTGAGAGCGCGGTATGAAAAGAAGATGCAGCAGGAAATGCAAGAAAAGTCTTCCGTTTTGCGATCGATTTGGAACTCGTCGATGATTCATGTTCCCTCTGTTGAAGTGCCAGCGCAACAAGAGGACAGTGGCCATCTTCTCAGATCGACATCGCCACCTTCCCAATCCGAAGGTGAGAAAACCCGAATGTACGAACAACAATCGATTCCGGTATCACTGGCTGCAAAGCAGCTGGATTCTGAGCTGAGCGTTTTGAGCAAACATTCCGGGAAGCGACAACGCGTGCTTGAGAACAGAGAGAAGTTGTCCGCATCCAGCGCTCAACGGTTTGGTCTTTCTGGAGTCAGTCTTCAAAAGTAGACGCCCATCGAGGTCCGCGTGTATCATTCAATTTACAATGTGTGCTATTTATTAATTTATGCATTAATTTGTTTGTTTGTTTGTTTGTTTGTTTATTTGTTTATTTGTGTAACCATAATAAAAAATAAATCGAAGAGGAAGAATTCGGACCGACATCTGTGCTTTCATGCTATCTGCACTCGACTCGGATGCTGCGACAAATCACCTCCCAAAAACGGCCGAAAATGCGGAGGTCGTCTGTTTGCTTCCCGCAGCATTCTGATCAGTTATCTGCCTGTCCATCTGTCTTGTCTGTCCGGGGGTTGTTTTGTCTCGGGCAGCAGGATTTCATTTTTCTTGTGCGACTATGGCCACGCTTTCTCGGGAACATGCCTCACGAGCCATTTGCTGTCGTGCCTTTCTGCTGTTCATTGTCGTCCGCTGTGCCAGTGCGAAACTCACGACATGGGGTGAGCTGTCTCGCATCACTGCTGCTGCGAATGGTCAAAAGGAAATTGCAACTTCGGAAGGTTCGCCGTACGAAACCGCTTACTTTACGCAACAACTCAATCATTTCGATCCTCTTGATACACGAACTTTTCAACAACAGTATTTTGTCGTGTCCGAGTATTCCCTTCCAAATGGCCCGTTGTTCATCCACATTGGTGGGGAGTCTACAAACTCCGCGTCGTTTCTGACAGCACCACAGTCATTTTTGAACGTGTATGCAAAGAAATATGGAGCATTGCTGCTTTCACCCGAACATCGATATTACGGGAACTCTGTGCCGTTCTTCACAGTTACTGTTGAAAACTGGCAGTACCTGTCTGCGGATCAGGCGATCGAAGACCTTGCTTCGTTTACCGTTGCAATGAAGTCCATCTATGGTATTTCTGGAGACAGAAAGGTGATTTTGATAGGATGCTCATATCCAGGAACGCTCTCCGCTATGGCACGTGCAAAATATCCGTTTTTGTTCGACGGTGCAGTGGCAATGTCCTGTCCTCTGGAGGCAAAGAACAACTTTTTCGAGTATGCCGATCGGGCTGTTGCATCTCTTGCTCGGTTCACGTACGGATCTGTCGTGGATAACTGCGCTGTTGCGATCCAAAAGGTCTCCGTGTACATGCAGGGACTCGTGGACTCGGGACTTCCAGGTCTTCAGCAGCTGTTTCAAAACTTCAGTGCATGCGAAAACCCAGCGGATTTCGCCGGTGATCCATTTGATACTTTCCTTGCGATTTCTAATCTTGCACGGTATTACGTGGGATTTGTGCAGTATAACATTCCTGGTCGCGAAGAACTTTCATCGTTCTGCTCTAGCATTTTGAATGTTCCGTCTGCTGCAGATCCGTCAGCACCGACTCCATTCGAGTATTACGTTCAATTCTTTGAACTGTACGTGCAAATGATGAGCCAAAATTCACAACAGTGTATTTCTGTGTTCCAGAGCTATGAAACGCTGGCTCCGTACTACAATTCGACCGTTACTCTTCCGAGCGATGTCGCCAACACATTTTCATGGTTGTGGCAAAAGGCTACCACGTTCGGTTTCATGAAGACTTCAGGAAGTCCTGCAAACTACTTGTATCCGAGTATTCTGGCGAATGCAGAGATGTTTGCAAAGCGCTCGGCGTACGCGTGGCACTTTCCGTCATTCGCATCCGGCGCCAATACTGCTGCGACAAACGTGCGTTTTGGAGACAGGAAGCTGTCGAATTTGAACTCAGTTCTCATTATTGGAGGCAAATACGACCCTTGGCAATCCTTGTCCGTTTCTTCTTCATTCAACAACTGCACACAGGTTGCGATTTATGATCGGTATGGTCATTGTGCCATGTATTCTGTGGATGCGCGGAACCCATCCGAGTATCCGGAGATGGTCAGCGTATTCTCAGCGTTTGATGCATTTATTGCTCAAGTCATCCAGTATGGGGCCCTGAGTTGTCTGTCAAATGTTCCATCTCCATGTCCAGTTGTCACGGGGCAATGTATGCAGAATTCTGACAATGACAAGGTTGGCCTAACCTCTTTTATTATTGTCGCCGTATCTCTTTCTGTCGCCGTCGTTATTGCAGCGGCCGCAGCAGCATACTTTGCTGTGAAATCTGCCCGTCGGCCTGTCCGAAGGACGACTACAAACGTGTTCCGGGTCAGTGAGCAGCAGCCACTAATCACCTCTGGAAATATGTAAAGTACGTGACGTTCCCAATTCTTGTTCCTCTCCTTTCCAGTTGCATCGTAAGGTTTCACCGAGCAAGTTGCCCGTGGAGCCGTCTGCCCCACGAAGACTTTTCTGAACTTTCTCGATCGAGCGAGAGCAGCAGCAGCAACAGCAACAGCAACAGCAACAGCAACAGCAACAGCAACAGAATTTCAAAAACAGCATGAACACGGAACCAGCAGAACAGAATTGCACAGTGCACAGTCTGCCTGGGTTTTCCGTGGTAATGTTCATCGTCTACATTGTGCACTAACCACGGATAATCACTGCTGATCACCCGTAATCAGTGTTGCAACCCAACAGCATGCATATCATGATTGGCAAGGGGGTAGGCCCCAGCACGCCCCTCGGCATGAGAGACGTTCTTAAGATAGATGTTGCGTTGCGTAGACAATAAGAATAAGAAAATGAAATGAGCGTCGTTGTGCGAGAATGCAACGCGGCGGCGTGTCTATAGGGATTTCATGATCAAAATGGGGCGAAACGAATCGGGCATCGTGTGACGGAGTTGTTAACATAGCAAAAGCATGCGCATGCGCATGGCGCGTGGCAGTGTTTTTCTTTGCGTGCGCTTTAGAATGCTTCATCATAGCGCAGTGAGTGGTAACGGTACTACCAATATTTTTAAGTTCAGGTTTGTCTGCCAAGTGATAACACGAAAATGTCGCCTGTCACTTGTGTCGGAGGAGTCCACGTCTAAAACGTGCGGCCGTTGCGGGGAAATCCATCGCAAGCTGCGTGGAAACAAGGTATGCTTTGTTGTCCATCGTGCAAATGCACGCTCGACCGCGATTGGAACGGCGCGCGCAGCATCTACATCTATCCTAGGAACGTCTCTCATGCCGAGGGGCGTGCTGAGGCCTACCCCCCCCCTTCCCAATCATGATATGCATGCTGTTGGGTTGCAACATTGATTATGGGTGATCAGCAATGATTCTCCGTGGACCAGTGCACAATGTAGGCCTCGCAGTGTCCAAGCCCCGTTCTTCCTCCTGTTGTACACACGTCATTCTTTATTTTATATAAGCTGGAGGTTTTTATCTTTGCCAATTCGCACGCAAGTCTCGTCCGCGAAATTGAGCATTTTTGGTTTTCATTTTCTTCTTCATTTTTTCCCTTTCCCTTCATTCGTTCATTCATTCGTTGTTTTGCGAAGTACATGCACGGTAATTGCATTTGTCGCTATGGCCGGAAGCGAAGCAGATAATGTCGTAGACCAGGTATCTGCGATTTTGGAAGATCTTCTTGACGAATCCGACACTTCGTCGAGAACGATTCCGGACCAGACGAAGATGCTGCTTCGAATTGCACGGATATTTGAAAAAGAGCGCTGCAACTACCTCACTACTCATGGTGACTGTACAATCGACGCTGTTGACGACTACCCTCTGGGCCGACTAATAGAGCTAGTGAAGTCGTCTCAGGGGTTCATTGATTATCTCTTCATCCAGGTGCTGCTGAGGGAATTCGGCAACAATCCAAGCGAAGAAAATGTTGATTTTCTGTGTGCTGCACTGCGAGCTGCAGCGGCAATTGGCGAGTTTCATGACGACCTCTCAGAGTTTTTTCAGCAAAGTTTGCTGCAGAAATTGGAGTCGTGGATATGCGACAGCCTGTCAGCAAAACGTGCCTATTCATTTGCAGTTCTAGATGTGGTACTCGGTGCGGATGTGGATGCTGCGAATCACGTGAAGCAGTCTGAGCAATACTTGGATAGGATTGTGAAGTGTGTCACGGAGACGGTTTCCAATGAGAAGACGATGGAGCTCTTGTTGAGTACGACGCGGAAATCCAAAGCCCAGCGGTCTGCGCCTACGCTTACGAGGGAAGACATTTCCGACCGTCAGCTCGCCATTGTCGAGGTCTCCTCAATGCTTGGCTGTCTAAGATCGCTGATTAACAAGTCCGACACCATGAATCGCTATGCAACACCGCAGTTCGTGGACAACATCCTGTCGCTGTTCAAGATCCCAGAGTTGATGTTCCTGATATCTGCGTATTCGTTTCTTGTCGACGTTATTCCGATTCGACGGTTCGCGAGTCTGTTTCTTGAAAAAGGGGGAATGTCTGTGTTACTTGATGCTCCGTTCCCGGAAGTTTTGCTGTCTCTTGCTGGTTCATGCGTCTCGTCCATCGTGCTGGATACGACTCTTTGTTCGAAACTCATTTCGATCAGCAGTCGCAACAAACTTCTCGACGTTGTGCATTTTACGGAAGCCTTGCTTCAATCAACGTCCCCTCACTCGAAATCCGCCGGATGTTCAATTGTGGAAGGGTTTTGCCATTGCAAGATTCTGTTGGACTTGTTCGACGATATGAATGGACTGGAGAGTGTGCTACGCGCGCTTCTTATGGGCGGTGATGATCTTTTGGACGAAGACCAAAATGACCAACTAGCTTCGGCCCTATCGTGTCTCAACGTGTATTTTCTTTCGCATCTCGCTTTGTTTTTGTTCCGAATATCGAACCCAAGACAACCGTGGCCGGTTGACAAGCCTATCGAAAATGGTCCAGAGGCTCGTAGGGCTGCATTCTCCGATTTGAGAAAGAACGCAGCCTCGGTTATTGCGGTTCTGAAGCGATTGGAATGGAAGCCTGTCGCTTTGTTTATGAAGCTGAACGGAGCGCAGATTCTTGTGGATACTTTGAAGAAATGCAGAGTTTGGAGAGATCCGGATTTGGCGGAGGAAGTGGCACACGTATTGGAAATGATCACCATTGTCCCGTCTGTAAGGCCCGTCTTGTGTGCAATCCCCGAAGCGATCAGTTTACTTTTTGTTGGAATGGAGCGAGTTGTATATTTTTCCTACACGCTTGCGATTGCCTCGTTGCGAGTGTTGTCAAATTGTATTTATGGTATCAGTGAACCGCCCTCGTTGCTGCAGCTCAGTGAGTGCAAACAGATATGGGATCATGTCCGAAGGAACGATGGAATTCGAGTTTTAATGTCCAGACTGCGCGCAAAGCTACCAATTGATGTCGTTTTTGAATTTCGTGCCCTTCTTTGCCAGTGCCTTCTCGGTATCTGTCGGGACTCTACAATTCGACAGATTCTTCGGCAACTGCGGATTACGGTTCTCATTGAGAGCCTCGACAAGGATGTTAACCTAACGCCCGGAAGGCAGAATAGAGAGGATTACGTTTTGTTCAAAAAGGTTTCTGTTAACTTGATTCAGGTTTTGACCAACCACAAGATTTCAGAAGAAGAATCGAACTCGATCTTTCGAAGACTTGAGAAGTCTTCGATTGTCGCCGCATCGCAAATTGATTATCCGGACCGCGAGCTATTGCAGTTGATTCAAGCGCACCTTATTTCCAAAGGTCTGGGCCAGGCAGCAGACGTGCTACGAGAAGAAGCTGGGCTCGTGGCAAATTCTGCCTGGGCGGAATCAGTGAAATCTCTGACGAGTTCCAATGTTACGACATCTTCACAACTGGGACTGTCGAGCGTGGCGCCATCTTCGCAGGCAGCAGTAGTAACCAGAACGCCGATACCAGTCAAAAGCCAGCTAGGCCGCTATTCTTCCCAGGCTTCCCAGGCTTCCCAGGCTTCCCAGGCTTCCCAATCTTCCCAGACATTAGATGTCAACGGGACTCCAGGTTCGAAAATCACGGTTCCTCTTTCGACCTCTCCGTTCCTCAGCCCCAGCCAGACTTTCGTCGATGGATCGCTTAGGAAGACGCTTAGTTCCCCGGCGTATGTTTCTGGAGTACCGCACTCGAATACCAAGATTGCCAGCATCCTTCCTGGAGTTCCTCTCGAACCTACTCCCCTAATGCTGAAGAAGCGTTCACCGATTCCGAAGCTCATTCATGACGAGATTCAACCCATTCCTATGACGACTTTGGATGACTTCGCCACCGCTTCCGATTCGTCTGTGGTTCCGTTCGGCGATACTCTTGATCGCATTGTTCGGCACTATCTCAAGCAGCAGCATCGTCACTGCAAGATCCCGATGTCCGCTCCTCCTACATTTTCTCTTGTGAAGCCTCATCGATGCCCGGAGCCACTAGACTTCGAATACGCGTCATCCAATCTCCTGAGCAGAATGCGAGCGAGCAGAGTCCGGGGTGTGCATGCGGGTTTTGGTGTTTCTCCGGAGCTTCGAAACTGGGGCAAGGAAAATCGGTCTTATGTATTTTCGCAGTTTTCGCATCGACCAGGTCGCACGATTCGACGTCCGGTGGATGTCCCAGTCATGTTTTCGTGTTCCACATTTCTGGATGTGAATAAGACGCTCTTGGTTGGCTCGCAGGATGGTTACTTGATGACATATACCTTGGACTATATTGACTCTTCATCCTCAGCAGATTTTAGCTACAACGAATGTTTTGAGATTCCCGACTCGAATCTCGTTGGCGTCGAGTATTTACTGCCGTCTGCGGATCAGACACTTGTCCTCTGTTGGACCTCGGAGATGTCATATCTGTACAGATCGACGAATTTTGGTGCCCCGGTGCATACGTTTTCCGATTGTCCGACCGTGCAGTTCAGTCCTTCCTCTGTCGATTTTGTCATTGGTGAAGATCTTCGCAATCCGGGGACTGCCAAAATATTCTCTACATCAACTGGGATGCTAGTGCATACGCTTCGTGACCCATCCATGCATGCGGAGGCCATTCAAGCGACTGCAGTTCCTGGATTCCTCTCGGATGGAAGAAAACCGTGTTTTTCGAATAATGGTGATTTAGTTTTGTTTAATAATACTCTTTGGGATGTTCGCACCAAGGATGCTGTGCACCACTTCGACAAATTATCGACTCGTGGATGTTCTGTGTTCCATCCAAACGGTAACTGCGCGTTGATCAACACCGCTGTGTGGGATTTACGCACTTTCAAGTTGTTTCGTTCTGTTCCGGAATTCGATGATGCGGATCTGCAGTTTAACTCTTCGGGAACGATTATCTATTCCTTGAAGAGAGACTACTCCAATAGTATGATGCTGTCGTCTCAATTCAAGACCTTCGATGCAGACGATTTTTCCGTGATTCACACCGAAACGGTGGATCGAGACATCTGGGGTATTTCCATCGACCCCATTGACGACACTATTGCCATTGTGGAATCCGACGGCACTGATCGAACCATCAGGCTCTATGATGTCGGCCGAATGTTGGATGCAGATGACATGCAGGACGATGAAACGGACGACGATTTTGAGGATGATGACGATGGTGACGATGATGACGAGGATGAGGATGATGCCGGTGAGTACGATTCATCTTCCGTTCTCGATGTCATGCACCTGCTGGAACCGGATTCCGATGATGACGGAAGTGTCTTGTTTGAATCTGGTCCAGGACAGCATTTTGAAGAAGTCAACGACGATGATGGGGATGACGATGGGGATGATTCCAGCGGAGACAGTGAAGATGTTCACGGGATTCTCGACGAGGATGCTTCAGGTGACGCTGATGATCCATCTTCGGAAGCTGAGCACCAATGGAATGCCGAGGATTTTGAGGAAATCTTCGGGAGTCAAATTGATGATTCAGACAATGTCGAATTTGTAGAGGACAGCGGCGGCGGTGACGATGAGTCAAGCGAGGACGATGGGAGTCGCTCTGTGTTTTAAAAGCCAGGAAAGCAGAGAGCGGGGGCGAATGGTTTCGTGTGCGTGTGTTGTTTACCGTTTCACCACCCCCCCCTCTTTTTTTTTTCAATGGCCCTTCAGGAGGCAAAAGCGCTCACCATGTTCAATGAAGCAAACGGATGTTAGATGTAAAGCCTCGAATTCTTGTTGTTCAGACCTGGCCTGCTTCTTAATATGGCGGTCGCATCAATGTCTGCTGATTGCTCGGCATCGTGCCTGGAACAGGCATTCCGGGCACCATGCGCGGAACTTGAGGAAGCCTCGATGCTTGCCACTGCGCAAACGAAATGATTGCCCCAGGGAAATACGTGTCGACGTAGTTCAATCCAGAACGAACCTCTTCGGAGTACAGCCTTCGTGACGGGTCCCCAGCTCCTTCACGATCACCACGATCTCGTTCCTTGTCTCGGCGATCAGAAAAGCGATCCCTGTCAAACTCACGATCCCTGTCTCTGTCTCTATCTCTGTCTCGATCGCGGTGATCGTCCCGATTTCTGTGAAGTGCGTGATGATCACGGTCACGCTCGCGGTCCTGAAGAGGTGACCTTTCTCTGTCTCCATCTCTTGGCATATCCCTCCGTGAAATACGAGAGAGTTCGGTCTTGTTCCAGTCCGCTGTCATCAACAGTCCTCCAAAATAAGTGTTGTTGATGAGTTCCATGGCGATCCACGCATCTTTTTGTGTCTTGAAGGTCAAATAAGCCTTTTTGAACGGAGTTCTCGGATCTGACTTTGTAGATGGAGCAAACTCAATGGACTCGATCTCAACATATCGTGCCAGCAGTCTCCGAAACTGTTCTTCGGTCATTGGGATCGCAACGTACTTGACAAAAAGGGAGCAGATGCCACGGTACAGAGACGGGTCCTGCTTGTACCGAGAATCTGCAAGCTTCACGGAGAGAGAGCCTATCGACGCCAAAATATCCAGCGCAGCCGTTGCGATCTCAATGTCGTCAAAAGACGCCAATCCAAAGCCTTTTGATGCACCGTACGGAAACCGAACCAGCGCAAATCGCTGGATTTGAAGATGTGGTGGCAGTCTCGAGTTGAGCCATTCCATGATCTTGTCCTCGCAGAAGTGGACTGGGAGCTGTCGGATGTAAATATCATTATGCGTGTCCTTGTACGACACATCCAGCTCGGCTCCACTAGGTCCATACACGTGCTTTTTACCTTGAGAAGCCGCATCCAGCGCCGCCAGCATGCTCTCAATCTCCTCGAACCGAACAAACGCATATCCTCGACATGCGCCGGTCACATAGTCCTTCACCAAATGCACCTTCCAGATCGGTCCGTACTCAGAGAACACCCCTTTCAGAACCTCTGCATCCGCATCTGCTGGCAGATTCGCAATAAACACCGACGCTTCCAGCGGAAACCGAGGCTTGAAGTTCTGAAGCGGAGTCTCCAACGTGTTGATTTGCGAAATATCCCGATTCAAAGCTTCAATCCCAGCATTCGTCTCTAGATCCTCTGCCCTCTGCCCCATCATTGCCATCTCTCTCTCTCTCTCTCTCTCTCTCTCTCTCTCCCTCTCTCTCTCTCTCTCTCTCTCTCTCTCTCTCTCTCTCTCTCTCTCTCCCTCTCTCTCTCTCTCCCTCTCTGGGCGACCACTCCACAAAAGCATTTAGAATGGAAAACAGAATCAGAAAAATAAAGCCTTCTAAAAAGGAAGGGAAATCCGCCTGTGCTGTAGCATCCATTGATGCAAGCCAAAAACCCGCAACAAGCCAGTTCACTTGTACTGTACAGTTGATAGAGGCGTCACTCGACAAGTCTTTTCTTCTTCAGAGGATTGTTTTTGGACCGTTTGTGTGTCGATCCGTTCTGTCGCCGTGTTTCTTCTTTTGTTCATTGGTTCGTTCTTGTTCTTTCAATATCTGCGTGTTTTTGTTGGTCTTTTTTGGTGTTTTTCGTTCACTTTCCAGTTCATAATATTCGTTGCAGTTGTTCACATCCTCATGTCTATCGCAATGGCGCAGTTTTACGGTTCGGATGCTGGAGACACTGATGAATTCGAGTTTTCACAGTATGTCGTCATTTTTTAAAAATTAAAAAAGACAACATCAACAAACAATCAAACAAACAAAAATGGGAATTTAGAGAGCTTGAATCATTTCATTTTACGTGTTTGGTGGAAATGTGAGAATTGGTTGTTTACTAATTTGTTAATGTTGTGTTTTGTTGAATGCGTGTGATTGTACACAGCCATGGTTCGGATGCGGATGCGTACTTTGACAGCTGTGTGGGTACACTACAAGAGATTCTTCTTGATGCGGAGTTTTTCAATTTGCGAATGGCGTTTATGCGGGCGCATTGCCACGAGTTTGACAAGTCAGATGAGAACAAGCTGATCTACACTGCGTTGTTTGAGGAATATGTGAGGAACATCGAGGGTTTTTTGGAAACAAGGCTAAAAAGCGCAATTCCGGGGTTCAGTATGGTCTGGTTCTTGACAGAAATTGAGCGGCGAGGACAGGACGAGGTGTGCGGTGATCTCTGGGACCTCTTGGCATCTCTTGCGGATTTCGCTCAGTTCAAAGGGATCATGCTCGATGCCAAGCGATCGCAAAAGGGCAAGAATCCGGAGAATGCTATTCAATCCGGGAAGGTCAAGTCGACGTGAAGACACAAACCGCAAGCCGCAGTACCCCGTAGCCGTCAATGAATTGGGACAGTTGGACAGCCATGAAACATCGTCGTCACCATCGTTATACATATGCATATTCTCGGACATCACACTATCATACAATATGGGGAATTTCATTGCTGTCCATCTCTTGAAACAGTATGATAAAGGGCAGATTCAGATAATGCTTTCTTCTTCTTTTAATTTAATTTCCTATTAATTAAAACAAAAAACAAAGCAAAATTGAAATTAAAAAATTGCTTACAAGAGTTGCTCCAGGAGTTGACGAATGCGGCCATCAAAATCGGAGCCTAGTGAGCCGGAGAATACGTGGAGAGACCGCAGGACAGCCTTTTGACTCGGAAGCTTGCTAATCACGTCGAGAATCAGGTTCATCTCTAAGCGTTGCGGTTTGCTCAAGGGACATCCACGGAGACGGCGGAAGTTTTCAGAACACTCCTCAAACGCAGCAACAACCTTTTCTCGCAGCACACCATCGGCAAGTTCCCTCAGCTCATCAACACCGAGAAGGAATATTAAAAAGTTGTACGCAGCCTCACGAAGCACCCACGGACGCACGGGGACGTAGTTCAGCAGCCCAAGTGACTGGCGTGCACCACCATCCGAAGTCAGACTGGCAACGGTCGACAGCAGATCCGAAGAAAACACCTTGAACAACACATCGCGTTTGGACATTAAAATGCGAATCATTTCGATCTCTAAAGTCGGTTCATATCGACCGTCGAATGCCCGCAGCACACGAACGGCAAATGCAGAAACCCCAGGCGACGACCGAAACGTGTTGCCAGACAGGAAAGAATTCCACCTACGCAGGGTGTTTTCGTAAATAGGATGCTCGCGACTTACAAGAACACCGACAGCATCAAGATAGGCATCTTGATGCTGGGGAAGCGCTGCAAATGTCTCATGGAACAACTCCAAAACGGCCACAAGGAAAGGAGTGTGAGGATTCTCAAACACCGACTTGAAAAGGGAGAGCAGGCGCGCAGATAGGGAATTGTCCAAACTTCCAGCAAGTGGTGTCATAGTCTTTAGCAACTCTACCAATCTGTTCTCGTACTCGAAGAACTTCTTCGTCTTGCTGTCTGCCGGCGCAGATTTCTTGGACGGTTCCATGCACAGGCAAATACGGAGCCCGTCTTCGAGAAGATCCAGCAACTGCGATTCGTGTCCTTCTCGAGGGACTTTCATCCAGGAATCATGCATCATCAACATCACAGCGATCGAGAAACAGCCCTTGTCTTCTCCAGCAGGAATATGATCCATGTCTTTCCTTCCTTCCACAAAAAATTCGTACACCGTCTGTGAAATAGAATGCATCACGATTGTCCACGTGTCCCAGGCCAAGTCTTCGACGCTGAAACACTGCGCTGTTATCAAATCATCAAACGCCTTGATCGTTGTCGTACACACCTCGTTCGACGTCGACAACATGTTGTGCTGTATGTATGTAAATATCTCGGCAACGCATCTCGCATGGAACGTGCGAACCACGCACGCACAGTCAGAGGATGTCTCAATTCCGTAACTTGCGCAAAGCGCCACTATTTCCTGACAGATCTTGGGATCTTGCAATTCACCTACCTTCTTCACCAGGATGATTTGGGATATCGCAAGCACCGCGCGCACAACCCCTGAGATCGCCAACGACCGCGTCTCCTCCCATTGTTTTGCGACTGTGTTCCTCGAGTGATGAACAAGCATTTTCATTCCTTGTTCCTTTGATACCTGTGACGTGCGCGGATCCTGCGGTCCAGCTGTCGGTGGGTTCTCCTCATCAGTTGCTCGTCCAGATTCCGACTCGACAATGGACAGCAGCCTTACGAGCGTGTCCGACAAACATCGCATCAGACCAACAACCGAGAGCTTCGCGGCGTGGGTGGGCATTGACGACAGCAGTGTCTTCAGCGCGCCATTTCGCGCAGAGGGGCGGACATCACGCACACACTCCCGCAATTTAGAAAACAGCAGAATCCACAGCGGTTCTGAATTCTGAGAACGCAGGGAGGGAGAGGACAAGAAGTCTGCAGTGGACCACAGCGACGTCATGGCTGCAAGCGAAATGTTGGTATCCACAGACTGGATGGAGAATACACCAAGCATGTCAATGTACAGATGCACCAGATCGTGCTCAAGATGCGGAAGGTAATCATTGCCAATCAGAGACAGAGACTCGAAAGCAATTTGAAGAATCTCTTGCAATCTTGTTCCGGACACCTGGAAACCGGCTCTCGTTAGCGCCGTCGAAATGGCAAATCCAGGGTCTTCGGCCAATGCAGTAGAGGAATCTCCCGAAGAACCGAGTACAGGCGACGAACCCGGTGTCAGTGAAGAAGACGACGAGGACGTGAGTCCGCCGCCATTCATCGGAGAGCTGGATGCCGCAGAGGGAGGCGCGGGAGACGACCCTGTAAACAGACCGGCATCCATATACAAAGCAGCACGGGCAAGTGCATGCATGATGGAAGACCATGTTTCTGGCTTTGACATTCGAGATCCAACATCTCGCACAATGGAATGAAGACCACGCAATAATGAGACACGCAAGTCCGGGGCATCGTGAGCGGCAAAAAGGCCGGTATAAAAGGACACGAGTCTCGTTTCCATGTCAAGCGTGCAGTTGTTCTGATCAAGAATCGCGCAAATAAGATCCGTCGTCAGCTCGATTGCAGTGGAGCGGACAAACGTCTCTGGAAACTTGCAGAGAACAGCAAGATGGTCAGCAACCACATTCCACAATTCCGGTATTCTCGCCAAGTTGTTGTGCAGCGAAGAAAACAAACCGCGAATAGCAAACAATCGCGGTTTGGACACTGTTGTAGAAGAGGACGTCGATCCAGCACTGGGTGACAACACCGACGTGGAAGACGCAGTGGGTGCCAAGAGCACCAAGGTTTCTTCGGAGAGACGCTGCAGTGCTTGCAAAAGGTCTGTGATGGAGTGTAGGGACAAGTTGGAAGAACTTTGAAACAAATTTTGCAAGGCATCTGTCAGAATTCGGAGATCGTCGGAAGTGGTCTCTGAAACAGCCTTTGTCCCCGCGGACTGCGGATTGTCGGGAAAAAGCAGCTTGTCGAGAAGCTGAAAGTTTCGCAGCAGAATCTTCCAGGATGTCCCCAATAAGCCGCCAATGCAGTGTGCGATGTTGAAAAGTGCTTTGAGTACTTGTACGTTCTTGGGATGCATCTTGTATGAATCCGCGGAGAGCGCACCTGCAGACGAAGAATTCCCGTTCGTATTGCCATCCAGAGCATGCAGAGCAGCCATTTCCTCCGGGGAGCCACTAAGAGGACCGCTTCCTGCGTTAGGAAACATCGAGGTGGAAAGCGGCTGAGAAAACCTGCATAGGTCGACAAGAAAAACATCACGGACCTCATCAAGCTTGCAAATCCCGCAAACATGGATGAATGTTTGATAGATCGGAAGAATTCTTTGAAGCACCAATTCGTCATAGGCTCTGGCAAGAATCAGCGACAGTGTGCCCATAAGAGGACGCCAAGAAATCGCAATCATGTTACTAACAATCTGTACATCAGTCACGGGTCCCTCCTCATCAGCGGCGACGCCATTCTCCGAGGCAAACGACAGCCTCTTCTCCAGTCCGTCCGAAATGGACTCCTTCTTCTTCTGCTCGTCGACAGGAATCCGTTCTGTATCCCTCCCACCGCGCAAGATGTCGCACATGATTGCAAATGATTTTGAAATATTGGACAGAGTGTCAACAGTCAATCGCAGTAGCTCCGGCTGACCAACCACAGGCAATTCAGAATCGTTCGATGCGTCGATGCCCGCAAATTTCGAGGCAACTGACAGCATGTTAGAATTCATCCGTGATGTCATTTCATTGTCCAGTGATGCTTGGGCATTTCTCTGCAGCGTCTGGAAGAGTGCTTCAAACAATGGAACGTTTGTCGCGTGCATATCACGCACCCATGCAACCGAGTCCGCGAGCCTCCTCAAAATATCGAGAGCAAGGCACCGTTGATACGTCAAAAATCCTTCTTCCATGATGCTCATGAGCATTTCAGCACCTCGGGTAGTCTCTGCTGGCAGAGCCTTGCTGAAGTTCAGCAGAAGTCGAAACAGCAACCGGAGCAACCTCAGAAACAACGGATAATCAATCTGCAGCTTCTCGTTCGTCGGCAAGTAGCGAAACACCAGTGTGCATACTTCTTCCTTGACCAATCGCAGAATGGAATCTGTCTGAATAAGGACTGAATAGTGGTTCGCAAGCACAATATCAATTAGCTCCAGTCCCAAAAGCTTCAGCAGCTGATTGGATGAACTAGATGTGGCGCGCGTAACATCCCTGAGAAATTGATGACTGTTCAATCGTTCGTCGTCACGTTCCCGCGGATCAAACACCAGCGTCGCAAATTGCTTCATTGTGGCTCCAGCCGTGCTGCTCACGACAGGCGACTTTGCCTCGACCAGCTTAAAACACGTTGAAATTGCAGTGGAAAACGAGTCTGGCGGCACCGCAAATGCCTTTGAAGTCAAGAATGCAACGAGTGTTTGAAGCATCTTCAGATAGACAGTGTCATCAAACGATGATGAGATCAGTGAAGCGAAGCAATCGACCAATTCCGGCGACGACGACGGCAGAAATACTCTGTACTGCAAGCATTTCTGCAGCGTCGGAAGAGCCAAAAGAACCAACTTTGAGCTGTCGGACCGACACGCAAGGAACAACGGCTGCAGAATCTCGTCTGACTTTAGCAGTTGTTTCGCGACGAAATCCGATTCATCCGAATAGCCCGAAGGAGTCGAAGGCGTCCACGAACCAGCTCCACTATTACTACTACTACTACTACTACTGTTTGGAGAAGGTAGAGAATCGCGGATGTTCCGCACGCGTACAATTGCCTTCTCTGCAGACTCCTTTACAGCAATGCGCTTTTTGCCAGCTTCAATCGACAATGCTCGCAAGTCCTGCTCAAGATTCGCAAGCAATGACATTCTATGATACCCACTTCCACAACAGCCCTTTCTTGTCTTTCGGTTAATATACCCCCTCGACGTGCCACAATTAAGAGAAAAATAGAAAATGGAAAAACACAAAAACCAGAAAAATCGAAATGCAGAAAAATCAACAGAGAAACGAAAGAAAGGTAAAAAACGAGGACAGAAAACAGTAACACACTGCAGACTGAACGCTACACGTCGCTGTGTACAACAGATGTCGTCCGAGTTTGATTTCTGACTCCTTCTGTTTTTCCCCTTCCAAACTCTTTTTTTTAATTTATTGTTATTCCATTCATCGTTACTGCTCGTCGTCCATGAGTTCGTGTCCGTGCTCCAGGAGATAGTTTGCAGCGGCGTCCTCGTTTTTATCGCATGCAAAGTATGCTTGAGCAGCGAGGGTCTTTGGAAATCCCATGCTCGCAAGTCTTTCGATTGCTGCATTTTCCTCGGGAGTGACTCGGATGGCGCCCGGCGGAGCAACCTGTCCGCCACCCTGTCCGCCCTGTCCTCCAGCAGCAGACATTTGGCTGAGGGCAGCCATGGCGTGCTGTCTTTCCTGGTCCGACATTGGTTCCTGGAGCATCTGGATGAACTCGCGCTGGTTGGCGTTGATGAACTGGAGCAACTCCGGCGACGAGTCTCCCAGCTGGGAGATAATGGGACCAAGAAGCTGCGGTTGTGCTTGGACAAGCATTCTGATACCGAGAATCTGCGGATCCTGGCGCAGCGTATCCATCGTGATGGGACGTCCATCCTCCCCAGCACCCAATCCAAAATCATCTCCTCCATCGTCTTCCCCGTCGTCCTCCCCGTCGTCCTCGATATCATACATTGCAGCGTCCATTTCTGCCATTGGATTGCTGGAATCCGTCGCAGACTGCACCGATGTATTCGCCGTCGCAGCTGCTACTGCCGACGTCGATGGATGCGCAGTCGACGTGCTTGATGCAGGACGCGCAGCGGGCATCACAGGATCAATATTTGGCACACTTCCAGAAAGTAGGTAGTCAACAGCGCGGTCCGGGTTGTTAAATGCTGCACGCAGAGCACGCAAAACAAGCGGACGGTCAAACCCCATCGAACACAGCTCCTGAATCACCGGCTCAGCAGCTGCGCCGAACACAAGATCGTTTCCAGCTGCTCCCGAAGGGCGAGCAGGAGCATTCGGAGCTGTCACGCCTGATGTAGTCGTTGCCGCCGGCGTCGAAACCGGCGTCGCCGCCAACGATGATGCTGAGGCTGACGAAGGCGCTGGAGTCGCTGGAACACTCGGCGTCGGTTCTAATGCTCACCAGAAAAAAAGAAAATCCGAAAAAAATAATAATACAAAGTATATGCAACACAAAACATTAGTAAATTATTCGTGTTTTAGTAGAGGATGGGATGGCACCATCACCATACGCCCCGACGATGACGGTGAAGTAAGCACGAAGGATGGAGGAACAAAAATGAAAGAAGGGAATGAGAAGGAGGAGGAGGAGGAGAAGGGGAGAAAAGGAAAAAAAAATAGAAGAGAAACATGAAGGAGAACATGCTGGGAGTATCTTCGATCTTTGGTGCAGAAGGCTTCGACTTTGACACCATGATAACGAGGGACGCGCCGTCTTCGATTCCATTTGATGCGATAGAAGAGTCATCCGCGAGGACCTTTCCCTTGAAAATGAGCTTCTGAGCGGCCACGGGAGCCTCATTCGCACCCATTTGTGCCTCCAAAAGACCCTTGATGTGCGAGACCGTGTCTTCGGCTGCACACGACACGGAAATCTTGGCTCCTGAAATAGTCTTGAATGTCAATTGCATCGCGGTTTTTCTTTTTTTTCTTTTTTTTTGTTTTGTTTTGTTTTGTCGCTTCTCTGTTTCTCAGCTTCTTACGAAGGATCAAGAAACCTAAATAAAATTAAACAAAAACTCCCCCAAAATAATAATAAAATAAATACCAACAACCAACAACCAAAAAACAAAAAACCAAAATAAACGGGGTTTAAAGACATGTAAAATATAATTCACTGATAATAAAAGGACTGCGCTTCACGTCAAAAAAGAACGCCCGACTTGAATCTGAAAGCATTCCTCTTAACATCTCGGCATCCACACTACAGCTGCTGTGTTTATGACGATTGAAAATGGAATTGCATAAAGTTTTTTTAAATTTTTTATCTTTATTATACACAGTCGACAGAGTCTACCAAGCGATCTGGTGGGGGAGAGTGTGCAGCTGGTCGACAGGAAGCAGTTCGACGGCATCGGGTACTCGTTCCCAGATGCCCCAGTGTGTGGAGAGATTTTTTGACTTTTTGACCTTTGCGCCGTCTTCGCTGGAGTGCAGAATGTGACGAATGTAGGGATCAGTGACCTGCTGCGGGACCATGAACGCGCCCTCTTTGTTTCTGGCTGTTAATTCTTCTTCAAAGTCGTCGTACGCAACCACCTTGCGAAACAGAGGATGCGCATCGACTGCAGACCTCATCCAATCCCACAGCTCCTTGACATCGGTGACTGCATATAGCTTCGCACCAAGTCTTAGCACATGTGCATACTCGGCGAGCAGCTCGGGTGTGATGATCCTTCTTCTGTGATTCGACTTTTTGAAATGCGGGTCTGGATGAATGAAGAATATGCCGTTCAGCTGGCCCTTTTCAAAGTAGTTTGGCAGAAACCGCATGCCATTCGACCGGACAACCGATACATTTGTGTAGCGCAGCGGATTTTTCTCTCGTAGGTCTTCCATCCGCCCCTTTGCAAACTCGGCTACGCGATCCCGGATCTCAATTCCAAGAAACACCTCGTCTGGGAACAGCGGCGCAAGTCGCACAAGCATGCCGCCCCACGCGCACCCGACATCGCACATCGTCACTTTCTCTTGCGGATACCCATCCGGTCGCATTGCTTCTTCCTCGGCCGACGATGCCAATGCCGCACTGAGCTGAGGATAGTACGACGAAAATGGAAACAGCGATGGCCGAGCGGGAACATAGTATGTCTCGTCCGACAGCGGATTCGAATGCGCACGGACCTTTATTGGGAAGTTGTACCCTCGCTTCATCGAATACTGCTTCTTCACTGCTTGAACACTCTCACTCTCACCGTCCCCTTCACCCTCACCGCCACCAGTTCCAAATGAGCCGCCCTTTTGCGCCATGATGATGTCCAGTAAGTATCCGCGTGCCTCGCCTTCTCTGTCGTTCAGAAGAAATCTGCCTTTTGTTTATTGTGCTGTTTGCCAGCAGTTTCATGAAAACCCTCTTCGAAAGACCCGCGAAAAGATGGTCGATACGCTTCCTTCTAGGATCCAGCATCAAGTCTGAACGTGCGCCCCTTCCCGCCATTCATCTGTGCTTCCAAAATCGCGTTGGGGAGGTTTCCACGATTTCCACACGCACACAAATAATAATAACATTTGTTAATAGAGAGAAGAGAGGAGGATAGAACAGGGAGAAAAATGTTTGTATCAACGCAGACGGCCGCGCAAAAGTCCTGGCGTTTTCCGTCACCGGCCTCTCTTTCGGCGCGCCGTGCTCAAATATACCGCCACGGATGCCGTCTTTCGCGTCTGTCGCACTCTCACTCTCACTCTTATTCGCAGTCCAACTCCAGCTCATCCCAGTCAGAGCCAGCGTGCGATCGTGCGAATCCGTCTGTTCTTGCGTTGTCTCTGGCTCATCCGTACCGCTCGGACGAGCAGCTTTCGCACGGGGAAGGACAAGGCCAGCGTGATGTAGAAGACCTGGAAGATGTAGAGGAAGGAGCTGGAGAGGATGACAAAGTGGGGCTTAGTATTGCCGAGTGTGCGCTGCTGGAGACCGCTGCACTGGGTCGGCTGTTTGCGTATTTTCATCATCCAACACGCTTTCTGACTCGTTCGTCTCGTCCAACAGCCAGTACTGCAGGTGCTGGTAGCAGCGGCCAGGCGCTGTCGACGCATGTTCTCTACACGGCGGCTGCATATGTACGCCGATTCTACTCGCGAGTGTCCGTGCTCGAGGCAGACCCGACACTCATTGCTGTCGCTGCAGTGTTTCTTGCTGCCAAGGTTGAAGAAGCACACATTGCTCCGTCGCACCTCATTTCCCAAGTCCTTGCTTTTGAGTCCTCTTCTTCCACCTCTTCTTCCGCCTCTTCTTCCGCCTCTTCTTCCGCCTCTTCTTCCGCTTCCTCGGCATTGTCGTCATCGAGCACAATAACAACGGCACTGAACGACGTGACATTGAAGCGCGCAGAAGTGGTGTTGGCGAGTGTGTTGCGATGGGATTTGCATGTTCCTTCTGCCCATCGTTGCGTCCTCGGTCTCTATGATCCATCATCATCATCATCATCTTCTTCTTCTTCTTCATCGTCCCATGTATTGGATGTGGTGCATGAAAGAATTGACACGTGGGCCGTGCGCACGGATGCGGTGCTCTTGTATCCTGCATCCGTCATCGCTGCAGCAGCTCTTCTGTCTGCCTCTGCGGATGACCACTCCGGTAGTGCTGGAGGAGGGAGTGGAGTTGGTGGCGGAGCAGTGATTGAAAAGTATCAGAGTTCAGCGGGCGCGCAGTATGACCTGGTTGAGATTGCAGCAATGCTGGACGCGCAAGTTGCGGAAGAAAAGGGGGGCAAATCAGAGATGGCAGAAAAGAGAGAGATGGTGCGAGTTGCAAGGGCGCGATGGGCAAAATGTAGAGTCCGCGAGACGGATGTGGCAAGTGCACAGTTCGAGGAGCTTGAAAGGGCTCGAGGAGACCACTGGGCGGAAAAGCGGTCGCAGAGGCTCAAAGAACGCGCAATAGTCGAGAAGGAGGAGGAACTGGAGTTGCTCATGGGCAAGCCAAAGAGACTCTTGCGCATTGCTCCCGACGACGACGACGACGACGACGACGACGCTGATGGCGCTGATGGCGCGGATGGCAACCATGGCGAGGGCCGACCCCGCAATCACAATCGCAGTCGCAATCGCAGTCGCAGTCGCAACCACATACACAATGGCAATGGCGGTGATAGCGATAGCGATAACGACGACGATGATTCATGGCTTAAACGTGTCTAATCCATACCGTTTTACTCATACATATGTACACACATGCACATTCATCTGTCCTGTGATTATATCTGCCCCGTGAGAGTGCATTTTTGTCGCATAGAGCGCACGTTCCCATCCACCACTGGACCTGCCGTAATCGAAAACGCGTCCCTTGTGCATCTGTCAGCTGGTTCTTTTGAAAACCCTTTTTAAAGGAAAGCTTTTCCAATAGCTTCGAATTCATTGTTCCTGTTGTTGTTGCCTTTATCATTCCCGTGTGTCTCTCCACGTCCACGTCCACGTCCACGTCCAGGAGCTTGTTGATGATCATGATGTCGAGTTACTCGCGCCTGTTGCGAGTGCTTGTGCTGGCGTGTGTAGTTGTCGCGAGCGTGTGTCCCAGTCCGGCACATGCGAACCGAGGGCCGTCGCCGGGCGTAGCATTACGCGATGCCTCCGGTTCATCCTCTGTGCTGGTCGTGCTCGACAGCCGGCAGTCGGTGCCCGCGGTGCTCGATGGCGTGCTGCGTGCCGCGGGTCTGGCACTCGCTACCGCCTCGGCTGCGGACGTGTCCTCGCAGAAAGTGCGTCTCGGTCGACATCTGTCAGCTGTCATCGTCCTTGCCGCTGCCGCTACGGGCATTCCCGCCGACTCACCCTTCTGGGATGCTCTCACGGCCCACGTCGACGACGGCGGTAACGCCCTTCTTGTCGCCGCTCAGCCCGCCGCAGCTTCGTTTTTGGCCTCATGCGGACTGAAGCTCCATCCAGCAGGCTCCTCGACGATCCGCGACTTTGCATCGGACCACACCGGGCGCACTACTCTCGCTGCGGCTTCCTTTCTCGGAATTCCCGCCAACTCGTCCTTTCACTACGCCGACTCTTCGTCTTCGTCTTTCTCTGTGCCGCTTCTCACCAAAGACCCCTCCAACGGACTCGTGGTTCCCATTGTCAGTCCTGCCTGGACCGCCCACATCTCTTCCTCCTCCTCTTCGTCGTCCTCTTCGTCGTTGGGGTCAGTTGTGCTGGTGGCTGCGCTCCAAGCCCGCTCCAATGGTCGTATTGCTGTAGTCCCGAGCGCGTCCTCGCTGTCGGACCCTGCAAACGCAGCAGTTGTAGTCGCACTTCTCGAGTGGACACTCCAGCAAACACGCGTCGTCCGTGCGGTTTCGTTTTCGTTTTCGTCGTCGTCGTCATCGTCGTCATCAACGGCGGCGGCGTCTGGATCCTCGGGGCAGCTGACGGTCGAGCAACCGTTGCATGCGACGGTTCGGCTGGAGCGCTACGACCGCGAGCAAAAAGCGTGGATCCCCGCGGGCGCAGCCGAGGGACTCGAGCTCAAGCCCGTGCTGGAGTTCTCGATGGTGTCACCGTACGTGCGACAGCCGATGACGTTCCGCCCAGACGACGGTCTGTTTGCGACGGATTTTGTGGTTCCGGACCAGCCGGGCGTGTTCACGATCCGCGTGCTGCTTCGCCAGCCAGGATTCTCGTTTGTGGACATCCGACAGACGATCGGCGTACGACCACTGAACACCGATGAATACGAGCGGTTTCTGCACGAAGCGCAGCCGTACTATGTCGCCGCGCTTTCTGTCATGGTCGCTGCTGCCGCGTGGTTCATGGCCTTTGTCTACCAGTCCAACTCAGACTCTTCCCGCAAATAGCTCCTTTTTTATCAACCCTTGTCAATAAAACCACAATCAACAACAAACAACAGCAACAAGAGAAACAACGATGATTTTACTTTTGGGTATCTTAATTTACGTACTGTGCCTACCACGACTACCTACCACGACTGCCGAGTACCGACTCCTTATGAAGCTCTAGGAAGCGACGGGGCCCTTTCCACCGGGGATAAGAGCGGCGATTTGGTTACCGTTCAGCATCATTGTATCGCGTTTCGACACGACTCGGAAAGAGCCGGGAGAGTCTTCTGCATACTCGGTGGCATTCTGCAGCACGAGATTCACGTGGTCATCGAACCCAATCAGCGTGCCCGTAAACTCCAAATCGGACTTCATTACTACCCAGATCGACCGATTCATGCACTGATCCACAAGCCCAAGAGGCTGCATTCGCTCCGTCATTCTCTCTTCTCCTTTCTCCCTCCCCTTCTCTCTCTCCCTCTCTCTTTCTCTCTCGCCAAAAGCCCAACTCTTTAAGATTTGTGACTATCGCCTCACTGCTTTCACGCACGGTGGACGAAATGTCGACTGTTTTCGACCGTTTTTGCGGAAAGCTTTGATGGTTCTCCTCTACAGTCGCTGCGAGTGGGGTTTCCCGAATGAAAAATCGGACTGCGTTTGCTTTCTTCTTGTCGGTTTTTAAATGACTGTTGGATTTCTTTTTGCGCTTGTTGATATGGTTTGATTTTGATTTTCAGGATTTGGGATGGAAGAGACGAGAGGGGATCCGAGATGCAGAGGATAGGAAGTGCGTGTCGATCGGTGTTCTTGAATCAGGCTGCAAAGTTGCGGATGCTGACAAACTCGATTCGTTCGTCGCCGTCGCCGTCGGCATCGCCATCGACTACAAGAACAACAACAACTACTGCTACAGATGGTGGCGGTGGTGTTTCGTCTGCGCGGTCGTCGGGTTGGGGTGTAGAGAGAATGGAAAAGATGCGAGAGTCATTGTTGGGGATGCAGAGCAGTGTTCGAACGATGAATGCAAAGATTGCGAGTGCGAATCAGAGTTTTCGGGAGTCTGTCAAGGATGCAGTACAAGATCTGCACGAGGACATTCGAGAAAATATACAGTTGAAGACGCAGGGGCTCTCCGACTCGGTGAGCAGCAAGACAGATGCGCTCAAGCAGTCGGTGGTGTCTGCCAAGGACTCGTTGGCAGATGCCGTGAGCACCAGAGCGGAGGTGCTTAAGGACACTGTCAAGGACAAGGTGGAAGATGTGCGCGAAGACCTGGCGAGTGTGAAGAGTTCTCTGTGGAGAAGAGTGGCTCCCGTTGTTTCGCCGGCATCGGTACTGTCAAAGAGCGCGTCCATGCTTGGAGTGAACTTGGCTGCCATCCAGCAGTCGGTTGATCTCGTCCTGGGTGTTGGAACGACCGTGATTGCGGTGCAGTTGCTTCCTGCGCCGTATGCGATTGGAATGGGAGTTGCGGTCGTCCTGGTTCGTGTCATCCGCAGAATGTCAATGCTCGCATTGGCGGTACCGTGCGTTCTTTTCGCTGTGTTTGCGTATGAAGGGTACTGCGTCGTCGTTCCTGTGGCGGAAAGACACCCGTTTGTACGCCAAATCGACCATTTCCTCGGACGCAAAGACGATCCTGCGTAGCCAAGAGTTCACTATTTTTCATAACTTATCAAACTTTTATCAATAATAACGGACACCGACAATGTCAACATTCCCCAACCAACCTTTTCCCTTATATCCCATACCTTATTCCATATCTCCTGTTTTCCCTTCTTTTCGTTCTCTTTGGGTGTCGAACAGATTACTGCGTTGCATACTACCCTACTTACTTACCTTCTAGGAAATCCTCGTCGAAAAAACCAACAACGGTGACGATCATGCACAGGATGCCAATGACGAGGATGGGATAGACGATAGCAGGATGCCCGAGTACATGGTAGCCGTACTTTGATCGCAGATTGTCTTTTCCAAACATTTGTATGCATACTTTTCTAGATTTGAGCAGCAGGATGACAGGCAGGATGATGATCATGACGAAGCCGACGAGTCCCGCAGGTCGCAAGATGAGGTCGAGCTGTTTTGCGCCGATCGCCATGAGAATTGGCGGAATTGCTGCAACGAGTCTGGAGACCAGTTTCTTCTTTCTGGACATTTTCAAATCCGGTCGTGCACCCGCAAGCGTGTTCCCCAGCGTGAGTGCGTTGAGCGGAAACGCTGAGAGCACGTCCAGCGCCGGGAACAAGACCACAAAGTACGACACAAATTGTGCCCATATGGGCACCGTCTCGTCATGCGCTGCTCCGCCTCGAAAGTATGAAAAGTTGAGCGATGCCGTCGGCTCCGTATACGTTCCATAGTACAGCGCCATGCTGACTCCAAGCATCGTATACAGCACAAATGTCGTTGCATACATGCCGAAGAACATGTTTCTCGCAGCAGGCCACTTCTTCTTCAGCGGCTGCATCAAGCCGGGTGTCGAGTGGTGCATGACATTTGCGTACAGCAACACCGGCACTAGCACGACAATGCCCGATGCCTTGACTGCACGCAGCCCAGATGCATAGTACGGAGCGCTTGTGCCGCTTCCCACCGCATCGTCTGCGTGCCGCGACATGCTGTATCGGTCGTGGTACAACGCCCAGACGGACACCACGGTCATCGTACCAATAGCGAGAAACCGGCATGTTGTGAGGGCAACCTGGATGTATTTTTGCTCTTCAAGATCCAGACATGTCAGGGGGACTGCAATAATGGAAAACACAGCAAGCCAGAACAGATACACCCCTTCGCACGCGCTAGACGAGTCGCTGTATATATCGCATGTCCGCCACTCGCCTTCCGAGTAAAAAGGAACATTCGCAGAGAACGATTGCGCAAACACAGACGCATACGAACAGAGTGCGGCTATAAAGTACAGCGCAGAAAGCACAGCATACACCCGCATCAGCCATTTCCCAACGAACAGTTCGCACAGAAACGGCACATCAAATCGCCGAAACGTAATTTCGTACTTCGGAAACCGACCGCTCTTAGACGAAGCCACAGCCGCAGAAGCAGAGGACGTAGAGGCAGAGGCAGAAGAGTTGTAGTCGGACGCCGGAGACAAGAGAGAGTACGCCGAGATAGAAGACGGAGAAGCAGAAGCATCCGAAGGACGAGCACTGACGACTGCCTCGGCTCGCGACGCAATCTCCACGAGCCACAAAACACTAACAACGGCTATAACCGTAATCAGCAGCATATACAGTATCCCGAACGCCAGACCCGCATTGTAAAACCCCCATGGAATTCCAAGGACTCCAACGCCTGTCACAAACACATCCCCTCGTCAGTCATAATGAATCATGCATGCAAAAGCACGACAAACTGCAATCCACCCAACCAACCAAAAAAAAGAGAAGAAAAGAAAAGAAAAGAAAAGAAAGACCCCATTTTCGACAAAACAATAGAAAGATACGAGATACCAGAAAGGAAACGACATACCGAGAATGTAATTTACGCACATGGAATACCCAACAAACGTCGAAAAGGTCGCCACATGCGCGGGCGCAGGCACCTGTGACGACCGCGAGAGAAGCGACACTTGCTCATCCGTAAGCACCGGCATTCTCCAGGCAAGCCTATAAGTAGTGCCTTTTGGCTGCACAACTTTCAGTGAAACAGAACGAGTTCTTATTTGCTTCGCTGATTTATTATTCAAAAAAATAATAACAAAATACAACATAATTAGCATATTCTGTTTCCTGTAAGGCACAGCTATATCCGTAAGGGCGCTTCCATAAAATTTCCATTTAGAAATTCCAGCAGTTCCTCAAACCGGTCTTCTTTTTCCCCTTTCCGTTTCTCTCTCGTTTCCTTTTCCCTTATGTCTGTTATCCGCTGTCTCTCGTCCCTTGGATTTTTGTTTGTTGAACCCATTCCCTTTTTCCTTTTTCCCTTTCTCCCGTTTCACCTTGGACTTCGTTGTGTCAAATAAAATATTGAATAAAACACTGCTGTGTTCGCATTTTGATGTTTCACCGTTTTTATTTGGCACCACATCCTCCTCACACTTCGCCACACGTTGTCGGGTTTGTCGGTTTTGTCGGCTTCATACTTGCACATCTTCGGAATCCGATGGTGTAGGCGGTGAAAGCTGCGCTCCGAGAGCGGCTGCGCCATCCCGATCTGCACGATACCCTCCTGAGTTGGGTGAACGATTCGCCGTTCATCACGTGGCGCGGCGCACTCCTGCTAAACCACTACCTCGCCCTTGTGTTGGAGAATGACCTGCCCTTTCCCGATTTCAAGGATCCGTTCTGTTGTAGCTGTCGCAGTGTTGTCGATAAAAATGTCGACAACGACACGGACTTGTCCGTTTGTGTGTAGCCGACGGTTTGTTTCTTTTATTCTTTGTTCGTAAAATAAATCAGATAGGTTTTATTATTTTAGGTGACATAACAACCGCCGATTCCGCGGACGTGTCAAGAAGCAGCAGGTGACGGCCAAGCTGCTGGACCGTCTGGCTACCCGCGACCAGGTGGCACCCTTTTTTCGGTTCCACCAACACCCGAAGAGGGTGCGCATGCGGATGCTCGAGAATCCGGTGTTGCGTCGTGAGCGCTTCGTGCCCCGGGGGGTTGAGACACTGCGCCATAGTGAACTGTCCATCTGGCCGCCGGTGCGTGGGCCGCGATGCCAACACCGCGATGAACATTCGTCAGTGCTGGCTCAGCCGACCGCGGCTCTTGTGTCGGAATCCACGCGGTATTCCCAGTCCAAGCGAGCTGGAGTCTCGCGTAGGGCACTCATGAAGATTGAAAATGTCTGGTTCTGCCGAGGATTTCACGCCTCTCGTTCCTGGGAATCCCTGCATTGATTTAAATAGGTGTGCCCTAAATGCAATGGCATAGTACTTTCCCGCACCTTTTTGTTTTACATTACAGCTGCTGAGCCTATTATGGTGTGCTGCGAGACGAACGTCATTCGCAATCAGGGCGCGTGAGGAGCACATGGGCGTGCGAGCAGGGTTCTTGAGAGACTTCTCGTTTTGGGAGTTTGAAAGGGGGCTGCAAGGGCTGGGGATAATGATGGCGGGGGGTTCCCATTTCAGCCATTCCAAACGTTCATCTCTGTCTTGGTTCGTTTCGCATCGTCATCTTGCCATAAACAGCAAAAAACACAAACACAAAAAAATCCAAAGAACGAGGTTTGTTGTGTTTGGTGTTTTATTGGCGTGAAATAGCACTGTATGTAAGTATCGATTCACCATCAGTACAGATCAGAAAAAAACTGTGCATTCAAAAGAAAAGAACAAAAAAGTGGGGGGATTCCGGAATGAAATCGTCTGGAGGTGCATCCAGGCATGGGATGACTGGGCATTCCCCGGTTGGAGTGTCTCAGAAGTACAAGCTGTCGGCTGTCATATCGCCCAAATCTTCTCATGCAAAGCCGAAAGCTGTTACTCGACTGACGTTTTCCACTCTGAAGTCGCACGATGGCAGCAAACGTGACGAAAGCGAAGAGGATCACTTATCGAACAGCAATAGCATTGTGTATAAGGTTCCAGGATCACCGGCCTCGTCAACGTCATCTGCGTCGTTTGCATCGTCGAATTTCGATCCTTCGGATGCGGGAAAGACGAAAAAGTACGCTGCGGATGAGCCGGATGCTGCGACGATCGAGCGGCACAGAGAGCTTATGCAGGGAATGGATCTGTTTCTCAATCGAAAACAGGGCGAGCTGCCCGATCGAAACTTCATCACGCATGTCGCTGCGAGAATGGCAAAGGAAAACAAATTTCGATACCGTCCGACAACTGCGTTGCCTTCTCTTCTTGCCGTGCCGTCGCGGAAAAGGGCGGAAGAAGGCGTCGTGTCTCCGTCAGCGTCAGCGTCAGCGTCAGCGTCAGCGTCAGTGTCAGATCCCAGAGTGCAGGGGACTGTGCTTCGATCGACGAGTGCAATGGAAATGGGCGATTCAAAAATCCCTAGAGAATGGGAACGATGGGAGTCCACGCCGATTGTACCATTGGAACGACCTGCTTCGTCCGCGGCGTATCTCGTCCGCTATGACCATCCGTCCGCTTCTAGGATCACTGCTACGGACCTGGACGATCTGCCTGCGATGAATGATGACGGTTCGCATAGCTATCCTGCTTCTAATGCGGGTCGGCCTGCATCAAGACAGTTCTCGAGGACCATTGATGATATGCAACTTGCAGACGATGGAATTGATGTTGCTGATGCGTACCCTGGAGGTGACTTCACAGATCATGAACAGTCGCAACCACAATCCCAGCTTCTGTCGTCGTCGTCTTTTTTATCACCGCAGCATCAGCAGCAGCAACAGATGAACAGCGCCGAAGCCAGAGCTGGCGAGACGAATCGGTTTGAGAAATGGCGGCGAAAGGTGTTTCCGTCGTTGATTCCTGCGACTCGCGAGCAAGTCAAGGCTCTCGAAGAGTTTTTCCTGACCTCTCTCGAGCGGCACGAAGAGGAAGCACGCGCACTGCCGACGCTGGATCCGAGTCTGCGACCCTCGGACCAAGAGATTGCGTCGCAGATGCTTGCGAAAGAGCTGTATCTCGTCGATGTTACAATGTCTGAGCTCGTTCGTCAGGTTTCGACAGACTGCCGAGACCGTGGTTCGCTGCTCACCAGTCTCTACGAGTTGCTGGTGAAGCGCATTGAAGACTGCCCATCACTGATTCAAAATCTCGAGACGCAGGTCCACTCGCTTTCTGATGAGGTCAAGCGCTTGGACTCTGAGAACGAGGAGAAGACAAAGAAGGTTGCAGAGCTGGAGATGACATCCTCGGATGCGATACGAAAGTCTGAGACGACAAAGCGCGAAACGGAGATGGTCAGACGCGATCTGCGGCACTCGGAGGCCATGATTACGCGGCTCAATGAGGAGGTGAAGAACCTGAGGTCGGAGGTGGATCGTGCGGCACGATGGCGAGAGTTCCATGAATCTGTAGAATCGGAGTTGATGGCGCAGTGCAAGTACTATCAGAGAGTTGCCGTTGGACTTCGTGGCCGTTACGAAGATTTGCTGCGAAAGGGAAAAGCGACAGAGTCGTCGAGGTCAAAAGCAAAGCAAACGGAAGGACATTCTGACGATGACAATGATGGTGATGATGATCGGGGCTCTTCCGCTTCGGATGTTTCCATAGACGACGGAGAAGTTATCCGTCATTCCTCCAAGCAGGATTATGGGATTTCTGTGTCTCCACCGAACCTTTTGATTTCTGTTTCCAATTCGGAAGATGGTGGTGGTTCGTCGGACCCGACTTCACCAATGATTGTCAGACCTGTTCCAACGTCCCCCGTCGTCCAACAGCAGCAGCAGCAGCAGCAGCAGCAGTTCGTGGATGACGGCTTCGAATCCCCAGACTCTGGAATTCCGGACGGTGTGCTGAGTGCAAACAAGAAGAAGAGACGAAGGCGGGACAGGGAATTCACCAATTCAATCCCGGTGTCCAAATATTCGACTCTTACCAAGGGAGATCTTTCGAGATTCGCAGATGAAATTGGAAGTGAAAACGACGATCGATTGCCCGCTGGTGCTGTCTCCGCAGTAGAGAGAAAGCAGAGCATTCGTGTCGTCAAAGGAAGCAGATCTCCGTCCCTCGTGACCGTTACCAACGGTCCAATGCAGCAAGGCGGCATGGACAACATCGGTGCATCTACTTCTGATTCGGTGTCTGCAGACCAGGCTGTTGTGTTTGGGCGCGACGACGAGGAGATGGCAGACAATGGCTCAGAGGGACCTGACTCGTCTCTTGTCGATGAAAAATTTGCGCAGCATCACAAAATGCTTCGTGAATTGCAACGAACGTCGCAAGAGCAAGTTCGCCAGATCGAGCTCAGCCGTCAGCCGACATCCATTTTGAAAGATGGGGAGCAAATCGAAAAGAAGAAGAGGAAGAAACAAGAGGAAGACCAGGAGAAATTGGCGGCGGGCGAGTTAGTAGAAGCCTCTCCTACGGCTCCAAACAAGGTCAGCTTTGGCTCCGCTCACGTGCAGATGCAAGAAGCTGCGGATGAACAAGAATATGAACCCGACCACGAGAATGACGATCATGATGCGGATGACGTCGAAGGACGCGGATCGGACAGTTCGGATGCTGTCGAGGAACTTCGTCCCCCTGTCGCAAAGAAGAGTCCTCTTCGGAAGAAGTCCAAGAAGCAGTCTGGCAAAGCGACGGATGCAGACGTGTGGGAGAAGGCTTCAAAGATCCGAAAAGATCGATATGGATCGAAAGACTCGATCAGCGATGACGGCTGGAAAGAGATCCTGGGCATCTCGCAGTCGAATGTTCAAGAAAAATTCGAAAAGAAGAAAAAGGAGCGCGCAAAGAGGAGGGCGGACGAAGAGTCGATCGCAAAATCATCTGCAGCTTTCTTGGCAATTCCGGCGGAGCGCCGCCGAACGGAGTCTTCAGCGTCCTCTGGCTCGGATGGTGCATGGGAAGATGTCATGGACTCGATTGCAGAAGGTACATCTTCGCTTTCTCGAGGCACCGTTGAAATGCTTGATAAGAACTGCCAGACAGATCTCAAGGACGATGTCGTCCCCGTCTCCAAAGATGAATTGGCACACGATAGCGGTGTTTCGGATTCTTCTCACGTGGACACAGATGAAGAAGAAGACCTGATTTCCGATTTGATGTCGTATTCAAAGACGTTCATCAAGGATGGCGGCCTTTCGGACATGGAAGCGGCGATTGGGAAGAAACAAGAGGAGCAGACCAAGTCGAAGAACAAGAAGCGATCGAAACGGAAGTTTTCCAAGATTGAAATCGAGGCTATTTTGCTGCGGTTCCTTGAAAAGTTTGTTCCGTTCTTGCAATCACGCGCAGAACGAGAGTTCAGGACCGGGACTTCGTTTGCGCTGACGACAAAGCCAGCGCCAAAGCCGCCGATGATGATCGAGGTTGCGATCAACACGGACTATGTGGCAGAAAGGAAGCGCAAGTACGATGATTCTGATCACATTGGAAACTCGACAACCGAAGGGGGACTGGTTGCTGTGAACCCTTATGGAGCAACAGGAGGACTGGACAGCCAGGGCATGGCAGCAAGGTTCCAGCAGTCGCTGTTCCTTCGGAAATATGTCTTTCCTTACGAATCGGCAGACGCAATCCGGCACATTCACATGACTGCTATTTCCATGCGGCCCCAGAAGAGCTGGGGCTGGCTCTCCTCGACCGTGGAAAAAATACTGCAGCTCGCAACGTCTGCGATGCAGCATCATTCCGAACTTCATGTCGTTCAGCACTTGGGAGTCATTGCAATTCAGCACTTCTCTTCGCAATATGGTCTCCATGCCCTCTTCGAGCAGTCCATCGTGGATTTTTATCGTGCCGTTGCGGCATACGCGCTGCGAGATGGGTACATTGAGCTGGTTCGTCGTTTTCTGGACGACGAATACAACGTTGATCAGTTATCGTTTTTCTTGTCTTTACGTTCCGCCGTTCTGCCGTTACTCTTTCTGCCGTCCGCCATGGAGACGGACGGATTTACACCGTCGTCGGAAAAAGGTCGATCAGCAGGTAGTGTTCAGCAATCTCAAGCTGTTGTCATTTCAAAGTCGTATTTAACAATGGAAAGGGTCTCTGCTCTGGTGCATCGCTTTTTTGGCCATCGCTCGTCACAGGATCGGGCGCAGTTCCTGCAGCAGATTGATTCTGCGACTGAGTATCTTGGATACGGGGAGTCGTATAAGAAAATGGACGCGGCGAGATTTTTGCATCTGAGCGTCCTTGAATGGCGGCGAGATCAATTGCGGTACACTCTTCACATGACACATGTGTTCCGCATGATGGATACCCGGCGTGTGAGCGCTTTGTCTTCTGTCGATGCTGTCCGAGCAACCAGCTCTGTTTTCCCGCTGGTTCCTCAGGACTTGATTCAACGGTGGTTTGCGGAAGTTCCCGATGAGCGCGATGAGGACGAGAACGAAGAAGGGCTCGGGGAGAAGGAGGACGCCGTTGATCTTCCTCGCTTCATGTCTGTGCTGCTTCCACGATTGCACTTTTGTTTAAGTCAGCGCCCGACGTCGGATTCAGCATCGATTCAGACCGCGACAGTGGTTCATCGCCCAGGGTGCGATCCGATCAAGGTTTACGCGAACAACATGTACACTAATCCCACTGCATTTGGAGATCCGGACAATGCTGTTGGAGCGGAAGAGGATGGCGCCAATTCACAGCAGTACTTCTTTGAAGATGCTCTAAACGACGCAATGTCCTCTCTGGTGCAGCGCCACTACCTTTCCTTTCATCCTATGCTGAAGAACATTATTTCGCGCCTTGCACAAGGAAATGGATCGCAGCTCGACAAGGACACGCTGCTCAAGGCGTGCGGTGTACTGACCCACAACGTCGAAGACCTTATTGACAATCGTCGCGGAAATCGTGCTCTTGATGCATATCGACAGCTCCTGTCCATGGTTCTCGGTGCCATGCTGGTCATCGAGCGTCCGGAAAAGCGAGACGCCGTCTTCGCAGACAGGGAACTGCTGCTGTATGAAGAGCTTGTCCTCGGCCGTGATCAATCATATTGCGACCGAGGGGATGTGTATGGCTGTTGATGTTGACGGACCTCTCTGAGCACGTGATTCTTTCTTCCCGTCATGTCATTTATAATAAATTAATTATTTAAAAAATAAAATAAAATATAATATTAAAATATAAAAATATAAAAAAAAAACACGCAATGCAATGTAGTGCAATGCAGCATCATTCCTGAAGTGCGCACAGAGAGAACGAGCCTCTCTGCGCTCTTGTTTTTACCAAACATCATCGTACTGAGAGTACTGAGATCCAGCAGACTCTGAAAGGGTGCCCACGGACACGAGAGATTCCTGCGACATTTGCTGAGAAGCTGTCGACATTCCCATGTTAACTGAGCCAACAGACGACTGCTGCGAGAACACCTGGTCATCCGCAGCTGGTGCCTTGGAAAGGGACGTACCAAACAGCTGTGAAGATGCCTGATGCTGCTGCATCTGGCCCAGTGGGATCGGAAGACCCATCAAGAGTCGATCTTGCGGACGCAACTCCCGGGGCTTCTGAAGCTGCACGCTGGTTTCCTTGAGTGCAGACAACGGTCCTTCCACCAACAATCGTTTCTCCTTGAAAAAGATCAACAGCAGATTCCAGATCGGTTGCCGAGACAACACCCGAGCATTCCCAACGATCACAAGACCATAGCGAGCTCGCGTCAGAGCAACGTTCAGACGTCGCGCATCCGAAAGGAAACCAATCCCTTGTCTTTCGTTCGATCGAACGCACGACAAGATGATGTAGTCTTTCTCCCGGCCCTGGAAAGAGTCTACCGACGCGACCTCGACATCACGATACAATTGCGACCGCAGCGGTCCGACGCGCTGCATGAGAGACACAATGTATGCTCGCTGTCCTTCGTATGGAGTGATCACGCCAATTCTGTCCGGGGTCACACCAGATTCAAGAAGACGAGTAACAAGACGCTCCACAAGAGCAGCCTCTGTTCGATTCAAATACGAGGTGCCGGATGCTGAAAGCTCCTCCACTCCCTGAGGAACGTGATGAACAAACATAGGGTTTTCAATATCGGGCCAGGGGAAACCGCTGGATGAAGATGAACCGTTCGAAACCGTCAGCACACGTGACCGCTCTGTTGCCGTCACACCATTTTGCAAAGTCCCCTCGTAAAAATAGGTGGATGGAAACTCGGACAAGCACGGGTGCATACGGTACTGAACTTGCAATCGAATTGGCCTGTAGCCGAGAATGACCAAACGTTCAAACAACGACCTCGAAAGCCCAGCCTCCGCCGCTTGCTTGCACACAATCACAGGACCAAGCTGGCAGTGATCACCCACAAGAACAACTTGCTGAGCACCCTTGACAAGAGGGATTAACGCCTCTGGCTCTGTCGCTTGCGTCGCTTCATCTAGTAACACGGTGCGGAAGAGCAAGCCAGCCATGCGTCCGTCTCCGGCACCGACGCATGTTGTGCAGACCACTTCTGCAGACTTGAGCAAGTCCCGCTCGATTCGTCTCACAAGAACACGAACCTTGCGTCTGGACGCCTGGCTGAGTTCGGAAGATGATCGACTGTTCTTCCCCTTTGAAGTGGAATTGGGTGTGGAAGAAAATGGATCAAAATCCTCGTCCCCTTCATCACCATCTTCTTCGTCGTCGTCATCGTCGTCGATTCCCTCGGCAACACGCACCAATCGCATCAATTCTGCCTTTTCAGCAGCAGAGAAGTTGCGAAACTCAGTGTATGCCTTCTTTGCCTCGGACTTGGGTTCGCCGGCATCTTTCTTTTTTCCGGCCTCTCCAGCCTCCAGCAGCGCTCTCAGAATTGCCGCAACTTGGCGATGCAGAGTGAGTTGCTCAACAACAGGAGGCATCTGAACAGATTCGCGAGACCTTGCGCACAATCGGACAACCCGAAGGCCGGTTCGCTGAATCCGTTCTGATAGCTGGTCAACAGCAGTGTTCGAAGGAGCAGTGACAAGCACGGAGCCGTGTCCTTGGATGGATCTTGCCAAGTGGTACACCAAAGCAGCAGACGTAACGGTCTTTCCAGTGCCAGGAGGCCCCTGGATCAATGACAACGGTCTTTGCAGAACCGCGCGAATCGCCGCAACTTGAGAATGGTTGAGTTCAGGCAAGTTTGGAACAGAAAGCTTCTTGGGAAGGTTCACACCTCCAAAGTTCGTCATCGTCATGCCTCCAGAGTTCTTCGAATCTGCGGCTGCATCCACTGTGAATGACATTGAGTAGTCCTCCGGATGACCAAGCACGCGTGCATACACCGCATCTGAACAATACATTCTGCTCTTTTCGGTGCCCTTTTTTTGCCGAGAAGCAAATGTCTTGAGTGCGGCCATCATGCGATCAAACGACGTACTCTTCCACACAAAATCAACGGAGAAGTTGGAGGAAAGGTCCACGGGAATGGGCGAGTGCGGAGAGTGAATTTCGAGCGCGACTTCCTCAGTCGACGTCAAGCGCACGATATGCCCGACAGCTTCCCACGCGTCATGTGCAGCATCACCCTGGTGCCGAAGTTTGAGCTCATCTCCGGGGACCAATCGCAGTTCATTATCTTCCTTGGGATACAAAAAGTATCCAATAGCACGATGATAATGATGATGATGATGTCCACCTGAAACACCAGAGCCATCCGGGTTAATGCCAGGATGCACATGTGCAGTGAGGTCCCACCGCACAGTAAGTCCTTCTCTGGTCTGCGACTCCTTCACTCGACGATCATATGCAGCTTCAAGCTTGACAAGAGGGGCCAAAATCGACATGTACTGCGCCCCGTCTTCATACACAAACTGAGCGGGTTGCACTTGCTCTTCCTTGGCAGCAGCAGCATTTTCGCCGACATTCGCCAGCGCGTCATTTGCAGCATTTGCAGCCGATCCCGAATTCTGCGTTGCCTTCCAGTGATCCTCCATCCTTTGCATGATTGTCGGTGTGACACTCTTTGCTTTGCGGACCTCTTCTTCTGACGGTGGAGGAACCAACCAGGAGACGAATGCTCGACCGACAATCAGCGGGTTCCAGGAAGCGAGGTCCCAGTCGGTGTCCTTCAGAGGTGACGAATGGAGGCACGGCTCGCGACACAGCAAAACCACCAATGCATCCGACTTTGAGGGAACGTACCCCAGCAAGAATACATTCTTGCATCCGCAATTGTAACATTCAAGAGTCGAATCGCCTAAAGGCGAATCCGGGTGCAGCGAAACTTCTCGATATCGAGAGCGGACAAGGTGGGCAATAATGTGAGACGCAGTCCCAATCACGACTCTGTTATTGGAAGAGATCGACGGTCCCAGTTGCGTCGATGAGCTGCCGATCGACGTGACATCTCCAAGCGCATTCGATGTTTCGTCACCAACTGCCTGTGATGGCACCGAGCTTTGTTGTTGCTGTTGTTGCTGCTGTTGCTGTTGTTCTTGCTGCTGTTGCTGCTGCTTCTGCTGTAAATACGGGTCAAAAGGATGGATGTTCGAAGTCAGAGTATGCGAGGAATTGCAGAACCAGCGCTTAGTCGTTGCGCATCGAACGACGGATGACGGGTTGGAGATTCCACAATACGCACACGCATGCTCGGGGAGATCCGACGCTTCTGCATGCAGAAGCGTGTGGGACTGGGATGGCTGCTGTGCAGAAGCCGATGCAGAGTCCGACAGTGAAAGAGAAGAAGCCAGGGCCGCTGACAGTGACAATGACATTTCTTCTTCTTCTTTTGTTTTCCTGATTGCTATGTCTCTGCTCGACTCACACGTTGAAAATAGGAAGACGAGGGCAAGAAACTGAGGTGCGAGGACTGATTAAGAAAGCACAAAAAATTAATAATAATTAAAAGACAAAATGCAAAAAATGCAAAAATACAAAAGAAATTCAAAGGAAGAAAAGCCCCAAAGGCTTTTTCTAAAGAAGGAGGCAAAAGAGCGACTGACTGCAAAATGACGGAGTATCGTAAGAGGAGGGATTGTACAGCTGGTAAAAGCCCCTCCCGACAGTTGATTTTTCGCCGGGGGGCTATGGTTGCGGGTTGCGCAGCCACAGGAGTGTATTTCGTTCACAGTGCGTCGCAAGATCGTCGAAAGGGATGCTGTAGAGCTCGGCAAGAACGGCTGCCACGGTCACAATCATAGCGGGTTCATTGCGGCCTTTCACGCAACAGTGCGCGGACCACTTTTCCTTTTTCCGTACTTCAAAGCCGGCTGCCAGAGTCGTGGACAGGTGTGTGTCCTCTGGTTGTACTTGTGGTTCTTGTTCACCTTGCTTCGCGGTTAATGCCCTGTTCGCTGCAGAAGCGGCCAACAATTTTGCAGAAGCGTGGGTCGGTCGAATGTCACACCACGGCGCATCGGTTTCCAAGAGCAGCCTGCTTATCGGCACATGTTCTCGGAGCACAGCCAAGTTCTCTTCTGTTCGGAGCGAACAACCATTCACACCGATCATCAAATGGAGAGGCTGGAACTCGACTACTTGTCGTGCGTCTGCAGCCGAGCCGTCGAATGAGTGCACCACCCCAGTTGTGATGTTGTGCTGACGAAACAGATCCGCGTGTTCGGTCAGGATCTCCAGCAGATCCGCGACACATCCATCACCTCGAGCATGCAAAAATAGGGGCTTTCCGGGCATATAGGGAACCACAGCGGACAGAATGGATCGAAGAACATGCGATTGCTCTTCCTTGGATGCAAATTCAACCCGGTCATAATCAAGCCCAACTTCTCCAATCGCCGCGATCTTCTCCAACCGCCAATCCTGCTCGCCCAAATCACGCAGCCCTTTCAAAAACCCAGCAATACGCACACACTCAGACTCCCCAAGCCTTGCACGCGTTGGATGGACTCCAACTGTCGTCCACATTTGCACACGCAATTCTTCATCCAGTCTTGGTTCGCATGCTTCCTGTTTCTCTCCAGAAGGAGGGGAAGACAAAGAAGAAGAAGGTGGTGAACTGCTACTGCTTGGCGGTTGTTCTGTACTGCAGCGCTCAATCATCGCTAGCGCTTCAAGAGTGTCCGACAGCCTGCCTGCTGTAATCACTATCCGATCAGCCCCCGCAGAAACGGCTCGCCGAAGCACGTGGGAAACATCCGCCGGATGCGCCTGTTTGGAGTTGTATACGCCCGCAAACATGCAGTCGGTCAGATTTGCACCAATATCAATAAACCTCTTCCCTCCTCTCTTCATCATCATTTCATCACGCTCCATCAATCATTACGCTCCATAAGGTATTACCCTCATCACAAACAATCAGCGTCACACAACAATCATCATTCCAGATCTGACTACAGCCGATTCTGCACTCGTTCCGAGAGACTTCAACCCACCAATGTCGGCGAAATTGAAAAAAAACCGAGGACTCAACCGCAACAGCCGACTACAGTGCGTGGACTTGTTTCTCTCTGCGATTCATTTGACTGCCTTTTTTACTGTCTCACTTTTCATATTTCATGACTTGTACAATATTATAATCAAATGCTGTTTTAGCTGACGGGCCGCGCCGATGCTGTTCCTTTTAAAGTGCCTTGACGCATCTGGCTCGCAGAGTCTTCGCGAATGGTCTACAAATAGGAAGATAGCGAGCATGCAGCGTAAGCAGTCTGCGTTGTTAGCAGAGATGAACCGAGTGTTTGCGTCGCCCCCGCCGTTCGAAGCGCTGGCAAGCTGCACACATGGGTCAATTGGGCTGCTTGAAGACCGAGAAGGCGGGTCGAGGATCACGACCATTGCAAACCGCCCTAATCGAACAGTTTCTCCAACAGAGGGTCTTCGGGTGATTGTGAGTTCCAGCGTTAATGCACAGGGGATCGCATCGAGTCTCGGCATCTCAGTTGATGAATGGGCTAAAGAAAAGGTGCTTGTGTACCATCTGACGCTGGCATGGATCAACGGCGTCCCTTTTCGGTCAACACCGTCTTACGTTCCGAACCGAAGGACCGCAGCCAGCTCCAAGGTGCAAGCAGGTGCGTTCGAGGATGTGGTTATGAAGAAGGTGCCTGCTGTGGTGAATGTCTCGTACCTTGGGCCGCAGCACTCGGTCACTCGGTCAACCCGCATCGCGCTTCGGGCGAATGTTAGGGATCAAGCGGCAAATGTTTATTTCTTGGATGACTGGATTCCTTTGTGGGAGACCGTCTTGTCTGAACAGTCGAGGCTGTTCAGCACTTCAGCACCCGTCGCCAATCCAAACGCACTGCTTGCTTCCCCGCCTGCCTCCAGGAGTTCCTTTTCCAATGCTCCCTTTCTGGGAGCGTCATCGTCATCTCAGCCTTCGTCTGCTCGATCGAGCTTTGTTGATCCGTCGTCAATGGACGCTTTCCAACCACGCCTGCAAGGTGGCTCACAATCACAATCACAATCACAATCACAATCATACCACCATCAACAGCAGCAGCAATCTCAGTCCGCAAGAAGCTCGATCATCGGAGGAAGTGTTACACGCTCGTATCAAGATGGTGAGGGTGATGATGTATTTGAAGAAATATCAACTGTCTCTCCGCTTGGAGTGTCTCCTATTATGTTGACCGCCTCCAATTCGACTGGTGAGTCGCAGCAACTTCATTCATCTTCGACCTCGCCATCGCAAACGCCATCGCAACAATCATCATTATCATTATCACAATCACAATCACAGTCACAGTCACAGTCACCGGCACAATCGCAATTGCATGCTTCTCCTCCGCCGTCGAATTCATCGTCCTTCTCGTCTACAACTTCCAATTCAAACTACCCTGCTGGAGCGTCCGAGAGCAGTCAAGGATCGGAATCAAAAGTCCCTTCCAGGTCTTCCTTCCCATCCAGTACTTCGCAGCATATTTCCGCGACTCCCGAACAATCGAAAACGCAACAGCATCTGGATGCTCCGCCTCCTGCCACTCCCATCCATTCACAAACAACAAGACCTCCAGGCCCACTTGCCCAGAAACCAGTTGCACTTCCCATTGTTGTGACTTCCGCGAGCAACTCGGCAGCGGTGTCGGGTGTGCAATTGGTGCTTGCCGAAGTGCTCGTTGTGAGTTTTCGCAAAAGCGACGTTTCCGCTCCGACAAGGAAGAGGGATCCAACCGCGTATGCGTCTGGGTTTTCCCGCTCGTCCCCGTTTGTTGCTATCGGCTCCTCTCAGCTCTCCATTCCTTCACACCATCAACTTAGCTCTTGCACGGAGTGGCTTCGCAACCTGATCCAGGAAAAGGAGGTCGCGCGTGCCGAGAGAGTCCGCCTGCAACGGCTGGCCGTCGAAGAGGAAGAGCGCCGCAGAGCGCAATGCGGAAAGATTGGAAAGTATGCAGCGTGGCTGTGCAGAAGTTGCGGACTGGGGCCGAAGGCCACGCACTGCGTAGTCTGCGACCAGTGGGCTCCACAAGGACATCGAGCAATGCTTTGTTTGGACCACGGGTTTGGGTCACGAGCCAAGAACTGCGCGAAATGCGGCAAGTTTGTTGGTGGTGCAGAAATCCCAGCTGTGTTGTGCAATGATCACGGCTATGGAGAGAAGTCGAGCAACTGTGCCGCAATGTACAAGATATAATAGCATATAGCATATAGCAAAAAACAACAAAGCAAAAAACAACAAATCACCCCACAAACGAATTTTTAATGAAAAGAATAAATGAAAGACGAGATCATCCGTGAAAGGGATGCAAATGAAACTTGGGGCGCAGAAAAACAAAAAGGTCGACGAAAATCGGAAAAGTAGATCATGGCTTCCAGAACTGGCTCATATCAATTTCCATGTAGGCATTGTTGCAAGCACCAGACCACTGCGCACCGCTGAATCGTTCCCACGCTGCATAGACCACTCCGGCATTCAGCGCAGGGTGGAACACGATGCTCATGATATTCTCTCCCGATTTGACGCCGAGCGCACTTGCAATGTCCACTGCATCGGCGTCCGCAATCTTCGTACCCGATTTAGCGAAGGCAGTAATGAGCTCATTCTGAAGTGCATATCGAGCATAGGACTCATTGAACTGAGACGAATTGAGAGTTTGCGTGGACTTGATGGTCGGATCAAACACGTTGTTCGAGCGATAAACCGCTTCCGTGATCGGAAGACTTTCACGAGGATCATTGTCATCAAAGAACGCATTCATCGTGGAGATGCTCTCCACTGCAATACCGCGCCCGTCTTGGCAGGATGTGATCCCATGGTTCACTGCCACAGTGTCGCGCATGGAGTGGAAGATGGAGATGGAATCCGCAATGTCGTGAGCATAGTGGAGAACAGAGCGAAGGCGATACAGCCACGGAGTGCCCAGATACGTGTTCTTCTTGTTCATCAAATTCATCTGTTGCACAGTGACTCCGTATTTGTTGACGCCAGCCAAAGCCCCAACTACGCCAGCATATCCAATGACGGCGTACGTTCCATTGTATACGGCAATGAGCTTGCTGTTCGCAATGCCCGTCCGGGACATCCAGTCCAGATTCCTCGACGACAAAACCTGTCCACCGACCGACCGACTCCCCCAAACTGCAAAGTAGTCGCAGCCAAACGTGCGAATCTTCTCGAGGCTCCCCACAAATTCCGGAGTCAAGAACCTGCGAATGTTTCTGTTCTTCGGCATCAAAAATTCAAACCGAGGATCAAAGTGTTCGCGGTTGTCCGTCGTCCGATCCGCGAGTTCTTCAATCAGAATATCCCCCCATACTCTGTTGTCCCCCGGCATGTTTGCCAGTCCAACAACGGCAGCGACGCGCGACCCCAAATTCTGGTACCCCTGTGTCTTACCGCCGTCTTCTATTCCTCTGATTTCATCTAGGTATTCCTGAGGCGTGTACTTTGCCAAAAAGTCGTGGAACTGCCACAGGAAGAAGTCGCTCAGAGCGTCTCCTTCAATTCCAAGATGCACCGCAAACTTTAAAAAGTCAACGTATGTCTGGTTAATTTCCTTGGACAGCAATCGACCATAGTCGTATCCCATGTCGTAAAAGCTCGACCCGTGGAGGTCCACAACTTTCAAAGGGGACTCGGGATACCCTGTTCCAGCCGCAGTCGTCACTTGGTACAGTGTCGAAGCACGAGAAGATGCCACTGGAACATAGCCGGTGGGCCGCACGATGGAAGAAGCAGCATACGAGACGCTGCACACCGCAGCAGCAGCCAAACAAACAAGCACTGCAGCACACTGCACACGCATTTTGCCAAACAAAACGTACCAATGAAATGCTGTCGAACCGAATCGGTCTTGTGAAGCGAAGGGAGGTCAAAAAAAAAAAAAAAACACACACTGCGGAAAAGGAGAAGAAAGAGAATACTCGAAAAACGAAACCACGAACTACAAAGACGGGCATGGAAAGAAGGAGAAACTAGGAGGGGGGAAAGGGACCCTAAAGATCGGGAACTTTCGGAGGGAAGTTTTTCCTTCAAATTGATTCGTTTCCTCTTGCAAGGCCGCTCTGATCTGACAGTCATGTCATCGGCTGTGACATGCGTGCGAGCACAGCCTTCCATTCTGGGACGGTGGGGATTCTCCAGTGTGAAAACGAAAACAACGACTTGCGAAAAAAGAAGACACGAGTCCAAGAGAAATGAGAAAGCATTTCCCCTTCCCTGAGGCCTGAGCCTACACAGTGCCGAGGTTCGCAACACGTTCGGATAGTCTGTGGTACATATTCTTGTAATGAAGATTCAAAACGCACCATTCAAGGTACTCGTTTCGTCGGCCAAAGTAGTCCTTGCCGTTCATCCACGCATGCTCAAACAAGTCGATCGCCGCGATGGCCGACCTCAAGACTCGTCGCGATTCTTGCTCATCCGTATTCGGAGGAACATGAACAAAGCACAGACCATTCCGGCCTCCTCCTCCTCCAGCTGCTGTTGCTGAATCCGGCCTTTGATGCTTCTGTGCACATATGGCAAGAAATCCGAGTGAAAACAAGCTCGTGAGCTCCATGCACGTGTTCAGCAATTCCGCTGAATCCAACCCGAGTGCCTCCAATCTGGTTTTGTAAAATTGCCATTCCGATTGCTCGCTGTTCGTGTCATCGTCATCGTCATCGTCATCGTCATCGTCAGTGTCACTGTACTTGTGCTTCTGATTGCCAGAGTCAAGAAGCACAGAAGAGAAGAACAATGCATGCCAGTCTCGGTCGAGATCGTCCATTTGCGTCGTCATCGCTATATGTTGGCTCCATGTTTCCTTGTCTTGCGCAGCCACGGTCGCAAACACGGGCACAGAAGTGCTTGCGACGAACACACTCGGCTCACCGTCCGTTCCAGAACACGGCGGACAACGACACTCGGATGGATTGCTCGACAAGTGCGAAAAAAGACGCTCCAATCGATGCACAGACTTCGAAGACATCATCAAGAACGCACACATTCCAGCGAACACCCAGCACCATACAGACCAGCGCACAACAAAAAACAAAAAAAAATGCCATTGTTCAGCACTTAATCTTTAGATTTCGCGTATGATTACGACTGGCTGTTGCGAGAAAAAGGCGGGGGCGAATAAAGGAGGCGATACGTTTATATAACGATATCTGTACTGTACACATGTAATTATAAATTAGGACTGGAAAAAATCAAAAAAGAGGGGTTGGGTTGAATACTGCTATAAAAAAGACAGTGGCACTCTGGGCTCGTGAATGGCCATGGGACCGGGTCTGTAATACGCTTTGGATTGGGCTGCGTGAGAGGAAACGTCTCGTGCAAAGGGTGCTGTCTCCGGACAGCGCAAGAAATGAGATTGGTTCTCCTTGAGCTGGAGATCGGAATGCCGAATTTGCTTCTTGAGATTTTCTTGAAAGTCCTTTGCTCGAATCCGTCGAATCATGTTTGCTCGGCGTAGCCAGAACAGAAAGACGCGGTCCATCATCTTGTTTCGCACGCGAATTCGCATGTCAGTGGAAGCTTTGGTTTCCCGCTTGTTTCTCACAACAACTTCACGCCACTTCCGAATGACGCGGATCATCAGATCGCATTCAAAAGCCTTGAACTGCGGACGCAAAAACGACAAGAACCGCTGGTTTTGCGCTTGCATAGCGGTTTTGGTCGATGGTATGTGCACGAGGATTCCAGATGCGGATCTGATGTGGCTCGGAGAAGGCGCATGGCTTGTCTCGTGGAGGGATAAGGACGATTCTTTCGAACGAGGATCTGTTGAATTGGACAGTTTGGCAATCCGTTCCATAGACAAGACTGTGGACTTTGGATCAAGCGTTCCGGACTGCTTCTTGGACATTCGGCCAAAGTAGAATTCGTCGGCCGCGGACTGGAGTGCCGCAATTCTCTTACGGTCTGCAAACCGCAACCTCCACTTCGAAAATGACCTCTTCGTGATGCCCGGACGGGCTAAGTGGTCCGCCGCAGCCTTGTCCTTCCGGTCCTCTTTCCGCCTGTGCACAAACAAAATCCAGGATATCACGCACCGATGCTGAAGACGGCGAGCACGAGCTTCCAGCAACGCTTTCCTCTTCTTGTACATGGAGGATTGTGCACAGGTATACTGCTTCCATGTGCGCAGGCAGCGTAGAGCAAATTTCCAGGCTGATCGCTGACGTGCGAGGCGCACGCATCGATTGAGCAGAGTGCGAGTTTTCCACAAGACAAATGACCTCTTCACTTGCATGCGCCGGTGAATTTGTGCCGGTCGAGCGTGACAACTGTCCGCAGTGGACTCTCGCCAGTTTCGAAGAATGACCCGAGCAATGACATCGGTTCTCTTCAAAGACTGCCAAAACCGTTGTTTCCAGATCCGAAGAGCACGGGCTGCGGTTTGTCGGCCATTGATCATCGAAATGAGGGTCTTCCGACGGCGAACGAAATCCTTCCAGGCAAGGAAGCATTCGATCGACCGTCGGTACACACGTCGCACAGCGAAGGCTTGGACTTTCACACGATTCTCGACACTCGATTTCCAGAAGCGGAACGATTTTCCCAGGAGAGCACACACTCTCCAGTTAACAGCAATGTCCTCTTGGTACTGCCGGAATCTATGGAAATCAGATTTTCGGACGTGTTTTCTCCAGCCGCGAAACGCCATACGAAGGACATCCTCATTTTCAAGCTCTTCTGGATATTCAAACAACCGGAAATTCCAAAACATGAGCGCTCTGTTGAACACCCGCTTCACTAGCTGTCGATTCCCCAGTCGAGATTTCCACAGATGCCAACAATAGTGAATCTTCCGTCCATGACTCTTTGACTGCACTGATCTGATGATGTGGGCTTCCAATCGCCGTCGTAAAGCGAATTGTTTCCAGACCGTCATCACCCTTCGCAGATGGCGATGCGAATCTACTTCAATGCTGCGAAGCGTCTTTATCAGCAATTCTCGCTTCAGCTGCACAAGCTTCTTGAGACGGCCAAGGTATTTTGCGAGATAGATCTTTCTGTAGCCGATGGTTCCCAGGGCAACTTCCGTCTCTGCCAGCCTCCGCGAAATGGATCGCCACCAAAAGAAAACGTCCATTATGTCACGGTGCTTCATTTTCTCGGTCAGCGAATGCAGACCCTCGACGCGACGCTTGGCCATGTCGCGCCACTTGGGCAGCATTCTCTTCATGACAATGCGCAGCATCATCTCATTGGACTTCCTTCCGACATAGCGTTCCAGGAACGCATCATACCAAATAGCAAGGCAAGCACGTCCAAGTTTGTTTCGATAAAAAAGAGTTGCTTGCTGCAGCAACGAACGATCGGCAACAGGGGTATCTGATTTCGGCAAGTCCTCCTTCAACATCATCACGAACATGGCAGCGTGTGCAGGAGAAAAGCTCGGTCCAATCATCGGGTTTCCGTCAATCTGCGCCTTTGCCTGGCATGCCACTCTTCCATAAGACTTGAGCGTGGGCATAAGCTCTCGGATATCCGTAACAACATTCGGAAACGTGAACGACGGTGCGGACACTGGACAGGATGATGCAGTGTCGGGCGTGTATTGAGAAATGGACATTCCAGCGCCGCCGGGCTTTGAGGAGCCTGCCGACGAAACGCGATCGTACGAAATGGGTGCCCTTTTAGGCAAGGAAAGTGCTGAGGAGATTCGTGGCGGAGGTGCTGGCTTGCTGCTGCTGGTCACGGAAACCGGAGTTGGTGCCAATGAAGAGACTGTGGACGCTTCATCGTCTCTGCGGCTCTTAATGGGCTTAGGGCGCATAGATTCTGCCCGGCGCACCACAGACGCGTCTGCGTGATGCAGTCGGGTCGCGGGTATGTTATGTACACTTGAAGTCCGGGAAATGGGACCCACATCTCCAGCGCCTCTCTTGAGAATATGGGAAACACTGTCCGTTGACGATGTGCCAAGATGCTCGAGGAAATCCTCAACAGTTGAGACATCAGTTATGGTGGCGTCCTGAGGCGACAGTGACGGGATTCCCTTGTTCTCGCGGAATTCTCGACGAAGGGCCGACAGCTTTGCAGTTTCGTCGCCATGGCGTAGATAGAATCTCGAAATCAACCCGGAAAAAGCGGACGAAGCGGAGAAATTGGTATCGAGCGTTGCAGCCCCCGCAGCATTGGAAGACGCCATGAGCTGCAGTCGCTCTTTGGCCACATGGTCCCGCATGACAATCGATCTCCAAGCCACAAAAGCTTTTGCTTTGGAACTGTAAACAGCATAGCGACCGACCATCGCAGACTGCATTTCATCCAAAATAATACGCCGACTCAAAAACTTCATCCTGCGAAACGCGTGTAGCATCAGAGAACATAGATAGTGCTTGTCCGCTTTCAGTACATTCACGAAACTTGCAAACCACCAATGGAAACATTGACGTTGAATCCGCTTCTGGCGACGCTGGCTGACCGACTCCACTCTGGAAACGAGATCAAGCGACTGTGAAGCGAACGCTCGAAGCGACGACAGACAACTTTGGGCGATGCGAACGGCGACAGCTTCGTCGGCGGCGTCCACTGCACGCTCGATTAAATTTCTTCTGCGAGACAGGAACTGGAGATGCCGAAGAAACAACTTGGCGATGGTTCTTGTTGCAACCTGGCTATGCAGATGCGACTGTAACGAGGAGATTTCCTTGTGAGAAGCGTGGGTAGCCGAAATTCTTGACGACGTACCAGCCTGCGCCAAGCCCCCGCGCATCCTTGATAAATGGGAACCGAGGCCCTTGACAGATTTGGAAGTCCGAACAGCAGTTTCAACCTTTTTGCGCTCTTGCGCTCGCATCAACAGCAAATCGCGCAGTGCTTCGTCTGCTCCGTCGTACAAAGCCCTGTTTTGCAAAGAGTGTGCTGCTTCAAAGTCTCTTATCGATGCACCCTTTTCCTCAAGAACTTCGGATCGTATTCCAAGGCACAAAGCAAGAAAGGGATCCAAAGGAGAGCCTCGCGATGAATCGTCAGAGACTGAGTATGGGCGCTGACGGCAGCTAAGAAAACTATGCGGCTCTGCTCGCTCAGAATCGAGGGACACTCCAGACACATAGGAGGACGATGATATTGCAAAAGACGAGTCTTGCGCATGAGCAGGCTTGGATCCGCTTGACGGTTCGTGTTGGCGGACAGCGGTCGAAAGCGCAAGATTATGAGACGTTTGGGCCGATGGCACTGTAACCTCGACACGAGAGGGCGAGAATGAGAGGCGTTTTCGAGGTCCTTGGACCATGGTATCGGCGGGCACAGAGCTTGTTCTGCAATCGGGATCCATTCTGTCAATGATTGTTTCATGCAACGGACTGACACCATAGCTGCGGGGATACGGCGACGTTTTAGGCAGATCAGCGATGGCATTGCGACCAGGAGTGGATTGGAGCGAGGGAGGTACTGATAAGGTCCGTGAATACGAGGTGTCGGCAGTCCTTCCACGAGCACCGCTTGCGCTAACTGATCGACCGGAGTGCAGCGTACGCGGTGCAGGAACATTCGACAAATACTGCTCGAGCTCTGACAAGTTAGCGGAGACAAAAGGCTCTCCTGCTGCTCTTCTTTCGACTTTTGCATCAATCTCTCTCTTTCTGCTTTCGACATCGGACTCTGAAAGAACCCTCCGATCCACCGCAGCGGGTTTCGGTGGGGCTGCGTGAACGGTCACCTGCGGCTGCAATCGGGGTGAAGGCGGTACCGAGGAGCCTATGCTAGATATGTCGTCTGGATCCTCGATAGCGATCTGGGTCTTCTTGTTTCGCGATTCTGGAGTTTGCGTCGACAGAGACTTCGGTCTCGATTTCAGAGGGGTCACACCAGCTCGATCCAGACGAATTAACTGGGACTCTGACTGCACCGAAGAATGCTGAGCGGAAGCAGAGACAAGAGCTCGTGACAGCTCTCGCAAAGGCGAGTGGTCATCTTCCAAAGCCTCCACAGTCTCCTCCCATTCCGGGTACGAACTCGAACGAAGATTTGTAACTTGTGGACGAGATCGTGGTTGCACCAGACCCGCCGCCGCCGACGCAGTAGTAGCCTCTGTTTCGGCAGAACGCTTCAGATACCGGTCAATGTTGGGTGATTTATCTCTGTGCAACTGTTCTTCACGAGTTTTTTTCAACTCGGATTGCTTCCTCGCTGAGGGGAACTCAAAGACCAAAGACTTTTGTGGCGATGGCGCCCCAGTGCGAAGCGACGCATCCATTGTCTGGAACGCTCTACTTGGGCTGACACTGACCCCGACTCGTTCCAACGTAAAATAAACACAAACGCCATTTAGATTAGGAAATGAAGACACGGATCGACTGGAGTACTAGCTGAATTCGAAAGGAAACATACGTCGGTGTTCTCGTAGACGACTTGAGATCAGAATCTGCTGATGATTTTGGTCGAAAAGCAACTGGTACACTGGATCTGCAACGAATTAAAAAAACACAATGTAAGACGCGAGAACAAGCATAATTGCGGGAAAAAAACATGCAACAACGAAGTTAAAAAGAGCAAGAGCCCCGCCGCATACTGTTCTCGTGGTTTATCGGGAGAAATAGGATGGTTCACAAGGAACCTCACTGTTTTCTTCATGAACGCCGAGTCGTGTTTTTCACAATGTTAACACACACCGCCTTTTTTCTTTAATGCATGCGGAACACCCAGCAGGAATACAAAACTGGAATACGTTAACTGTGAATCCAAACCAACTGAAACAGCCAATAAAAATAATATTAAAAAAAATCAAAAGCAGCAACAACAAAAAACAAGAACAGACAGAAAACGAGGGAAGCCATTTGCTGTAGACTCTGCGTCTTTTGCGAGGGAAACTGACTGCATGACAATTTCGTTATTGTCAGAGAAGTTCCCCGACGCATTAACGTTCTGTTGCCAAAATCACCCGATAAGTCCCCGCTTTCCGGTTTGCTCATACGTTGTTCAAACCCATCGTTTTCGTTTTTGCCTTTCGTTTTGTTGCAGTTTCTTTTTGCAGCTTCTTTCCCCCTCCATCATTCAGTCGCAGCCAGCTTGTTTACTTTTCCCCCCCTCGGTGTCTCGGTGTCTCGGTGTCTTGGTGTCTTGGTGTCTTGGTGTCTTGGTGTCTTGGTGTCTTGGTGTCTTGGTGCCTTGGTGTCTTGGTGTCTTGGTGTCTTGGGAATATCCACTAGATGAGTGAAGTTGTGCAGCCGGATAGTTTCCAGCTGCTGTTCGGAGACTCGCTGGATGAGAAACTGCTTTCAAAGACGTGGCAGGACCGAGTGGCTGCGCTTGCAGACTCGACGCTGTTGTTAAAGCAATCTGCTGCTGTGAATCCGAAGCTTGTTCTGTGTCCTTCGACAACGTTGCCTGTGAGCAAGTCCGTACTATTTGAGGCTTATGCGGCGCTAATTAAGCGAGGACTCGAAGACAAGATCATGCATGTGTCGTTCGCTGCGGCAAAGCTACTCAGAGATGTGCTGCAACCTTCAGACCCCGATATCCAAGAAATCACTCAGAAGTGCTCGAGGCAGAATGAAGCCGGCATTGTGAAGGCGTTTGATCCTGTCTGCGATGCGTTGATTGCGAAGCTGAATGATACAAACGGCCGGGTCCGCACCATGGGACAGACAGGCCTTTTGACATTGGCGAACCACCCGTGTCTCAAATCGGGCCCTGTGCTTTGCCGGCTTGTCAACTTTCAGTCCAAAACTGCTTTTCAACCCAAGGGCCTTGAAGCAAGGCTGCAGAGTCTTCAGCAGGTCCTTTCCAAGGACAAATCCGTAGAAGATGCCAGCCTCCTGGAAGGTCTGATACGTTTTCTTTGCCCTTTGCTTACCCATGCAAATGCTTCTGTGCGCGAGAATGCATTTGCGTGCTGCAAAATCTTGCATTCACAAGACTCTGCGATGTTTTCCGCAGTGCTGGAAAGGGTGCTGGCCGAATGCGGCCTCTCTTCTGCACAGAGCTCAAAGTCTTCCGCCTCGAGGACGCGACTCTCGGTGCGCAGCAGCTCCGGTCACACAGTGTCTTCCAGTACTGACAACAGCGCAGCCGCCAATGCAATGCTTCAGACGGTGCTGGAATACTGTCTGTCTAGAGGCGTTCCGCGAACTGCGGACTTCCGTGGTGACACGACGAACGAGTGCAATGGCACCGCAGATGGCTCTGGCCCCCCGGATGTCGTTGCTTCTTCTCGCACTCCGTCTCCGAATTTAGTGACGGATTCAGAGTTGTCCTTAATTTCACGATTTTCGAGAGAGAAAAAATTCAAATACGAGTCGAATGCTGATTTTTGCGCTCGTCTCACACATCTGTTCATGAATCAGAGCGAGCTGCGGTCACTTCCAGACGTCTTGAACTGTTTGCCGAATCTTTCCGTGCTGTACGCATACGGCAACCAAATCAAAGATATTTCTGCATTGAGTCGAGGTGGAACGTTGCTGTCAAGCATTTATCTGCAGGATAATGCCATTTCCGACTTGTCGCCAAGCGTATGCATTTCTCTGTGCAATGTTCGGAAGCTCTTCCTTGACCACAACGCGATCTGCGAGTTGTCCGGTTTGGAGTGCATGTCCCATCTGGAGGAGTTGCATGTCTCTCATCAACAGGGCTGCAATGTTGGCCATCCGCTTACTATCGCCCCGGCCTCACTGGAAGCTCTGTCAAAGACGTTGCGAATTCTGAATATTGCAGGAAACGGCATTTCGACGCTTGGCCCGTTTTCACCCATGAGATCTCTCGAAGTTCTCATTGTGGCGAAGAATGACATTTCAGACACCGTCTTGGAGGAGACGCTCCAAGTGCTTCGCAGATTCAGCAGACTGCAAGAAGTTGATTTTCGAGGCAATCCGATTTGCAGCCTGGGCCCCAAGCTGCGGGAGCATGTCATAGTGAACACAAGCCGCATTCTCGTCGTCAACGGTTCCGAAGTCAAAGAGCAAGATCGAATGTTCGTTTGTCGTTTCTCGCAGCTGAAGAAGAAGCGCGATCAGCAGGAAGTTCCAATTCGAGAGTTTGCCGATTCAGAAGACGGTGCCGCACAATCCGGCTCAGAAGATCGCAGCGTGCACTATTCTCAGCACGCCGAGTCGGATTCGAAGTTCCCCAGAACAGACCCTCATATTGTTTCGCTGCCTCCGCGGACGTCCTCTGTGCCAAGTGCTGGTGGCTTCCGAATTGACTCGAGAAAACTCCCGTGTAAGTTCGGATAGGTTGATCAGAACATTCCTCTGCCGTCGACTTCAACAAAAACGTAGTGTACAGAAAAGGAATGTATATGTATATGTATATGCGTACCACATGTTTTTTTTAAAAATTATTAATTAATTCGAGAACAACAAGCAAGGGGGCGAATCAATCATCAAACAAGGATGCGAAGCGGCGAACGAGGACGATCCAACCAACAAACAAACCAGCAAATCACACAAAACCAAGCAAACACAAAACACAAACGCTGCGCTTCAAAAACAAAAACAAAAAACAAAAAAAGAAACGCAATCTGGCAAGCCGTGTTTTAATTCAGCAGCTGCGGATAGCTAGGGAAGTACATGTTGTCTCGCACAAGGCGCTCGATCGATCGAGGTCTTGGGATCGTCGCATTGTTAGTATCAAATGCAATAGTTGCAACCTTCACTGCGATGATCTCCGAGACTTCACGGATGCGCTGGATAGAGGGGAACAGCCGTCCCTCTTTTTCCTCATCTCCGGTGACAAGGCTCGAGATGGTCTGCGCAGCAACAAAGAACATTTCGTCTGTAACGTGCTTGGCATACGCGGACAGAACACCTTGCGCAACACCGGGGAACACATACACATTGTTGGCCTGCGACGGGCACACTGTGTTGCCCTTGATAGACAGCTTGTTGAAAGGGGATCCCGAAGCAAACAGGCAGCGACCGTCAGTCCACGCGAACGCCTGCTCGGCAGTGCACTCCGCACACGATGTAGGGTTTGAGAGCGGGAACACCACAGGGCGTTTGTTGATTTCGGCCATGTAGCGAACGCATTCCTCGGTAAATGTGCCGCCCTGTCCAGACACTCCAATAATTGCGGTCGGCTTAAGGGTTTTGACGACTTCGAACCAATCTGCAATTTCAGGGAATCCCTCATGAGCAAATCGAAGCTTGTGGTGCTGAAGCTCGTGCTTTCTGCTGGCGACAACGAGACCCTTCGAGTCAAACAAGAAGCAGCGCTTGATTGCCTCTTCTTCCGGAACGCCCTCTTGCTTGATGGCCTCGGCAACCAAATCGGCAATGCCGCGAGCTGCTTCTCCGGCTCCCATAAACAGGACACGTTCGTCCTTCATGCTTGTTCCCTTGATGCGAACAGCCGACAGCAAGCCAGCAAGCGTAACTGCAGCGGTACCCTGGATGTCGTCATTGAAGGTGAGAATCTTATCTCTATAATGTTCCAGTAAATGGAACGCAGATGAAGATTGAACATCCTCCCACTGAATCAGCACATGTGCGAATTTCTTCGTGGCTGCCTGCACAAACTCCTCGACGAGTTCGTAGTACTCGGGGCCCTTCTCACGGTGGCGGCTCAGTCCAGGGTAGAGAGGATCTGCCAGCAGCTTCTTGTTGTCCGTTCCAACATCCAACGTGATAGGAAGCGTTGTGGCCGGATGAACACCTCCCACAGCCGTGAACAAGGTGAGCTTTCCAACCGGAATCGGATGTCCATTGCAACCGAGATCTCCGAGTCCCAGGATCCGACCACCGTCTGTCACCACAATTGCTCTAACCTGATCCGTCGGATAGTTGTCGAGAATTTCAGCAACGTGTCCCTTATCCTCGATCGAGATGTACAATCCGCGCGGACGATTGAAGATGTGTCCGTACCGAAGACAGGCCTCGCCAACTGTCGGCGTGTACACAATAGGCATCAGCTCTTCAATATGCTGTCCCAAAAGCGAGTAGAACAGCGTGATGTTGCGATCCTCCAGAAGATGCAGGAACTGGTACTTGTCAAGCGGAGTTGCACAGCGCTGCAGAGACGCGTATGCTCGCTCAACCTGCGTTTCAAGAGTCGCAACACGCGGAGGAATAAGCCCGCGAAGCCCAAGACGGTCGCGCTCTTCCATCGTAAACGCAGTCGACTTGTTGTAAAGCCGAGAGTTCAAAACGTCAATCCCCCGAAGTACGGGAGGGTCAAAGAGCGAAAGGTTCTTTCGAGCCGAAGACGCAGCATACAAAGACGACCCACCAGGCGTCACAGGAGACTTTGGAGTTTCCGTAGGTGTGCTCGCTGACATTTTCCCCCGTCCTCTGTTCCCAACAATCAATAAGTACAAAAAAATACCTTAATCCTTTTAATCTTTAAGAAAACCAGAATAAAACGAAAACACGGAAAATATACAAGAGAAGAAAAAAGTCCAGTGCTGCACGACTGTTGGACGAAGGACGGCAGCGGTCCGCAGCGGAAACCCCAGACAGACGTTTACGCTTTTATTATTTTATTGGTGTTTTTTACGAGCGTTGAAGATTCTCTTTTTACTTTTTTAAAAATCTTTTCGGGGCACTGCAGGCATGGTAATCCGTTCAAAAGTTCGATGCGCGCTCAAAGTACAAGAGACGAAGAGCCAACAACTCATCCGTTGTTGTTGCGGAGGCTCACCAGTCTCCCGAGGCAAAAGTATTCATTGGATTGGTGGTGCTGCCGTATCGAAAGTGCCGTTTGAATTTTTAGAAGAGAAGAAAAAAAATATGATATTCTGAATAAGACGGGCGTGGAAGCGACAGAAAATCTGGGCGAGGTGTGAGTTGGAGGACAGTAAGCTGTAGGTCACATTTTTTAAATATTACTATTATTATTATGAGATTCGTTTCTTCCTAGTGTACCTTTTTATTTTCCATTTCCTAATCCAAAGTTTCTTCTATTACAGACACACACACAGAGACACAGACAGGCACACATGCACCAAAAAGATGTTCTGCAAAGTCCCGTGTTCGCTTACTGCTTGCCCTTCGGTCCACCAGCCTGGCGAGCAACAATGATGCTATCCACTCGGAGAACATCAACAGCCGCAGACACTGCCAGCCGGATGCCCCACTGTCGGGTCTCGAGGGCATCCCAGACTTGCATTTCTGCTGCATCTCCGATTGCCATCGAGAGAACATCCACACAGGCATTCTTTGCACCCTGGGAATGCTTCGCATACAGCGACGATACAAGTTCCGTTGCATTGGCACCAGAGTTCTCCGCAAGCGTTCTGGGGATCATTTCCAAAGCCTCGGCAAACTTCTTGATTGCATACTGATCAAGTCCCGGGCACGAATCTCCATACCGCTGAATTGCCAATGCAAGCTCCATTTCGGATGCTCCGGCGCCCGGAATGACAACCGGGTGTCGGCAAAACACCTTGAACGTGTTGAGAGCCTTGTCAATCGCACGCTCGACATCGTCCATGATGTTTCCAGTGGCTCCACGAACAACAATGGTTGAGATGCGGCTGGTGTCGTCTCCAACAAAGACAGTGACCTTGTGTCCTGCAATTTCGCGTGATTCCACAGCGGTCGAATGTCCAACTTCTTCCTCGGTGGGCTTCCCGAGTCTGATCAGCGGTGTTGCTCCAATTGCCGAGCACACGCGGCGAACATCAAACTTGGACGGCACCTTGATTGCCATGATCTTGTGTCTTTCCAAAAAGTGGAGTGCAAGCTCCGAGATGTTCTGTGCACACACAACGACATTGACTCCGCAATCTGCGATCTCCTGGATCGAATCTCCCAGAATCTTCTCTTCTTCCTGGGAAAACGATTTCAGCTGTTCTGCAGAAGTGATCGTGACGGTGCCCTTTGCCTCGGTCGACGAATGGTCCATGGGGCAATTGTACACTGCAATCTTTGCATTCTTGACATTGTGGACGGTTCCCGTCACAGGTCTTGCCAGCACAAATCCCGGAAGGAACGTCGTCTGTGCAACGGACGCACCCTCAATCTTTGCCACACGCACATTGTCAACGCTGAATGCAACCTGCGCAAACTTGTTCATTCCCTCGTTGTTGGCATCCGAGTCTTCCACATCCTGCTTCTTGTTCTTCGGCAACGCGTGGATGCAAGCCTTGGCAACGATCGGTGCCAAGATGTCTTCATATCCAAACTGTTTTGCTGCAATGACGGACTTCAGAGCCTTGATAACGGACTCCTCGTTTCGCACATCCACCTTTTCTGCCACGGCAAGCGAATCCAAAAACTCAAGAGTCTTCTTTCCGGCCTTGGAGTATCCCTCCAGGATATCAGACGGATGCAGTCCCATGCGCAAGAGCGGCTCCGCCTGCGCAAGGAGCTCCCCAGCAAGCGCAACAACGAAGTTCGTTCCGTCTCCAACCTCCTTTTGCTGCGTTTCTGCAGCATGCACAATGATCTTCGCTGCCGGATGCTGAATTTCGAGTTCTCTGACAATCGTCGATGCATCGTGCGTTACGAAAATCTTCGATAAGTGGTTCACGACCATTTTGTTCATTCCGTTGGGTCCCAGAGAAGTACGAATGAGATTCATGAAGTCCTTCGTAGCTTCGATGTTGCGAATGATCGCCTCCTCCACTCCAGAAAGGTGTTTCGTACCTTCCTTGAAAATACCACCCATAGATGGCTGACCGAACGACATTATGCAATAAAATCCGACTGTGTAATCTCCTTTTTCTTTATGAAAAAAAAATAAAATATTATAACAGGAACCTCGGAAAAACTCGGAAACACAAAAAAAAAGAAGGAAAATAAACTCAGAGAATTATGATTACCTCCAAACCGAGGACGATGAATGCGACTATTCGTATGTGAGAAAGGGAAAAAAAAAATGTCATTGAAGTGTGTGTATGTGTTTGCGTTGGAGAGAGATTTGGCGAAATGACTCAAAACGTCAATGTTCCTTGGGCGGGAATGACAATTTCTGAAATCATATGAGTTTCGGAATTGGGACTGACACTCTCTACTCAACTCGACAATTGTCGTGTCTCTTAGCCGATTTCTTTCGTATTATTGTATGTACATATATGTATATATTTTTCAAAACAGATTTTATTGACATTATGTTTCCTTAATGCTGTTCATTCTTTGTTTTGTTTTGTTTTGTTTTGTTTTGGTTTGTTGTTGCTGTTTGCTGTTCATCAGTCAGTCATTTCGGCAATTTTCCACCCGGGGTGCTTGGCGGGTACAGTAAGCGAAAAGAAGGAGACGGTAAGAAAACAAGGGTATGCTTCCCGCCGGACTCGGAATCTTGTTCATCTTGACATCTGCGCTTGCATTTCTGCTGGGATCGTTTCAAATATCGATTGCATGGCTGATCATCTTGTGCATTGGCCTGTTCTTTCTTGATCATTATTCTGGGTTTTTCGAGCAAGTGCTCTTGAAGAAGCTAAATGCGAAGAGACAGAATGCGTCTCTAAAAAACGGCACTCTTAAGCAAGGATTGACAAAGCAAGCTGGCGCTCTTGCTGGCGCTGGCGCTGCTGGAGGTAATGCGTCAAGAGATCCGTACTCCATGCTGTATCGGTCGGTGAATCCACAGTCGTTTGTGCCGTTGCTGTCTGTCACAGAGACTGGCTCTTCCTTGACAGGCAGTTCTCCGATGGCAAGCTCGTCGTTTGCGGAATCGAGAGAATCTCTGCTGAACACGATTATTGGAATGTACTTTTCACAGTTTGCAAAGTCAAGATTCCCTGCAGATTTCCGCGCACAGCTGAACCGAGAACTTCGGCAAGTGTTCACGCAACTTCCGTCTCTTGTTAAGACGATGTTTTCTTCGGCAAAAGCAAGACAGAACATTGAGATCAAGTCCCTCAACATTGGATCGGCTCCTCCACGAATTGCCAATCTGACGTGTCGAAAGGTCTCTGAAGATGTTTTGCATCTCGATTTTGACGCTCTGTACACCGGCGATGCGCGTCTTGAAGTGAGCTTGCACACTATGGGGGGCGGGATGAAGATCAAAGTGTCGGATTTACAAATACAAGGAAGAATGCGGCTGGAGTGGGAGTTCTACTCGGCACCTTCATTCACACGAAACTTGTCTCTCGCGTTTGTTTCGATGCCGACAGTGAATTTGAAGGTGACTGCGGCATCCGTTGCGCTGAATGATGTTCCTATTCTTGGAGAAAGGATCCGCTCGGATTTACTTGGGTTGCCGAAACGGATGGTACTGCCGGAAAAGTGGTGGATTGTTCGGGACGAGAATGAACTGTCGAAATTGCGTGATGTTATTGCTGATTATGTCGGTCGCGAGAGCACCGGAGCAGCGTCCAGTCCGGGGAGCTCATCTCTTGGAAACGGAAACAGAAACGGGAGTGGAAGTGGCAGCGAACCAGGTGGCAACCATGGGTCGAAATTGCCGCGAATGTCCAATTCTGTAGATGCAGACTACTTTGCATCGACACTGTCTCCATCCAGCTCGTTCATCAGCATGGATGCGATGGGAGCTGGCGCGGGGTCTGGAGCGTACCCGGGATCTTCCCACAGTACCTCTACGTCGGATACGGAAGAATCGCCGGCTAAATACTCAATTCCGCGCGTGTCCACCCCGCTGCGGCCGCTGGCAAACATCAAGAACGAACTCGACGATGTTCTTGCCCATGGAACCGATAACTCTGCGCAAATTGCAGGCACCATCTTGCACAACCTGCGGCTGCTATTCCATTCCCAAAGAAAGGTCGGAGTGGATCCGATGGTGTTTGGCAACTCCTTCACTGTGTTGGAACGGCTGATGGACACGGATCCAGACAGTGTGTTGGATGTGATTCTGCAGCCAGACAACTTTGCTTTTCTTTGCTGCGATGTTGCCGAGCGATGTTCTTGGGCCGACAATCTGTTACTCAAATTGTTTAGTTCTTCTCGTTCAGCAGTGAGAGAAAGAGTGAACGACCTCTTAGATGACCTGGAATGTAGATATGTTATTTATGAGATTCGCAGTCGCCATTCGTCTTCGAATCCCGACCGTCTTGCAAACTCCTAGCTGTTTGTCGATTGCGTTCGCACAGATGTTTGTCGATTGCGTTCGCACAGATGTTTGTCGATTGCGTTCGCACAGATGTTTGGTGTTTAATGCGTGCGTATTGGGGTGTTTCTTTTTTTTTTCCCTTCACCCCCCACTCCCTTCTCCTCAAAGGATCATGTTCGCTTTATTTTGTATCCAAATCCGCACCTCACCTTCTCTTCCCTCTCCTCTCCCTCCCAGCAAGTTCATTGTACATAATTCACCCAATATACACAATACATGTAGCGCATTCCGCATTTCATTCTTCGCGGTTAGCTAGACTGGCTGTTACCATCGTCGCGAACCAAGATTAGAGCTGAGGATCCAAACGGAATGATTGCATCAACGCCACGATACTGCAAGGTGGGTACTGGGACGGCTTGGTGTTTTGATGGCACGAAGCCCCACATGTACAGATCTCCTCCGTCATCCAGGACTGCAGACCAGTGGGATCCAGTCACCACGGTTCTAGTCTGCCATCCGTTTGAAAATGCAGACTCGTTGACAGCAGTCGCAACGTACGCATTGTTCGGATACGAGTGTCCAAGCTGCCCATGGACATTCACACCCCACGAGAACAGCGATCCATCCAGCGTCTGCGCTACAACATGTCCAAACCCAGCTGAAACAGAAATCACGCATTCCTCCTCGCCAATCGCCACTGGCCGCGCCCTCCCAACGCTCTTGAACATCCCGTCTGCAGAAAGCCCACATGAGTTATCTCCGAAGAAGTAAACCTGTCCAAGATCCGAAATGCAGAGTGTGAAGCACGGCCCTGACACAATTCGAGAAATCGATTGGTCCAGCAAGTGTTTGACATAGCGAGGATACCGGAAGCCCACGTCAAGCATCGCTCCTTGCCCGGTCTCTCCACGAGGGCCATACCCAGATGCCAGAACTTTTCCACTTTGCGTTAGAAAAACACAGTGCTTCTCTCCAACCGCAGACTCCACAATCAGCTCATCGGACACAACCGTGAGTGGTTCCCAATGATCGCCATGCTGCAACGTAGTCCGCGTGTCCACCATCGCCAAACCCCAGAGGAACGCTGTGCCGTTCTCGGAAACCACCGAAAACATCGAATCAGAACAAGAGATGCTTGCGATCGGCATGTTCTCAAAGAAGGCAATTTTTGAAATGCGTTGTTCTGCACTCGTTTTGGCGTGTAGACTCACGGTGTAAACACACGTAACTGATGCATTGGAATCGCCCGAGCTTTGGATCACAGCGAGTGCGTGCTTGGATGATCCAACGACTTTGAGAACGGTACCTTCAGAGTTCAAAAGATCGAGCAGTGGTGCAGAGTCAGAGTCGCTGTGGTTCCCAGCTAGAAATACCAACGGCATCCTCCGTTCGAACTGTTGACTGAACTGAAGCGACGGTGATCTCAGTGGAAAACAATTTACATAAATAAATAATACGAAAAATCTTTGAAGCAAACAACGACATTGTTGCAACGGCTGACTGCTTTGTTTGTCAGCATTGAAACATCAAACAATGCGATTTCCTTACTGTAGTCAAGTCTAGAATTTCTTTCATTCTTTCCCTTTTGTCTTTGTATTATTCCTTCTGTTTGCTTGTGTTTTTCATAATCGAACCCTCAAACAGGACATTTCATCAGAGACAAAACATCTCATGCTCCAAACAGGCATCTTATTAACAAACGCAAACCGGCCATGCCCCGAAGATAGCGAGAGCCATGCAACCCGTTGAATCCCCTCTCGTCGGAGGCAGAGAGCAGCAAGACGAAGCGATGACCCTTTTGATGCAGAGCAATCTGCATTGAAGAGTGGGTGCTCGCCCCCCAAATAAAATAGCAAAAGAGCATGTGGCTTTGGACCTGTCTTTGGTGACGGCTTAACCGATGATGATCATGATGATTCATGTCTTGGCGAGCGACAAAAGCAACTACGGTTTCTGAAGAATGTCGTGAAGTACAGCAGCTGACTGTGTTGGACATTTTTTGAAATAATTTTTAGTTTTCATTTAATAATGATAATAATTGTTATTATTATCATTATTATTTGGATTTTTTATGGCACGCGAGCAAGGGCCAGATAGTGCAAGGGGCTAACGTCAGGACTAGGTTTGTTCTCCGGGTTTAGGAACGACCCAGGCCTTTTGGCGCTCGCGGGCATTCCAATTCAGACACTCGGCAAGGTCTCGGAACCAGCTGCTTCTGCTTTTTCCTCTTTTCCCGTCTTCGGTCCGCACGAATGTCCCGAGCGGATGCGGACTTCGCGCGATCCAGACACACTCGCCGCGCTTGATTTCTCTTCGATTGCGCCCGTCTACTGATGCCCATGCTGAACACCGAGAATCTTCCGGTACTCTCAGACAGATCACAGCCTGGTCGGGGAGGACCAGTGGTCGAAACGACAGAGAGTGCGGGCAAATAGGTGTCAGCAAAATGGCCGGCACGCTTGGATGGACCATGCTTCCGCCTGCGCTGAGCGAGTATGCAGTCGAGCCCGTTGCGGATGCGACAATGACACCATCTGCCGAAATGTGAGTGACAAACTCGCCGTCGACGTAGCATTCGATGCCGGTCAAATACGGAGAGACGCCCCGGTCAATGACGACTTCATTGAGCGCCGTGAGCGAATGGTACATTTCCGCTCCTGTCTCTGCGTTCCTTTTCAGAATCAGATCGTCGAGCGTCGTTCGTCGCGGTTCAAAAGGATAGTCGTCTGAGAAAATGACTTGTATTCGCATTCGCAGCAAGATGGGATGATCCAGATTGTCATCGTCCACCAGGCGACGGAGGATGTCTTCGTGCTCGGATATGAAGAATGGAGTCAGAAATCCCAGTGATCCGAGATGAAAGGACAAGATCGGCGGTGCTGAGCGTGGAAACAACGACGAAATGTGAAGCACTGTTCCATCACCCCCCAACGATACCACAAAGTCAGGCTCCTCAAGCGACTTTGAAGGAGAATCCAGCGACGACAATGACAGCGACGACGACGACGACGTCGACGAAGAAGCGGATGAATTTCCAATGACGAACGACGCACCGGATCCATTTGGAACTCTGTTGGCCGAAGAGGAAGCTGAAGCACCAAAAGAAGCAGTCGTTGCAGTAGAAGAAGCAGGTAAAATCGGCGATTCCACTAGAGGAGAATGGATGTGTAGAGACGAAACACCAATATCGGCATCGGCATCGGCATCGCCATTGCTGCAACCGCTACTTGAATCCGCTTGACTTGGTTTGGACAGTACTGGATACGAGTGAAGAACACGAACTCCGAGATAGAGCTCCAGGTAGCGCACAATCTCACGACGAGCAGCCTCGACATCCGGGTCGTTTGGCTTTGACACAACAAGCACTGTTCGTGGTGCGTGGTCAAACTCCAGACGCATTGTCGACACAGAACGCGGAATCTTCATTTTTCCTGTACATACATCAAAAGCCCCGTATTCACCCTCAGTTATTCCAGCCTTTTCTCTCGAGCAATTCTACACAGTTTAGTATAGCGATCCGTGCAAAACTGTTTACCCTTCAACCCAAACCTCTCTCCAAACATTCGGCTCGAAACGCTGCGCCTCAAACAGATTATTCGGTGTAAAAAGGGACGTTTTTTACAGTCAGCATCAGCGCCGATCCAGTGACGTTCCCCTTTTGATTGGGACATCCGTGGGTCTGCGCATCGCAAACAGAAGCAACCTATTCTTTCGTTCAGAGCTTTCGTTCAGAGCTCTCGAATGGATCAACTAGTGCATTCGTTAGAACCGTTCGGACCCTCGGAACCAGGAGAAAACCAGGGATTTCAACGAGCTTCGTTTATTGCCATTCCGCATATTTTATCCACTTGTTCTTTCTCTCTCTCGATCCTTCATTCTCTGTTGTCAAATCGAGCGGATGTTTTATTGATTGTTGATTGGCAATGGCGTGCGCCACATAGAGAGAGAGAGAGAGAGAGAGAGAGAGAGAGATAGGCCCCGCGGCGGAGGAATCATCGATCACAAGGAATGCGGCTGTCAAGTGCTATCTGTCGAAGAGGCTTGTGCCCGGCAGGTTCTCACATAGATCCAACAAGCGGGAGGAGGGAAAGGCGCACCACCGGGCGTTCAAGCAGGCCTTGGAGAATATGGTAACAAATATCAACAAAATCTCTTGCAGTGCGTCGCTTCTGTTCAATCATCATCTTCTGTCCCATATGCAAAACGGAGCCAGAGTCCCAAACTTGGTTTCCTGGAGGGATTCGTCACTGCGCACGGTGGGCAGCATCGATCCACACACAGAATTGCTCTGGACACGGAAACCATCAAGCTTCATTCCCAGCAGTACAATACAAAACAACCTTTTTCAACTATCATCCCAGCGTCCTTCTCAAAAGGATCCAAGCCATCGTCTCCGGAAGGGGCGGTTTGTGATACTGTAAATTCGCCCATTGCACGGCTCTGCGCTAGAAGTCCCGAGACAGGAATGCGGCTCTCAGCAAAACTGAGCTGTGGACGACGACGATAGCCAAGTCAAAACAAAAATAAGAACAGTAAAAACAGTTGGTCGCGGTTCGTGCCTGTTCACCTAGTAACATACACCATTATCTTTACAGAACGTGCCCAACGCAATACAGAATGGTCTGCAACATCAGACAGATAGATAAATAAGAAGACCGAGGAGGATCAGGGACGATAGGATTCGCTGCCTTCATCGGATTCAACTTCCCAAACGTCTCCTGCAATTCCGCTGCCTGCCTTGTTCAGCAGAGAAAGCAGATCCCGAACTTCATCCTGTATGAGACGGACCTCGTCTGATCGTACAGGATCCGACATGATGCTTCGGACAGTCTTGAGAGACGCCGCAATGGAATTGGTTCGATCGACAATGTCTCGAGCTTCGTTGAAGTGTCGCGCTTCCTGGTGGCACTTTGCAAGGAAAATCATCGCGCGAGCCGTCATGATGGAGCGCTCACCAAACGCGGCTTCAGTTTTTTGAACCATTTGCTGTGAAACCTCGATGGCCTTATCCAACGACCGATCTCGGCGATGCAGAGTGGCAAGAGACAGACGAATGTGGAATATCTTCTCTTCTTCATCTTGGATATGTGCCTGGACAATATGGCTGTCCGCAATTTCGAAATGGGAAGGATTCGTGGTGTTCATAGTGCTGTGATGGTTTCCGCTTGTGCTGATGCTGCTTCTGCGGCTCCCTGGAGACGTCGCGTCCAATGAACTGGTGCCGGAATGCCGGTAAACAGCAATAATGTCTTCCCCTGCGATCATGGATACCTCCAGCATGTTATTTGCCTCGTCGAATCGTTGCACAGAGAAGCAGAGCTCCGAGCAGTCCTTTGCAGCTGCGAACAGGGACTGGAGCGATCGAACCAAAGACACCATGATTCTGTTGTACGTTTCGCGAAGTTCTGTCTCTACCTGCGGATCGTGCCGTTTAGAGGTTCGGCGCTCTGGACTCGCCAGCTCTTGCAACCTGGTGGAAATTAGAATACTCTGCTTCTGCAGCATCTGCACGGACCTCCTGAATTCGCGACAGGACTGCCTAAAGTACTGCAATGCGTTTTCCACATGAATTACAATGCTCGAGGAGTCCTTCTTCGGCGTGGTCGTCATCAGCCGACCGGGCGTTGGCGAGGGGACTTGTGACATCTTTTCCTGCGTATCTCTGTACTTGGACCACTCGAGCATTGCGATCTCTCTGTATACCTCTCCCATGTCCATGAGGATCGACGCATGAAGTTCCGAGTCCGGATGCAGCGCATTGATTCTCGCCGCCACCGCATCGCAAAGTCCCCATGCCTTTTCAAAGAACTGCAGAGACCGCTGGTACTCGCCTTGGATCGCAAACAGCTTTCCACCGGCAAAGTAGATCGCAAACGATGGATCCCGTTTCTGTCCAGTCTGTCGACCACCACCCCCGCTCCCACAACTGCTGCTTCTGTGACTGTCCAATGCCCCAGAATCGTTGAACGCCGAGAAGGACACGGAATCATTGGAGGACATCATCATTGACTTTCCTTCAGCAGCCGTTGCCTTTGGATACTCTGCAATCCAGTCCATTGCAGAGCGCAAACACTGGTACGCTTTGGAATAGTTGGCCAGCAGGGTATGACAAACCCCCATCGACAATAGCAGGTTGGGAATCCAGTTCACAATATCCGACTTTGCGACATCGCTTCCTTCCGGGACGTCAAAGACAGACTGCTTTGATTTTCTTGCAGACTCTGCAGTCGGCCCAAACGATCCGGCATCATCGTCCCAGTCATCAAACTCGTCGCTCCTTTGCCTCCTGTTGTTTGGACTCGGGATGTAATCAGGATCCTTGATGATGGACGTGAAGATTTGAAAAGCAGCCTTCAAATGTTCCGAAGCCTGCGAGTTCATGGAGAACTCCATGTAACACGCCGCAAGATCCCAGTGCGCAAGGCCCACCTGGACTGATTTTGTGCCAAATTGCACTCTGCTCAGTGCAATAATCTCGACTTTGGCGTCGCAAACCGCAGTCTTCAGCTCTTCGCGATGGCCCTCATATCTGAGTTTCTGCAGAAAAAGTTCGGAATACTCGGACAGTGCGATAATGCGCTCGCTGGGTGGAACATCTGGATGGATCATTCGACTCGACACACGGTCAATCGACGCAGCTTGTCCTTGCAAAAACGAGCTTGCAAGACGCGGACTCTGGATATACCGCTCCATCAGATTCGCAGGTCTGCTCCGCTGTGCACACATCTCTCTCTCTCTCTCTCTCTCTCTCTTTGAAAAATACTCCACGTCAGACCACCCCGCCAAACCAAACGCATTTGCAGAAGAAAACAAATACAACCCTCCACAGTCCGCTTTCCAAACGACCCGCCGTTTCATGATCGTAAGAGCAGACATTCTTGTCGGGTCATTGTCGGGTCATTTCAACTGAAAAAGCGCAGTGAAAACTGTCTGCGTTTTGTTTTATATCAATTTTTTCCACCTGATCATGTTCATTGCATTCTTATTGAGCATTGCAAAAAATGGAAGAAATTTAATTAAGACGCCGGCATCAATGGCTGTTCCCCGCTTCGGAAGAACATGCTTGAAGCAGTGTTTGTGGATGCAATATTGCAGGATCGCATTTGTCCAGCACCGCATCTGAACGGCCCCGAGAGTGATTATGCAAATACTCATGATCATGACGATGATGATGCAAAAGGCCGCAAAGGAGCCGCAGCAGTGGCATAGAAACAAAAGCAGAAACAGAAGCAGCAGGCACGGTTGGAATGCTGCCCAACAGGGATGGATGCTGCCGCCTATCCAAGCAGAAACCCGACGATTTGCCCAAAGCGAACGCTTGGCATTCTCCGGGTAGACAATATGAGATGTAATTATCGTTCCCCGCTCGAAACTGTATCCATTTATACCGTCATTTTTAAAATACGATTATAAAATCAAGAAGAAGAAAAGGAAAGGAAAGATTAAAAAGAAATCACTGCAAAAACTGGCAAAAATATCTGCTCTCACGACAGTTGATACACACAGCTGTCAACCGTTTCATGTCCTAATATTGCAGCATCCGCAGTCCGCTTCCCTAACGACTTCTTGCGCCTACATTATACACTGAACATGCATATCTACGAATAGACATGCATATTCAAGCTTGCATCCCGTTGCCGGGAAGGGGGTAGGCCCTGTATCGAGCGGCGTAGGCGAATGCGTCATCCCAGCGCACCCACGCCCATATTTGAATAAAAGAGTGAAACCAAAAAACCAAACCAACGAATGATAGAATAGATGGCTACGGATGCTGCGTTAAAGAGCGCCGAAAATGCGGAGCCTGTGCCACCGGCTGAATTCTGGCCGAGCGTGCGTAAGCACGAATTTCCTGTGAACCAAACGAGCCGGTGTCGGCCAGTATCGACCGTGTCTGTTTACGTATATCATGGAGACGTTGGTTAATCGGTTAACCGGTTAACCTAATAACCAATAACCAGACTGACCTTGGGCTTGGTTACTAGTTAAAAGTGGTTACACTACGGTAGATTTCCTTTATTCGCTAAGAATCTGCTACATCTACGATGTCCACGAAGTCATCGCCACCATCTTCTGAAGCACTGATCTCTGTAATATCTCGCTTGATAGACGCTACCACGTCTCTCATGACACGGCGTCCATTCAATCTGATCATCAACTCAGCATCTAGCAAGTCAAAGGAGATGTTGTGTCTTCCGTCGACAAGTTGGCCTTGAACAGAGAATGTCCGTTCCACATCGGCCTGCGTGCAGCCGACTTCTGATAAAGCTAGCACAGGACCAGCGATCAGAACATCCCGATTGAAAGCTGCAGTGTCCAAAAGGAGACGAAATCATTCTCGTATTCTTCCAAACAGCCGAATGCATTCGAACGCATCCTGTACTCCGCCAATTCACGTTCTACCTGTGCCTTGATTTCCCCTCGTCGTCGTGAAAGCACAGCAGCAGGCGGGTCCTCTTTTTGAAGAGCAAATCCAAGACAAAAATCGACAGTCTTCCGAAAAGCATTCGCTTCCAAACCTGCAATGTTGAGATCTCTGCGCTTCACTGGATCGAGAAATGCCAGAATTGTAGACAATAATGAATGATTGAGGTTTGAACTCCAGCGGGCAGTGTACGCATTGATGACCGCGTTGCAGAGTTGTATTTTCAGGGAATCTTGGGAAGCATCTCGGATCTCTGTGACTTCACGACCTGCTTTCGCCAAGACGTCCCACAGAGAAATCGCTTGGAAAGCTTCGGCTTGCACGGTGTCCGTAGCGCAAGCAAAGGGCTTCATCGCAGTGCAGAAGGCAGTCAACTTGTTCTTCCACTCTTCAGAGCAGAACTGATTGGCTACGGAAGTACCACCTATTGCACTGGAATAGGCGTTCCAGCGATCAAGAACACGTCTTGCAGCGTTATAATGAGAGTTCCAGCGAACATCAATGGGCTTGACGATCTTCAAAGGAGTTATAGCAGGTTGAATAACCTGCACCGCATGGAAAATCTTTGCAACTTCCTGCTGTCTGAATGGTGCGAGAGATGCTGACATCTGCTGCATAAAGTCAGGAATCTGCTGGGTAATTGCGTCTTTCACAATCAACTGAATCGAGTGTGCAGCACAGCGGACGAAAAATGCCCATGGGCGAAATTGTGCTATGTATGATTCAATCCCGCGAACGAAATTAGCTCCATTGTCAGAACAAAAGGAAACCACTGTCACCCTGCCACCGCGCTCGATGTCTTCAACAATCTCTTTTAGGATAGCACAGATCCTGTCTCCTGTTAAAGACTCTGTTAACAGAAGACCTTTGTAGTAGTACGATTGGTTTCCCACAACAACGCAGAAATTCAGCCACGATCCGTTTGTATTGTCAGCCTGGGTCGAATCGCACATGAGACAAGCAGCGTAAGAGCTCTTCACAATTTTCTCGACCTCAGACCGCACTTCTGCTGCCAGACTCCGTACTTCGGACTTCATTGTCTGTTCCGACATATGCACACCAAACGCTTGTCTGAAAGACTCGTTTCGCAACAACTTGTAAGACAAACGATTGTCGGCAAAAGCGAAAGCAATCAATGTTTTCCGTTCCGCTTGATTCTTCTTCATTCGTTCAAACAATGTCGGTAAATTGGAAGACGAACCAGAAATGGTTCTCGACATTTCAACGGGAGCAGACATTGCATGGGCATGCTGCAAATGATAAGCACAATTCGAAGTTTGGAAACGAATTTGGTATGTCTTTTCATCATGTGCGCACAGCAGACATCGCGCTTGTTGGGCACCATTTACAACGAAATAGGACGCCACCCAAGAACGGCATTTGTCCGCCACCATGAATCCTTCCGTTGCAAGAAGAGCGATGAGTGCTTTCTTTCGATCGGCAGTCAAAACGGACATTTGAGAAAGGCGGTGAAAACCGAAAAGTCACTTTTTTTGAGAATTTCGTCACTAGAAAATGGAAATGCTGGAAAACAGGACAGCAGAGATGGAAAGTCGAGCGAAGGGCTTGGTGCGATGGCAAGGAACTCAGGGCTCAGGTCCTCTTCAAATGGCGTGATCACCACATTTGGCTGATTCAATGATCTGGATTGATGCCTTCTGGCCACAGCTAACCGGTTGTTAACCGTTAATAACCAATAACCGACTCTTCGCCGGTTAGCGTTAACCAGGGTCTCCCTGACGTATATTCCCCCGTATATGCATGACAATGACTTGTCATTATTCAACGGTTTCTTTTTAACATATTCATACGCCAGAAAATAGTGAGTGGAGAATAGGAATTATTACGCAACATCTACATTACACTCGCGATCAACCGGATAAGTGCGGAATAGCGTTTCCCTAGCTCAGTGCAGTCTTTTCCTATTGTTGTATATACAGAGTTTTACTTTTCTTTTTGTTTTTACTTTTGCTTTAACTTTCACTGTTTATTCCCCTCCGTTTTGTTCGACATCTAATAATAATAATTACGGTTATTTTTCTGTTTGGTGTTTTGGGCTCGTCGGTTCCCCTCGATTATTCATCGTCATTACCTAAACCTAAACCTTGTGCATAGTTGGAAAGAGTTGATCCGCTAGTGAATGATTATGAAACCGTCTCGGACTGGCGATCCGTATGGGCTCCCGCGGCCATCTTCGCGGGTTGCAACGAACCAGCGATCGGTGTCTCCGCTTGCGAAAATGAAACAAATGGACGATGAAGTGCGTCGATTGCAGTCTCTTGGAAAGCACATGGATGCGCTGGAATTTGCAGAAAAGTCTGTTCAGCTGAGATTCCGCACGTACGGAGAGGACTCTCATGAGTATTTGGAAGGGTACGTAAGACTAGCGGAGGCGTACAATGCGGTTTCGATACAGCTTGTCCAGTATGGATCGATTCATGCAGCATCGCGGACGCTGTCGAAGTGCGAATCTATGCTGTGGTCTCCGTCCCTGTATCCGCGGCAGCACGACCTAGGCTCCGGCTTGATTGCCCCAAATTCTTCGACGATGGGGTCCAGCAGATTAAGAAGGCCTATGTCGGCTCGCAATGCCTCGTTCTCCGGCCCTGTGCACTCCGGTCACTCCGGTGCAAGAGGTGAACAGCCGCTTCCCGCACAGCGAGTCATACGGTCTTCGATTTCGGACGAGTTCAGCGTTATGCATACGGTGGAAATGTCCAGTGTGCCGACACCACTGCAGCTTTCAAAGGCGGAGATGTCCCGGCTGAGAAGCGTGACGCTGAACAATTTTGCATGCTTGTACAGAAAACTCGGGAATTCCGCGTCCGCGTTTGCATGCGCAGAGGAAGCACTTGATTACGAGAAGCATTCTGTGGAGCTCAACGGTTCTTCGATTGCGGTGTCCGCGTCAACACACCTCAACATTTGCACAATTCTCAGTGAGCTCGGGTATCATGAGAAAGCGCTGGACCACGCACAGGAAGCGGTCCAGCTCGTGCAACAGCAGATCTGCATGGATGTTATGGCCACGCCAAGAAGGAGGGCGTCTGGAGGCGGAGGAGGAGGGCACCCTTCTTCCGGTACGGCTGCCAGCGGAAGCGTCTCCCCGCAAGGGTTCATAGCAGATGATGAAAATCTGCCACTGACTCAGAACGTGACGGATGAAAACTCGCCCGTGTCGCGAGACCGCATCTGCCTGCTTGTCGCTGCGTATCATAACATGGGTGTTGAACTTGAGTACCTGAAACGATATCGGGAGGCGCTGAGAGCGTATGAAACCGGCCACCAAATCTCCAGAAAGCAGCTGGGCCCTCAGCATGCACTGACAACATCCAGCGGAAACACGTGGTTGCAAGCAAAATCCCAACTGTCCAAGAAGGCGTCCAGGAGCCAAGACGAAGTTGCACAGCCCCATTCAAGTGAGCCCGCGACACAAGCAACAGCACCGGCTTCTCGCAGCTCTTCACGTCCGGCTTCTGCCCGTTCGTCTGGCGCGTCAGGAAGCAGGCCGTCTTCTGCCGGCCCAAGGAGACCGTCGACTGCAAAACAATCCAGACCCACGTCGCCCTTTGCATCCTCTGTGTCCCAGCGACCGATCTCGGCATCCAGATACGTTATGCCCCATTTTCGAAGTTACTCCCCGCACTATTCGCGTTCCTCAGGGGCGACTCATTCCCAGAATGCCCGAGCTACTTCCGCGGGTCGGTGGAGACCGTCTTCTGCGTCGTACGGTCGCGCGGGCTCGCGAAAACTAAGCGACCAAGCAGCGTTTCTGCTTGCCGTGTCTTCCGATCAGACTCGCGATGACGTGGATAGAACGCAGGACTACTCGCTTAGCAACATCTCGTCGGCCCGGTCCGAGAAACATGAGGATGCACATTCACGCCCTGGTTCTGCAAAACAGCCAGGGTCATCGTCAATCTCGCCTCCCCAGTCTGCATCCTCCAAGAATCAGACGGATTCATCTGCGACGTCGCAAACAAAGCAATCATCGAATCCGGAACAACAACAACAACAACAACAACAACAACAACAACAACAACAACAACAACAACAACAACAACAACAACAACAACAACAACAACAACAACAACAACAACAACAACAACAACAACAACAACATTCTCGAGAGCAGCAGTCCGCCACACAACCGATTCCTCAGCCTCCAGATTGCCAAAGCCACCCAGCAAAAGACGATGCAGGGTATGCACTTCCGCCTCCGGAGAGTCTGGAGTCCAGTTATGATTCTGATTTCGAGGAAGTTCCTGCATCCTCAGCTGTTATGGCATCCGAAAAGTCTGCGCAAGAAGAGAAAGGAGTCCGAGCATATTCTTCGCCCCGCGTACAGACCTACGAGGACGAGGGATTTGAATCTGATGCCGAAAGCGCACCGGTTCGTCTCAGCCAGTCTGCGATTGATGAGAAGCGTGCGGCAACAAAGATTCAGTCCTGCTATCGAGGGCATTCTGCTCGCCGCCGAGCGGAAACGCTCAGGAAAGAGCAGGAACACGCGAGATCCAAGAAAAATGAAGAACGAGAAAATGTTTCTGCAACCAAAATTCAGTGCAGTTTTCGTGGGTATAAGGCGCGGCGTGAACTACAAATCAAACGCGAAGAGAAGATTCGATCGCAAGCTTTGGAATTGGAAAAGAAGAGGCTATTGGAAGAAGACAAAGAGGAAGAAACCCACAAAATGCGCATGCAAGCGCGCATGCGAGACCAGGAAAACGAGGAAAGGCTTCGTCAGGAGACTGCCGCTACAAGGATTCAGGCTGGATATCGCGGACACCGTGAGCGGAAACGAGTGCAAGGAATTCGAGCTGACGAGGCTGCTCGAAGGTCGCGAGAGCAAGCGAAATTGGCCAAACGACGGCACGAGGAGAGCGAGGCTGCGGTTCGCATTCAGTCTCGGTACAGAGGGTACCGAACTCGCAAGACGCAGACTGGTCCACGTGAGCAGTCGGATCGTATGGGTGAAAAACACGCTGCGATGGTGCCAGTGGAGTTACAGAAACGGCATCATCGGTATTCCGAAGATGTTGCAGCAACGAAGATTCAGGCAGTATATCGAGGACGCAAGTCCCGCTTGCAGGTGCACGAGATGCGTTCGTCGACGGGTGTTCTGATTTTGGACGAACAAGACGGAGTATATGAGGACGAAGAATATGAAACAGAGGAGGAGGAGGAGTTTCCCGTTGTTCCAGCGTTTCATCGATCGCGATATGGAGAAGATGATAATTCCAATCTGCATCCACCGATGGATGAAGAAGAGTTGCTGGAGGATGAGGACGACCGTGCGCTGGCAGAGTTCGAACGAAAATCTCGCCAGGTGTCCTTCCGCATGACTCCTGAACACCGCATTCCAACTGCAGAAACTTCCAAAGATCCTTCTGGTGCTTCATCTCCGCTGCATATGGATGACGATTCGTCCGATTCTCGTTCGGCAGCCGCCACATTGGCTGTACGAGGTGCTGTGGAGGAGCAAACATTTGTGGTGCAGGATGATGCCGAAGAGGAGGTAGACGCGCGCACAGATTTTGATGCACAGACACGCAGCGTCATCGAGTCCTCAGCAGGAGAGTATCCCGTTGAAGGGGAGTCTCGTGGCCGCCCATCTTCGAGCCGACCCAACTCATCGCGCTCGACTGGAATGCAGCCTGTTTCTTCGCCTCTTGCGCAGTTTCGTTCCACTGGGGCGGACGTCACTGTGCAAACTGGAGAGCGCCGCGTGTACGAGCCCCCTTTGCAGACCCATCATCGTATACGCTCCATTCCGTCTCTTCCCGCGGAAGCCGCTACGGGGAGCCAAACATCCGCGTCTTTCACAGTCGCGCAAGCTTCCACAAACGCTGCTTCCACTCCCCGGATGGGATCCAGACCATCGTCTTCTTCGTCACACTCCCGATCGTCAAGCATCAGCGGAAGACCCGGCCACCCGTAGCCCAGTAGCAGCATTGTGCTTCCTTTTACTATTACTAATATTAATTTTTGTAAATTCTTGCCGGAAACAGTTCGTTTTTGCACGCAGCACTGAGCTTCCCTGTGGCCTGCCGTACACGGGTAACTAAAAAAAAGTGTCCGGGTAAATCCCGCTGCAAAACAGGCGGATTGCCTGATATGGGTGTCGTTGACAGTTTGGAAATCCGCACGATTCTCATTGCAGTCTTTTCCGTTCTTCTTCTTTTGGAGACTTTTCTAACTCGATAATCTGGATACTTGCATCGTGCTGAAAGGTTGAGAGGGCGCACGCACACACGAAGTACTCGATGCATTACCGATGCTGAGTAAATCCAAGCTCGCTCCATTGCAGAAGGAAGCTGTACGCCCGCCGATTGTCCAGGCTGCGCCAGCTCAACGCAGCCACAGACCCGCATCCGTTTCTCCACTACGGTCGACAGACAATCTGCATGGCTCTTCTTATGCTGCTGCGGAGGTATCGTCGCCACAGACCCCGGCCCCACTGTTGCCGGCGGCGTCGAAGCATCCGAGTCATGTTGTGGAGACCGACGAGCCTCCTGCGTCAGCTGTGATTGGGTTTGAGAAAGCCGACTACAGTATCATGGAAGATGATCACGAGAAGAGTGCGTCACGAGACCGTCACCCTCTCAAGGAATCCAGCCCTGCTGCCCTGCAGCGCAAGAACAGCGAAAACAACAGCAGCAAGAGCAACGACAACGACAAGGATGCGGTCGATCCTGGAAGCCGTGGAAGTGGGGGTGGTGGTGGAAATAAGAGACCCGGTCACGGATCGGGTGACACGGGCTCGCTTCCTTCGTTCTTGGAAGTTGCGTTGCAAAAGCAAAAGAACGAGTATGTGCTGCGGCCGTTCTTTCTCACATACTTTGACACGAGAGAGTTTTTGAACTTCACGTGGAAGAACTATCGAGAAGACCACATTTTGGTGAACACGCGGTTTCTGGACTGGGAAGAAGGAGGGATGGATTCGCTTGGGAAGCTGATGTGGCTTGTGAAGTTTGCAAGCGTGTTCAGTCCCGATAGGACGAGACGGTTCATGTTGATTCGACATTTGCTGGCTTTTGTGATTACGTACTCGTTCCTGTCGTGGGAGGCTGCGTCCATTAATGCTCTCATGAACAGTTCGACGATTGGAGAAGAGTACGTTGGCATGTGGATGTTCTTGATTTACTTACCTTACTACTTCTATCAGACCAAGCTATTCTACCGAAATTTTGACTCTCATCAGGATGTTTCCACGGAAGATGTCCTCAACGGCTTTGTAGAGCGCGACGCGGAACAGGGAGCAAGCGGAGCAAAAGCGGCCCACTTTGAAATATCGTGGTCCTTGTTGGTGCGACTGATTCGACCAGTTTGGCTGACAGAGCTTGGAAAGTTCGCTTTCAACATGTGCGTTCTCCTGGCGACGACGGTGACGTGGCTGAGCACGGCGCTGCGTCTGTGGTACATGTACATGGCAGGCATCTTCACTGTGGATAATGTCGTGTTCACGTTGTGCATCCGACTGACATGCTTCTGGTACCTTAGCATCGTGTGCGTGCTGCAGCTTGCCTTGTACATTACGCCATTTTTTATCGTGGCATATCGTGCACGGTTCCTGATGCGAGAATTTGCGTTGCGGGACAACTACTACCATTTGCAGTACGGATTTGACGATGTCACATTCGAATTCCATTCTATTGCCACATTCCTGCATACACTGTCGTCGAATTTGAGTTTTGCGAACAGTTCCGCGATTGTCATCATGTCCGTCCTTTCCATTGCGCTTTTCTTCAATTTTGCACAGTCCAAGTTCTTCAATGCGGATCCGTTTTTGCTCATTGCGGTCATCTTTTTGCTCATTATCGTCATGATTCTTCTTTGTGGTTGTGCGTACGCTACGTATCACACGCAGCGACTGACACAAGTTCTGGCCTCGGAAAGGGGTCAACTAGGACCGCGGCCGTTCCTGCTGTCCGATTCGGCTCGGAAGCACACCCATGCTGCAGAACCTGCAGCGCGATTGCAGTTTCTCCACACGAGGTCAAACAGCTACAGCAGTGAGGCTTCCTTGGAAGAGGAAGGAGATGTGGAAGCTGCTGCTGCGACTTCAGAGGACAAGACAGCAAGCAGCGACGCAGAGTCTTCCAACATCCGTCGTCGAACGAACAAGATCATCCAGGGTACTGTGCATGAGATCGGAAGCAAGGTCAAGCAGGGCACAACGGTATTGTTTTCGCAATTTAACAAGCGGTTGCAAGGCATAAAAGGCGCGATGGGTAGCAGTGGGTCGGGTGGAAAGGCTGCGCTGGCAGATCTTTCGCAAATCAACTCTCAATTTTGGAGGGAGTACGCTCAAATGGATGTCGAAGAGCTGACACAGCGCAATGCGCAGCTTCGGCGTGACTTTGATTCGTTTGCGACATATGTGAATCTTTCCCATCCGGGTGGGAAAATCTCGGGCGTTGTCATTTCGTTCGGCTTGGTGAAGGCCATCGCGTACGGATTTGCTTCCTTGTTTACTCTCGTGTACCAGTTTGCACAGACATTTTGATCACTGACAGAGTCGGATTGATACCCATTCCTCTTTCACGCATCTTTTTTTGTTTGCTGTTTGCCTTGGGCTACAAAGTCCGCTCCGCTGCGTGGAAAAATCATAGTACGAAACCAGCGCGAGTGAGCTCCCGCGATTGAGAGCGGTGGCGATCGCCTTTTGCATGCGCGCACACCACCGCGCATTCTTGCTCTGGGTCCTGCTGTTTCCTGGATTAAAACACAATCTACACATTGCTCTCAGAACACGTTGTGGTGAATGAACGAAGCCATCCATTAATCAGAATTTTTGAAAAGGTACTCAGTGACGTCTTTCGACCGGGTCGAAAATTAAACAGATACCCGTCGTGGCGGTTGGCGAGTCCTCGGTGCATCACTCTGGATTTTCGACGTATGGCGCCCACGTTGTACACGGAGTATGCATGACCATCGCTAGTCATGGGTCATCAATGTTGCAGCGTACCGAACAGCATCCTTCCCAAAGACAGTAGGATAAAACATGCCCCGCCTCCGATTTCATTTTCATGAGCTCGGCGGGTTGGCCGACGATCTTTTCGACGGCTTCGAGGTTGTACATGTTATGGGACCGGGGTGCGACAGCCCAGCGTCAGAGAGTTGTGACGGAAATGTCACACGTCTTGCGTAGCGTGGCAGGGTGGGTGGGTCACGTACATTTGACATCGCGTGGAAAGCGAAAAACAAAAACAAAAAAAGCACTGATGGAGGCAAGAATACGTGAACCGGCCATGGTTGCTGCTTTGAACAGTGTCACAAAAATTAGCGTCTGAACAATTTGGGGCATTCCATATAAATAGCCTCGAACCTTGGGTTGTTAAGCGAACAAATCCGGATTCTCATCTTCGCTTGCTGGTTGTTGTTCACGTACGTTCATGCAGGCTGCTTTGTTGCCGCCTTTGTGAGAATCGGTGTTCGGTGAAGAAGTTCCATTGCTGCGAATTCACCTCTGCATTCAAGTTGTGTGGAACGTCAAGTTTGCATCATTTGAGCGTGCATTGTATTGGCGACAGTCTGTCTCATCTCATGGCATGCAAACGCGCCTTGCAGCATTCTCCACAATGTCCGGTGTGTGCAGGATGATTACTATGTACATGATGCAGTTCGATATTAATAACACCAGCCGTCCGTCCTTCCGTACAAGCTGGCTTCCGTACACATTCTTCAAGTGAGCACTGGGCGTGCAGAGGCGGGAACGTAAATCGCGATGAGCTTTATTCGAGCTGCGTTTGGTGCGGTACAAGGATTTTTTGCGGGAACAAAGCCAATGCTTGAAGTGTCCAGCCAGATTCAGAAGACGCTGATGTCTGATGAGTACTGGGTCCGCATTGTGGAGCCATTCTCCGTGTCGCCTGTTCGAATCGAGTGTTTGGAGCGCGCCGTTGCTTACGATATTGCAAAAGGAACATTGAAAGAAGCACTCAACAGCGACGCAGGGGCACACAATGTTCTCGTTTTCGACAGCATTGCGACGTTTGAGCGAAAAGGAAAGCCACTTCCTGCGGATTTCCGGACTGCCAAGCTCAAGGAGAACAATTCTGCTTTGAATCCTTTGGCAGTTGTCATCAAAACAGGGACGGTGTCAAACGACATTCCGTTCACAAGCACCATGGAGGTCACCTTGAAGAAGCCTGATCCGCAAGAGAAGGGCGATGACAAGAAATGAACAAATGAAGGTGCGGGGGCGTAAAACAACCAAGATGTCTGTTTTCTATACTTAATGGCCTGTTCATTTGTTCTTGCTGTTTAAGCAACGGTTTTTTTTTCCGTTATGCGAACTCATTAATAAAAATACTTGGGTCATTTCTTTATTAGTGGTTGTATTTATCACAAGACACTGTGCCGCCGTGAGCTGTCCATCGAATCCCGCCGGTGCGTGGGCCGCGATGATCATTCGTCAGTGCTGGCTCAGCCGGCGGCAGTTCTTGTGTCGGAATCCAGCGGGTATTCCCTAGTGTAAGCGAGTTGGAAATCTGGCGTCCGGCACTCATGAAAAAATATCATGGTGATGATGATTGCGGAGGATGTGCGCGAAAAGTCTCTCTGTTTTAGTCTCTCTGTTTTCCGTACATTTCGTGAGCGCTTTCCCGGATTCTCTGCTGTTTATTGAAATGGGTGCGCCTCTAGTTAATATTTGCCTTCCATAGACTGCGCAAACGCATTGAGCACTTCGATAACCTCATCCATTGCAGTCCGATATTCGCCATCTTCATCCACGAAATCTTCCATTTGCGTCTGCAGCGAAGAGATCTGAGAGACCAAGCTGTTTGACTTGTCGACGAACATCCGACCGAAGTCCGCAGAGGGAGACGGGCTGGCGGGGCTGGGGGACGCCACTACGTCCTCCGTCGCCTGGTCTGGCTCTTCTCGCCGTTTGCCGAGACGGGCTCGTCTGGAAGGTGCGGAGCGCTCGGACTTTGGACGGACAACTTCGTTGCTGGGGTCCTTGCTGGGGTCCTTGCTGGGGTCCTTGCTGGAAGCAACCGACGAAGAAGACTCGGCCTGTTTGATCACAATCTTCACGGATTCAATCACAGACTCCGTAAGAACTCTGGCACCCAGAAGATGTTTTGCAACCACACGGTTGATTTCCTCTGGAAGCGCTATTGGGGATCCGCAAAGAATTCGCAGACCCGTCAAAAGCACCTTTTCCAATCCAGAAAAGCTGTCGCGCTCCGCAGCAGCCTGTTCAAGAAACAAAGACAACAAAGGCAATCCGTCGCTAATCGCATGGTTGAGAACCCAGGCGCCAAACGCGAATTCTGCAAAAACATAGGAAAGATGAAGTGACTGACAAATGAACACGTGGAACCTCTTCGAAAACAACAATGCATCCAAATACGTACGATGGACCACAGCAGATGTAATACCGTGCGCAATGTCTCCATACCCGTCGGGAAACGCATTTTCGATCTTTTGGCATATTTGTGATGCGGAATTCTTGCCATTCACGGGGACGCCAGCGCCGAGATCAAACGTCATTTGGGAAATGTCGCAAACAAGGTCCACATAAGCACGCAATCCAGCAAGATCATACACAACAGCCGACGCATACCGTTTCCAATCCTTTCCGGCCTTGTGATGTTCGTAAACACTCGGGAGAAGGAAAAGATCGGCAAATGGATCGAACCAATCAGCGAAAAATTTCATCGGTGGTGCATCCTTTCTCTCACCGTCCTTCTCCTTCTCCTCGTCTTCTTCGTGCAGCAAGGAGTCTTTCGAGTGGTCCTCGTGCCAAGTGTCGATGATCGACAAACAGGCATTCCAGAACAAAGGAACATCCAATGTTTTCAAAGTGCGCAAAAAGAGCTGCAAAAACATGAGATCCACAGAGTGTGGATCGGCCTTGAAACTCGACAAAATCTGCGGGACCTTGGACAGGAATGTTCCATAGTCCTTGTCTTGAACGGACTGCAGCGTTTTCATGGCTGCCAGCAGTCCAGCCACCTTGTGTCGAGACTCCGACGCATGCGAATCCGGATCGACAGATGCCAATTTCAAACCCTCGGGAATGAAATAAGAGTAGTCAGATACTTCGGACCGGAATGATACATTATTGCTTCTATCAGATAGAGAGCTCTTCAAAGGGATCGGCTCGCAAATCTGCAACAGCTGCAATGCCTCTGAAATCTTCTGATCCTGCTGCAGACGGGACGCAGCGGAAGAAATGCTATCAAACGCCTCGTCCAGACGTCTTTGATAAATAAGTTTTTCAACATCCCGAACAAACTTGAGGGATTGGTCTTCCTGGGGAAACCGAGACACCGCAATTGGTGCCAAGAAGGCGTTTGTCAAATGAATTCCCGCAATGTCGCCGTGGGTGCTGAGAACGTGAAACACATCCGGCGATACCGGCGATGCAGACACACCGCACAATGGCCCTGAAAATGGGCTCGACACTTCGGCGACCGTAAAATGAGGCCCGTGATTCAATGACAGTATCGTGGACTTTCCATCGGCTCCAGCAGTCACAAGGAGCTCTGCGTGCGATTGGGACCAGGAAAGTCGTCGAACAGGACCATCGTGACACCAAGCGGAAACCACGGGGAACTTTGCATATCGAAGATCCCAGACATTGACAGTCCCCGCAAAACCCGCAGATGCGCACCAATGCGGAACCATGGGGCTGAAGACAACATCGTGAACCGGTCCAGCGTGGTCACGCACATCGTTTCGACAGAACGTATTTCTGGGAAACTTTCCGTCCACCGACGAGGAAATGATGGATCTGGCTTGAAGGGAGCTGAGAGCTCGATTTGCCGTCCTCATGATGATTGCCTGTTTTGCTTCCTTTCCTCGTAGCGACAGCATGCGGGTGTCGAGGATCTTGATGGAAGACGTTGCGCCGGCAACCGCAACGACATCTGCGTAGAACGGGCTCCAATTGCACGCCAGCAACGGGGCATGGGATACCCGCGCGACCGAGAGCGGCCTTTGGTCGCTGTAACCACCAGAACAGTCCCAAATTGCCAATCTGCTTTGCTCCACGACGGCTGCCTTGCTAGGATTGAGCTTGCAGATTCTTACCGAATTCACCTGTCGTGATGGGTACCACTCATTAGGAACGGGTGCGTCTTCCGACTTGACATTAAATCTCGCGCCCCCATTTGGCTTCAGCTGCTCGGACTGCGAATCCGAGTCGTCGCCGCTGTCATACAGCTTTTCCTGCTCGAGGTTCGACGCCGACTTGTGCATTGGAGAGGCAGCATTCGACGCCGACGGTGACATGGAAGCACTGAGCGTGCTCGGGGTTCTCCATTTCGCCCGCAGCTCATAGTCTTCGGACGGCTGTGTCCGAGACGACCGGTGATCCACAAGCGACGGCGGTGCATGAACCACGGAAACAGTCCCGTCCAAATGACCCAACAGCATGGTTTCGTCATTCCAGTCCATCGACGTGATGGGCATTGGTGAATGGAACGCCCCGACTGACTGATAGCCAATTTGCTTGACCGAGCCCTTTCCTCGCCGCACGTCTTCTTCTTCAGGAGTGAACAGCTCAAACGAAAAAAGGTCTCCGTTCACCGAGCTTGAGCAAACTGCCAGTACGTTCTGCTTGTCATGCATGCAGGAATCATGAAACAAGAACAGATCTTCATCTGCAGCAAACGTGTCGCCGCCATTGCCGTTATTGTGATTCGATAGATGAGACGCATGGTGCTCAGACACACACAGCAAGTCCGCGGAACCCTGCAGCCCAGCCAGATTCGCCTCTTGTCGCCACGACGCTATCGAGCTTCGAAACCCTGATTTCATCCACTCCACTCCACTCCAACCCTCTCAAAAGCAGTGTTTGACTAACGGCAATAATTCGGAACGCCGCAAGTTGTGGTAACCCAGCAATCGAAGAGGACCGACCCCCAACACACACCAACACCAAAAACAAAACAAAAAAAAAAAAACAGGTAGGATCACGTGATGCTAGTCTGTGTAGAGAGAATAACCGCACCATCCTCTTCGACGGTCGCGTTGTGCTTTTGGGTCTCTTTTCAGAAGCACAGACGCTGTTTTCGTCAGAAAGGAAAAGGTTTAACAAAAGAGAAAGAGAGGAAAAGTTAAAACTTTAGAGATGTCGGCTGCATATCGTGCGACTTGCCGTTTGTTCACCCAGGAAGGCTTCAACCAAGCATTCGAGGCTTACCGTGTCAAGTACATTGCCACTGGCTCATTTGCGCCCATTGCCCATCTTTTGGCCTTTGTTGGCGGTGTTTCTTGTATGTCACCCCCCTTCTCTATTTCTTTCATTGCATTTTCATCCTCTTCATCTGCACGGTCATTGCCGACGTGCCATGGCTTCCTCGCCTGTTGGTGCGTCTTTCTTTTCCTTTTCGAACTGTGCCAGTTTAAAAAAAATATTATTGTTTTTTTGTTTTGTTTTGTTTTGGTTGCTAATGTATGTCTGTATCTGTTTGCTACTTGAAAATGTTTGCAGATATCCGCGAGTTTTCTCATTTGCGCCACAAGAAGCAGGCTGCTCGTGAAGCCGCCATCCAGCAGCGCATTGATGCTGCCATCAAGGAGGGAAAGACCGGTGCTCCTGCTCACGCTCACCACTAAGGAGAATTCGTCTTTCGAGATACTTCAGTGAGCGCTTCCGTTCAGTAAAGAACAACAAACAAACCAAACCAAAAGAAACGACCTCGAAACGCAGACACACGATCGCTCCAGCAGATTCCGTGTAGCAGCGCTACCATCTACCTATCGACCGATGGTGATGATACGTTCCCAGTCGGTAACGGGGAATAATGCAGTTTGGAACACAATAACAGACCCCTGCACGCAGTCTACAAGCTGTGATCCATCGTCGGCGAATCGGAAACGACGCATCACCGGATGAACGGATGAATTGAATGTGGAACTCATGCACAACCGATTCATTTGCTTCATCAGGTTCCGGCCAATGCACACATGACGGGCGTAGGACTGGAGAAGGACAACGAGTTTACGAATCGAAGATTTCCCGTGGAACTCGTTTCCTTCTCCTTCTTGCTCTTGTTCTTGTTCTGCCGCGCCGCTGTTTTCGAGAGCACCTTCATTCTGCGACTGGTCATCTGCATCAGTTATACCGAGTGCATGGTTTTCAAGAAGCTTGAAAGCCACTAGAAGCGCGGCGGATGCGTTTCTACCGTCTCGACACACCACGCAGATCTTCCTGCTATCTGCAGATCCCAAAGACTTGTATATCAGAGGGCACAGCAGCTGGAAAGTATATCGATCTTTCTTGACGTTTGGAACCGGAAAGAGCAGTAGCAGAGAATCCAGCGAATTCGGATCATTTCTCGTCCTCCATCTCTGCAATGCACCGGAAATCACATCCTGGTCGCCAACACAAAGGAAACGGCTGACATCGGAACTCGCAAAAGACGGAATGTACTCCACAGACGATGCAGGACCGATGCAGAATCGTCGAAATGAGGACGCACACAGCGAAAAGCCAAACAACTCCGCCGCTGTGCCATCGGCATTCTGGTCTTGAGCATTCTCGGCTGCAAGAGACTTCTCTGCCTCGACAACGACCTCATCTATAAACAAGTCAAAGTCATCATCGGGCAGCAGGCTACTCAAAATTCGCTGCCAGTTTGTCCAAAACATGCGCGGCGTAAGGCCGCGACTCCATGTCTCCGCATCGTCTCCGGAGCCTTGGACGTAGACCCAGCTTTTCTGGGTTGGAGAATACGACTCGTCTTCAGGCGAAGCAGGCTCGGAAGCGCAAATGCAAACCAGCGGAACATACGGAAAACGGGACGTATCAAACTCCATGTGATCATAAACCGTGTCTGGATTGACGTATACACACTTGAGAGGCCGGAATGGCGTATCCAATACACTACTGTCCCGCCAATCAGGCAGCGATTCCACGTACTCTAGCGCCTTCTGGTGGAAATCATCGAGGAGCTTGTGGATCTGTGTAATTTCCAGGTCGGATACCCATCTTGGCAAGTGCAAGTACTCTCGCAGAGCGGCGTGATGATCGGTCCTTTTCGAAAAGATGGTGCTCAGCACCGCCGCCCAGATTGGGATGGTCCGTGACATGGAGTCAGGGAACCGCTTTCCCTTGCGGGTGGAATCGACGATGATAGCGCCTTGTCGCTGGAAAGCAACTCGTGCAACATGCAAGTTCAGCCGCGAAACATGGAACGACCAATGGCCATAATGACCGTCCGTGGATTTAAAGTAGCACGTATCAAACACGGGAATCCGAGAAGGATCTACATACCACTCGCCCGCTCGAAGATTCGCAAACAGGGGAAACTGACACACGGAGCCAAAGTACCGAAACGCATCCACCACGAAATTCGAATCATGATCAATAGAGTGCAAGCGGTTCCGAATCCTCGTCGCACACCGCTTCACAGCTTTGACCTCCCTCCAAGACATTCCCCCCCTAGAAGAGAAAATTAAAATTAAAAAAAGAAATTGAGAATAAAACAGTCGCAAAACAGTATTCTAAAAATTATAAAAAACTAAAGAATAATATATTAGATCATTAAATAAAATAATAGATCATCGATTCCGTTTTGCGCCAGATGGACTCGAGTGGCCTCAAGCCCTCTTCCTTGCGGGTCATATGGTGTTGGTGCATCGCTTCGTATCTCCGTTTTTCTTCATTAAAGCATGCAGGCTCATAAACAGTTAGAATATCACAAAAAAGAAAGCTTCACGATCGACCACAGCATGCGATACGATCCAAAGTGCTGAGCTGGACTTGCTTCTTGAGATGTATTCAACGAAGCTTGTGGAGTTTGCTTCGCGGTTGGATGACAGGAAAAGCGACAAAAAGGTACGCATTTTCCCTTTTCGATTTCTCTCTTTTTATCTGTTTTTTATATTCATTTGCATCTCATTTGAAATGCTTCTCTGCTTGGATCGCGTCCGAAAGAGCAGCCTATTTCGTCACCGTTGTTATTATTATTATTATTTTTGTTGTTGCTGCTGCTGCTTCGGGTTCTGTTGTACATAATTTTTAATGAAAAATCACACTGAAAATGTTCATTTCCTCTCAATAGAAACTGTTGGTCGATATTCATCGTTGGTTCCTTGATAATAAAGATGGTTTGAAAGAAGCGTTGCAGAATTCGTCTGCGGATTCACAGGAATTGGAGGTTCAGTGCGGACCACTTTTGGAGAAGATCCTGCGAGTCATTCCTTCCTTGTTGGAAGGCTCTCGCTCCGAAGACATTATCAAACTTCAAATTCTGTCGCCATTTGAGAAGATTCTCATTGCATATGTTGAGTTGTTTGCTATGGCAACCATGAAGCACCAAGTCCTCATACTGGAATGCTTGATGGGTATGTTTGGCGATCCCGGAGCATGCCTTCCTGCTGTTAGCGCACTGTGTTTCTTGGTTCGCTGCAGCGTCTCTTTTCGCGAGCGTGTCCCGTTGCAAGTCATGTATGGCATGTTAAAAGGTGCCAGAGAAGCGGTCACCAACAATCCCAAGCTCGAGCTGCGGGATGTAACGCTGCTTGTTGAGAAGCTGCTCGCTATCGTCAGAATCTATCCCGATTCGTATTTTGATTCACTCGCGGCGTTCACCGAGTCTGCCGACTCCGAGAAACTAGACTCGTCGCGTGTCGTCGGAAGACTGACCAAGTTGTGCATTGACTTGTTGAAAGCCGCAATTCCGCTGTCCTCTCACATGACGTCACGTGGCGTTTTTGACGTTTTGCGCCTCTGTCTGGAGGTTTCGCGAAAGTTTTCTGCAATCTTTCCTCTGAGCTGCTTTTTGTTTCTGGAGAGCATTTGTGATCTGACATTTGTGAAAGAGTCGTTCGCGTTCCAAGATTTGCTCAATGACAAGCTGCTGGATGACAGGTTGATCCATGATCACTTGTTTGAGCAGTTTTGCAGCTTGCGATTCAAGCTCTCGTTTGGATCGAAAATCGTTTTTCGTTTCCTTGATCTTGATCCTGGTTCTGTTGTGCGGCTGTTTGTCAATGCCGTGGAAAAGGGATCCAATTTCGGTCGCGCTGACCATTCTCGTCTCTTGGGACGGTTTCGTGTTGCCAGCCTGCTGGAATTGTGCAGCATGCATCATCGACATTTGCTGCGCCTGCAGGTGCCACCGAGTTCAGAGGAACACGGAATGAGTACCGCTGCTAAACGTCCGAAAAAACCGGCACCGCATTTGGTGTTTGCCTCTGAAGTCGATTTATGGCTTGCCTGCAGAACAGACGAGCGACCGCTGTCTCCCGCGGTTCAAGTTTTCTGGTATTCTGCACAGTTGTTAGCCATTCAAGACATCCTGCAAATGACGAGATCCCATGTCCCAGACCCTTCTGATCGAGAATCCGTGTTGATTCCTCTTTTGAAAGGGTTTTTGCTGTGCCTTGAACGGTTGTGCCAGTTTCCTCCCGCATCGATTCTTGCGATGGAATCTTTACTGCTATCATTGCCGGAACTGATGCTGTGCGCGCTTGATCTCCATCGCTCCTACAGTGACGCTGTCCCGATTGTCCAGCACGGCGTTTGCTTTTCGCTGTTGTCCAATCTTCTGTATCAACTGGTGTCCGCATCTTCGTTCCTTTCGTGTTCCATTTCCCCCAGTGCGACGTTTGCTATTTTTCATTGTCTCAATATACTGTATGGCGACCGCAGTGTTTTGGAGAGTTCTCTGATTTCAGAAGCGCAAAGATTGAGTGTGATGCAGTGCGTCCTTTGTCAAGTCTGCGACAGCCCCAGTTTGCCATTGATTCAACGGTGGTTTTTGGACTCCCAGTTTTACGCTTGGATTTCGAGCCAGCTGTTTTCGCCCTGTGTTGGCTTCGATGTGGACAAGAGCGATCATTTGCCGAAGTTCCGTCGGACATTTGTTTCGGTTCTCGATCAACTGTTTTCGAAAGGCACATGTGCGGCGTTTGGATGCAACTTTCTTGTGCACATCGAAGATGATCGTGTCGATCGTGCGGCTAGTGCACTCTTTTTTCTGCCCCACGCGCAATTCTCAGCGTTTCTTGAGCGCGTGTTCGCTTCCGACGGCGAAAAGCTGTCTGCTTTTCGGTTGATCTTCCAGAGCGCCACCAACTGGCACCAGTTGACTGTTTTGACGTTCTTCCTTCAAAACGTTGGGTTTCCCGGTCCTGATTTTGTGGATGACTATGCAAACGATAACTTGAAGGCATTGCTGAACTCTATCGATGTCTTGCTTCCGCGTGCACTGGTGCAACTGGCAGATTGCGGTGCGTTTTTCCTGTGTCCTATTCCTGGAGCCTCGCTAGAAAAAATGGAATCAGTGCTAGCCCTTTATGTTGCACGGTATGCTCATTTCATCCGAGTTGTTCGTGAAAGCCGCTCGTTTTACCGAATTTATACGTCAAAAAACGACAGCTCTATGGTCATGGAGGTTTACGCAGATGATTATGCGGATCTTTTAACAAGCAATTTGTTTGCGGTTGTGAAGGTCTTCCAGGCTGCACCATGGTTCCCCGCCTTCTGGAACAATGTTCTTGACGCAGAGTCCAAGACAGCTGTGCTGTTTTGCCGCATGGCGCTATACATTGAAGGCGTGTCGTTACTGCTGACCAGCAGTAATGCCGCAACATCCGCAGTGGACGAAATTGTGGATCAGAATTTTTGGGAGGACGCCATTTCACAGTACACTTCCCGACCAAGTTTAACGTATCGTGACTGGCATGACCACTGCTCATGCATCCCGACGCTCCTACTCTCTCGGTTTGTCAGCTTCGTTCTGGACTGCACGGTCGTTCGTTCGAATGTATTAAAGAGTTGGCGGCAGAGTGTCATCCGTGATTCCTTGCGCTTTGTCTTGCTGTCTTCCTCGTTTTTGAATACTGAAACATTCAAAAACATTCTTCGCCTTTCCCAGGAATTTCCTACTCTGCGCGACACAGCAACATTCCTCCCAGTTTTTGTCCACCTTTTTCCTCGCCTTCCGGACGATCCGCAGGTCCTCGATAACCTGCCGTTGGAAATTGTGCCTCACCTAAGCGCGCTGGTGGAAAGTCGCCTCGTCTCCTTCTTGCGATCGGTTCCAGTGGCCTTCTCAGTATCTGGATCCCGTTTGACTGATTCCTGCCTTTTTTTCCTCCGCCAATGCTCAAAAATAGCCTATCAGCTGGATCGATACTCCATGAATCCTCTTATTCTGGCGTCCCTTTCGGTGTCCCAGTTTGCCTTTCCCCTGCTGTTTCGGCAAGAGTTTCGACGGAACTTCCTCCTTGGTTCCGTGTCTTCTCAGTGGTTCTGTGATTTGTGTCTGAGAAACAATTTGAGACAATCCCTTGTATCCTTCCTTCCATGGCACGATTTGGATATGAATGTACTCATCGTTTGCACGCAACTTTCTGCGACCTCAGCGTATTTTTCACGGGATGCATCATTCCAAGCCTATTCTTCTTTGATGGCAGATGCGGGTCTTTCACCCGACAGGAGCTGGTTTGGGAAGGCATACTCGTTCCTATCCAGTTTTGTGAACTCAGTTTCAAATGATGTCAGCAGATTGACTGCTGCCGACCGTGCGTATTTTCTTTGGATCTACTTCATTCGGAGCGTTGTTGGGTGGAATTTTGACACTCCGATGGTCAATTCGTTCAGACGACTTGTTCAAAAGCTACCGGCATCCGAGTCTTGTGCGTTTGCTGAGCTGTGTGTCACTGCTCTGTATTGTCTTCCTCGCGATGGGTTCTGCGTGCATTCATTTTTGCAGTCTGTCATTCTCATATTCCTCTCGCCAGAGTGTGATTCGACGGTAACCAGTGGTTCTTCAGATAGAGAATTTCAGTGCAGCTCATTGTTCGATCCCCTGATTTGCAAGCGTATGCTTTCTTGTGATTTTCAACTATTTGTTTTTCTCCCACCCGCTTTCTGCCCCGCCTCCATAACCATCAACATCACCATCACCATCTAAGCTCTTTTATTTTCCCCTTCGCAAATTACAGAAATGTTGTCCTGGCTGATCGGAGCTCCCTCAACGGTCCTGTCGCTGCCAATCGTGAAGAAGTACCTGCAAGCACTGAATATTGTAAGCAAGACATCAGTTACACTCCGCAGTTTGATTTCTGTGTTCTCAGTGACGACGAAGTCTCCATCTCAATCGACCGTCGATGATTGCTTGCCGTTGTCAAGTGCCATAGAAAACTTCTTGGGCGTGCTTGCCGTCGTTGGTTCTTTCAAAATCGACGTGATAAAGCCGCGTGTTTCTCGTCTCCTGACTGCATTCGAGCAGTCTGCGGACCACGTCGAAATCGCGGATCCTGCAGTGGTTTCTTGGTTTCATCGCTTGCAATCGACATGCAAGGAATTAGAATCGATTTTTGCAGACGACCTCCCGTGTTCTTCCATGTTGCAGCGGATTCGTTTTTTCGCGTCGTGCAGAATTCCCAACAACATCGCCATTCTGTCATCCAATGGGACCTTGGTGTCCTCTTCTTCTTGGAACAATCCGCATCCTCTAAGCTGGATTGTTCGTCTGGCTTTCCGCGAATTATCGCTTGTACCAGAATTCAATATGTGGGTTCAAGAAAATGGACGTGTGCAAACAGAGGTGTTTGGAATGCGTCCTCTTGACATTGGAAGTGAGTTGATGTCTCTACTGCCCTTGAACTTTCACGGATGGAGTTCCAAGATACCATTACTGATCGAGATGCTCGTCCAAGCTTCTCTGTGGTCATCGGATACTGATGTGGAAACTAGGTTGTGTGTATGGAAGATATTAGGAAAGTCTCTTTGCAACCCCGCGCCCCCTCTTTCACCTGATATCATGGGGCACCGGGGTGTCGATGATTTCAGATCGTTTGTCCGGCGAATTTCCAAGTGCTTGGAGGAAGGGGTGGACCATCTTCGACGATACTCTGTACCGGATTTGCGACTGCAGCGCACTGTTTTTCAAAATTGGATTGCAGATTTTGTTGCCGGGGTCTTGTTTGATTTGGGTGGGGTTTCGATGTACCACTCTTTCCGGGACGTCGCGCTATTTTCTTGGAGATGCAGTGTTCTTCTGTTTCCGTTTGTCGTGATTGAGTGTTTCCTACTGTCTTCGTCTTCATCATCTGCAGGACAAAGGGCATGGAAGCGGATTCATGATGCCTTTGTTTTTGTAATGAAGCATTGCATCGAGCTGGCGGATGAGATTCGATTCCGGGCCGAGACAGATCCTCTTCGTCAGCAAGCGGTCATCATTGCCGAAACCTTGTCGTTTTCGAGCCATTGTTATTTCGTTTTGCAGAAATGTCAAGGAAGTCCTCCAAAAGAGTTGGCGTGGCTCTGTGGTGAGAAAGAATTGTCTCCGTGTTTTGAACTTGATTTTGATTTTGTAACACGATTCTTATTGACTGTCGGCAGGACCGCAGAAGCCTTTGCGCTGTTTGACTTTTACCAGCATGATCACGCTTCATCCTGTGGCGGACCGTCTGTTCTGAACTACATGTTTCAGGACACAGTGCGTTCACATCAGGAGAATTCGCAATTGCTGTCTTCTGCTGTGTTGCAAGCCTATCACGACGTCCGGGAACTGCAATTCGGGATGTTCCCATCAATATCCGCAAAGTCTTTTGTGGACGCAGGCTTGCAAAAGTATATTCCATTCACCGCAGCCTTGGCTCTAGCAGAGGAAGACGACTGTCTGCTGCTTGAAAGGCACCGACTGCTGAGTTCAGCACTCGACAAGTCTGGCAATTATTTGTCCCGTGATCTGTTGCTTGCCCAGCAATACTCCAGCGCAAAGGATATCTTCAATACGACCTCTGCAAAGATGTTTGAACTTGGTGTGTCGAAAGCGTTCAAGGACGCACGCGATTTCCTGGTTGTGCATTCCGAAATGTTCAAACAAACAGTCCGTTTGTCAGCTTGGAATATGCAGTCGTCCAGCGACACAAACTACTTCTTCGATGCTCGTGCACCACACTCCTCTCGCATGCTGTCTCTGGATTTGGACTCGTTCCTGTCGGCCGCTACTCCACGTGCACTCCTATCGATGATTCCTTGCTTCAAATTCGCGACGTCTGGAAGAGATGCTGAGGAAGAAGATTTGGACTGGTGCCAGCTGATCTTGGCTGCGAAAGGACTTAGTGTTCCTCCGAGTGTAATTGGCTTTTTCTGCGTCGCCGCTGCGGAATCCAATCAGATGCGTTCAGAGAGTGTTCGGCAGGCTCGCTGGTCATCAGTTGGGCTGCGAATTTTCCCGCGTTCTTCCAGTCATCTTCCCACAATCTTTACCAGATGCATGTTGCATCACTATCACTCTTCTTCTTCTTCGTCATCTTCATCTTCATCTTCATCTTCATCTTCATCTTCATCATTGATGTCGTCGTCATCATTGACGTCGTCGTCGTCTAGTCATTATGTGATTGATTCTTCCGAGCTGACTGCCCTTGTGAGTGCGGTACCTCAGAATCGATATTCCACAATCCTGGCTTCTGGATTCAAGACGCTGTCTTTTCCGTCGCTCACAAACTCGGAATTTCTTTCGCAATACGAGAATATGCTCAAATTCTGCGAAACTACAGTGTTTGCATTCGACGGTGTCATCTCCGATTTTTGTGGAGAGACACCATCCAGTGTCGTTGTTGCCGTCGGTCCGTTGGAGTTGCGGGGTTCGTTTTTTGCGTCGTTGAACGTATCATCAAAGTGTTTCGAATACTTTTGTGAATTGGTGCGGGAAGCAGAGTTGAGCCTTGTAGGATCTGACATGTCCACGAGTCGCAGTTTGCGCCCGCAGTACAGAAATATGATTGCTGTTTTAGAACAGCAGGAGCGAGAAAACGCAACGGCCAGAAAAGAACTGCAGCAGAAGCAGAAGTACTTTCTGGAGTTTGTGAAAACAGAGGAGCAGAAGGAGAGGACTCTGATCGATGCATTGTTTAAGGCCCACGAACGGGCGGTAGATGCCGCCTGCATTATACTGAATCATTTCCGGCAATACGATGGTAGCGTTGCGGTGGATCGCAAAACGCACCTAGTGGTCCTGCAAGCTTCCTTTCGAGTGATCGACTTGCTGTTTCGATTTTCGCGGAAGCGATTTGTGGAGGAGTCCGTTATCTGCGCAGACGACTTCCCCAAACATGAACAAGTTTTCAAAGCTACGTTGAGGAACATTTGTCGCAAGGTATCTGCAATTCCCCCGATCTCGCTTTCCATGCTGTGCCATCAGTTGGTGTCCAGAATACGCTCCAGCTCGTCCGAAGAGGAGCAAGTGGTGCAAGAGTGTTTGCGGCACTTGCTTCATAATGTTGTTGCGCGATACCCAGTGCAGATATTGGTTCCGCTGCTCTCCATGTCCAATGGAAATGTGAGCGACGCAGCAAAGGTTACAGGCACAAAGCAAATCCTAGATGGTTTCCGAAGCAAATCGGCACTGGCGAAGATTGTGGATGCCGTGCAGCTGTGGACTGTTGGTCTGCAAAAAACAGGGAGCATGGCGGCAGATTCTTCACGTCTTGCAGTGTCTCCGATGCTCAAAGCAGACGGGTTGCAGCTGCTCCCAGTCGTGACCCGCGACACTGGGTTTGAGCCTGAAGCTGCGACCTCGTTTGAAAAGCTTGCATCTGTGTGCATCGTCCGGTACGCGGATGGGTTTGAAGGCCTAGGGGGTGTGAATAGATCCAAAATGATCAAATGTCACGGATCGGATGGGCATGTATACAAACAGATATTGAAGTATGGCGCCGATGATCCTCGCCAAGACGCTGTGATGGAGCAGATATTCTGCTTGATTAATCGTTTATTCTACCTTGATGATTTTGCGCGATCCAAGGCTTTTCGTGTACGCACGTATGTCGTTGTCCCTGTTTCGCCGAAATGCGGCCTGCTGGGTTTTGTCGAGAATGCAATTCCAATACTGGACTACTTGGTTGGCGGGTTTCCGAAGAATTACAAAGTTATCGTTGCCCGAAATGGAGCCACCGGAAGAGACGTGGAAATGGAATTACCGAATGCTGGTGCGCACGATCGACTTTCTGTCATGGCCAAAAAGTTCACCAACGAAAACGCGAGAGGTGCATTGAAATCGCTGTACGATGCGGGCGTAGACCCGAAATCGTACATCCCCAAGTTTCGTGAAGTGATTTCGAAGTTCCCCCCGGTCTTCCGATTCTTTTTCCACGAAATGTACAAGTCCCCAGCAGAATGGCTGTCAAGGAGGATTTCATACACACGCTCCTTGGCAGTGTCCAGCATGTTGGGGTACATTTTGGGAGTTGGAGACCGTCACTTGCGCAACATACTGATTGATTGCTCAACGGCGGAGGTCGTGCACATCGATTTGGGAATTGCGTTTGACCAAGGTCGTCGTTTACCAGTGCCAGAGAGAGTCCCCTTTCGTCTCACACGAGATCTTGTGGACGGAATGGGAATTCTTGGAATCAATAGCGAGTTCAAACACTGTTCCAAAAAGTCGCTGTCGATCATGAGAGACAACCACGATTTAATCATGACTATTCTGAATGTTTTCGTGCACGATCCACTTTCGTCGTGGGTGCTGACCCTGGAACGAGCTTCTCGCATGCAGAACCAGGGGCTGAGCAGCAAAGGAGAAAACAGGACGGGAAAGTCGTCCGAGACCAGTTCTCCGTCGCCGACGACACACGCGGATGGGACAGCCGGTCCTGAGATTGACTCCGGGAAGAGCGCCTCGATCGTTCTGATTGAAACATCCAGAAAGTTGCAGGGTATGGAAACGATGCGACAGCTGACCGTGGAAGAGCAAGTGGACAACGTCGTCGCACGAGCCACTGCTGTGGACAACATCGGGGCGATGTATTACGGATGGGGCGGCTGGCTTTAGATCGAAACCGCAAAATGCCACGTCGGACAGGACGTGATGAGCTATTGAGTAAACGAATCAAGGCGATACTTTCGAATGCAGTTGTCCCTTGCACAAGTCCACACTGTTCCCGTAGACACATTCTCTTTCAAGGCAAACACCTCGTAGTGTTCTGTGCCGATGAGATAACGACTGTGCGCGCGAACGGAGGTGCGCAGACACAGAACGGCACCGTCATTTGTTCCAATCCAATCACCAGCAATGGACCGCACGGCGGACGAGGACAAGAACGGATCCATCAATGTAACAGACGGCGACGGCATCTGCAGAGACCGTAGCTCAATATCTGCAACCGCACCGTTTTCATGCACAATTCGCAATGCAGATCCATGGGAGACAACTCCTACTCCGCGCACCGCAGCCGCTTGCACCTTCAACCTTGCATAAACGACTTTGGATCGCAAGTCCACAAGAATGACATTTCCGTTTTCAAACCCAACAGCAGCGGAGCTTCCACTGGTACCAAAATGCAGCGCAGGATTGCCGGCAACCGGTCGGATCTCCGCCTTCTCTTCCGTGACTCCCGTGAGTAGCGTGCAGCACGTTGCGACTGGAAGTGAGTCCTCGGAAGCGCGCTGGCCACCGATCGACTTGTTCAAACACCAAACGTCCTTTGCACTGCCGCACTCCCAGAGAGCAACGGACCCATCTGCAGCGCAAGACAAGACGTTTCGTCCTCTCTCCACAAATACCGCATCTGTCACACGAGCCGAGTGCACGCCTTGCAACACAGCTCCTTGAAATCCATCGTCCAGACGAGTAACCACGATCCGAGTGTCCAGTCCGGCCGTCAGCACAACTTGTCCAGACGGGAAGAACTTGCAGACAGTCACATCCACTTCTGCTCCATTGTACTGCATCTTGGAAAAACTCTTAATAAGCGACCCTGCGGACGCTTCATGCAGCGCGACCGAGCCGTCCGCATGACCAACAAGCAGCTTCGATGCATCGTCCGAGACATCAAAACACGTAACTCCAGTGCCGAATGTCCCTGAGAGCGTTCTCTCAGGAAGCAGGAACTCAAAAGTCCGAGGCTCGATCGGCACAGATGCGCACTGGGCTTCCGGAAACCGAATCGACAGCAAAGACCCTTGAGGGCGAACCTCCACCTCCACCTCCCCCTCTGCACCGTCTGCACCCACCTTCATACTCGCTGGTGGTCCACCGCCGGTTGCAGAGAACCAGTCTTCCCGCTTGGTTCGCGACTCTCGTTCAAAAGGCACACCGCAACTCACATAGTACCACGCTTTATCCACCGTGTTCCAGTTTGACTGCACTCGGACATCTCGCAGCATCGTCTACGCTCCTTTGAATAAATAACAGCAACAGCAACAACAACAACAACAACAACAACAACAACAACAACAACAACAACAAGAAGAAGAAGAAGAAGAAGAAGTAGTAGTAGTAGAAGACAAAGAAGAATGAAACTATTTATCAAAATGAAAAAGTAATTACCATTTAAACACCAAAGCATTTTCTGACTGTGATTCAAGTTCAAAGCCTTTGTGCCCTCAAGGTGACACCAAACGCAGTCGTAAACAAAAAACCCCGAATTCCCTCGCTTGCACTATACACTGAACATGCATATCTACGAATAGACATGCATATTTCAAGCTTGCATCCCGTTTCTGTGAGCCACTTTCTCAGCGTGGCACGTTGTTCCTGAGAAGGGTGCATTTTGATTTTGACGGCCCTAGCAGCAGGCGCTTTCGTGTCCTCAGTTGCAGTGATGGACGCACCTGGAGATACGAGAGGAAGAGGCGGTAGGCGTAGTGACACGTGGTCTCTTAGGAGTTCTGCGGGACCTAGGAGGCCCTGTATCGAGCGGCGTAGGCGTAGGCGAATGCGAATGCGTCATCCCAGCGCACCCACGCCCATATTTGAATAAAAAGTGAAACCAACGAATGATAGAATAGATGGCTACGGATGCTGCGTTAAAGAGTGTCGAAAATGCGGAGCCTGTGTCACCGGCTGAATTCTGGCCGAGCGTGCGTAAGCACGAATGCCTGTGAAGCAAAACGTGCTAGTGTCGGCCAGTATCGACCGTGTCTGTTTATGGATACTTCCTTCCGTATGCATGACAATGACGTGTTATCATGTCTCGGCTTTCTTTATATTGTGGGTTTTAGCTTTTTCTGATTTCGCAGTTTTTTCTTCGGTTTTTTTTTTTTTTGTTTTTTGCATCAAATATACTTCTCATGTTGTAATCAACATACTGTTAAGTGTCCGTTTTTGAAATGGACGGTAAAGGCTTGTCGATTGCTGCGCTCCGAAAGCAGTCAATTGAAGAGCTGAATGAGCGGATTACCGATACAGGATCCTCTTCCTCAGCGATATCTGGGGTGCGGTTTGCGTTGTGTGACGCTGTGAATTCCGCGAGAGAAGACGAGTGTTTGGAAGGACTGCGGTTTATTAGGGACACGCTTGCTTGTTCGAGACCGTTTCGTGTTTTCGTATCGACGAGTTTCCAAGGCGAGCCGTCTGTGCTGGACGTGCTGTTCCTGAAGGCTGTGCTTTCGGACACGAGTTCGTACTCGGCTAGGTTCATTGGCCTTCAATGCTTGCATAATGCTTGTCCATCGTGCGTGGAATCGCAGTCGAGTATTCGAAGGCTGTTTATTTCGAACGGGACTTTGCTCTTGTCCACAATAGCAAGTCTTGATACCGCGGGTGACGGTGAAAAACTAAAGGAGATTGTAGCTGCGATTCTGTATCAGTGCATGGTGACGGGATGGTACTCGGCTTGCTTTACAATGTCGTTTTCCCTTTTGAGCTTCAGTGGCAAGTCGTTTCGATTCACAGAAAGCAAATGTGTTGCGTGGATTGCAAAGTGCATTGAGAGCCAGCTTAGAATGAATGTGGTGTTGGAAGATGTGAGGGAGGCACTGGGAGACGATCCTCTGATGTGGTCGCGGTTCTTGTTCTTCCTAGAGGTGATGACACATGAAGAGGATCTGGATGCCTTTGTTCCCGAGCGGTTCATAATTGATATGCTCGCCGAGTTGGATGGAAAACTGCGAAAGGCGAGCGAATCGACTGCGGTCTCCGAATTGGGTTTCCTGGATTGCGTCCATGCAGTGTCAATCGTTGGCAACGTGGCAGATCACGTTCCATACAGCAAGGAAACGATTGAAGGTTGGTTCTGTTTTTGCGTTCACATATTAGATGCCTGCGTGAAACTCGGGCCAGCTACGGCCGTCCCTCAATATCTTGCGAATAGCAACAACGACAGCAACAGCAACCACGACAACGAAAATGGCGACGGTGATCCCCAAGATCGTGCGATGAACGTTGTTCTCCATGAGGGGTTTTGGATCTGGCGAGACGGTTCGGTGGACGAAGACGTGACTGTCTTTGGACTTCGCGGATTCGCAATGAGACTGCTCGGAATCTGCGTCCATCGATTTCCAAGCTTGCAGTCGCACCACCTGACACTTGGTGTGTTGCCCATTGTGTTGTCAGAATGTCGCTTGAGTAAGGAGCATCCCATCCTTCGCGAATGGAGTGTGTTTGCGATTCGCAATTTGTGCCAGGACAATGCTGAAATTCAGAGTTTTATCCAGAACTTGGAGTTTCTCGACTTGCAAGACTCCGAGTGGCTGGAAAGGGCTGGTCTCGAGGTTTTCAAAGATGCGCAAGACAAGATGCGTATTCGAAAGCTATCTATCTAAACGACAAGGTTGCTGAAGGGCGTTTCACAAGATCGTTTCTATTTGGCATGTTCCACTGTCGCAATCAGTTATGAACGAATGCTCTTCCAATCGTACAGAAATGGGAGCCACGTCATTGTCGCCTTGGCGATCTTTCCTGGCGGCGGAGATGTCATGGGTCTTGCACAGCGTTGCGGGCGTGACGTACATGCTGCGTTGCACGGACAGTAAAAATAAGAAATGAGCGTCGCTGTGCGAGAATGCAACGCGGCGGCATATTTCATAGGGCTTTCATGATCAAAATGGGGCGAAACGAATCGGGCATCGCGTGACGGAGCTGTTAAGATAACAAACGCATGCGCATGGCGCGTGGCAGTGTTTTTTGTTTTTGTTTTACGTGCGCTTTAGATTGCTTCATCATATCGCAATAAATGGCAGCGGTTCGACTTCTTGCGGGCTTGCGACAGTCTTGTCACCCTTAGCGTAAGAGCGTACAAACTCCGTGGTCCAGTTGAGAATGGACACACAGTACTCTGAGTTGTCGACACAGTTGTGCATATCGTGCATTCCGTTCTCGATCAACTGAAGAGATTTGATTTTGGACGACACGGATTGATAGACTATTTCGGACGTTTTCCAATCGCAGATCTTGTCTCGTTGTCCGTGGACCAAAAAGAAAGGGAGGGTCATTTCACTAGCATTTTCCACTATGCGCTTTGCCGCATCTTGACAACCAAAGAACACGGCCGCCGTCACGTACTTGCATCCCAAGCCATCCTCGTACAATGCATTCAGCTCTTCAGGCGAGCGGTCTGCAAAATCTTCAAACTTTGCGCCGCTTGGAAGCTTCATCCGAGGCAAGCAGTTCCCGATTAGTCTTCCGATCACCAGTTTCCACTTTGGGGGCTCAAATGCGAGCGCATACCACGGACACGACGCGATAATTGCCGACACATGCGCATGCCGAAGGTTGTTCGAAAGCTCAATTCCAAAGTTTGTTACAACTTGTCCTCCAAACGAATGTCCATATAAAATAACCGGAGCCTCTCGATCTTGCAAGAACGGGAATTGTGGAGAATTGAGCAAAAACTCAAGATCGTCGAGGAAATACGCAACACTCGGGACATACGCCCTGATTCCTTTTGACCGTCCCCAGCATCGATGATCGTACGCAAATACTCGAAATCGTGCTTCAATGAGCTGATCGAACATGGAATTCAGAAATGGATGTGGTGGGTTCGCGCCCATGTTATCCGCAGATCCACCAAACCCGTGCACGAACACAATGGTTCCCAGTATCTCGCCTGAGCTGGGCGGCACAATCACCCTAGTAAAGATCGCCGTACCATCTGCAGCATCCACAAATGCATCCGTGATGGTAGCTGTTTGCATGGTAGTAATCTCTCTCTCTCTCTCTCTCTCTCTCTCTCTCTCTCTCTCACACACACACACACACACACACACACACACACACACAGACACACACACACACACGCCTTGTCTGGAACGATTCGGTCTAGGTTTAAAAAACAGACAGCAGCAACAACCAAAATCAAAAATGCACTCAAACGCTCTCTCTCATCATCATCTGCGTGGAACTACGGTCGTTCGAGAATCTACGACAGGTTCCATGCCGGCCTCCCCATGTGCTAAGGGAGGGGGACCAAAGCGCACTATGATTGTTCTTGAAAAACAACACGGATTCCACGAGCAGACCGAGCCCGAAGAACCAGGCACGTATGTGGAACCGTGAGTGGCAGTCATGATCGACACTCCGCTGTTGCTGTAATGTGCGCTTTTCACCAAAAGTACCGCTCCGTGTTGTATGGCCAGGGGTTTGCATGTTTTGCAGTTTTCACAGAGGAGCGTTCAAGCTTTTTGATCCAATAATGTTTTGTTAATTTAAAATTTCAATTACGGTGAAATGCAACGCGTCATGCTCTATGTGGCAGCAGCTGTACATGAATACCAGAACGTCATCCGCTCGCCAAAACATGAATCATTATTCGTCATCGGCTAAGCTGTCACAGAAGACAGATCCAAAGCCACATGCTGTTTTGCTTGTATCCGGGGGCAAGCACCAACTCTTCCATGCAGATTGCTCTGCATCCGCGGCTTCTTGCTGCTCTCTGCCTCCGACGAGAGGGAATCAATGGGTTTCCTGGTTCTCGGCATCTTCGGGCATGACCAATTTGAGGATGTCGGGAAGATTCCCCTTTGGAGCCATGGGATGTTTTGTCTCTGATGAAATGCGCTGTTTGAGGGTTCGATTATGAAAAACACAAACAAACAGACGAAATAATGCTAAGACACAAAAGGGAAAAAATGAAAGAAATTCTGGATTTGACTACGGTAAGAAAATTGCATTGTTGGATGAGCTGTCAGCCGTTGGAGGATTGCAACAATAACCAAAGTTTCGTTTTTTTGTTTCCAATCTTCGGATTCATATAATTTTTTAAGATGGAAAAAGGCTCTTGTTTACATTTTTCTTTTGGATTCTTCTGTTTTTTATTACTTCTTTAAAAATCAAGCGTCAAGTTAAATTAGTTGATTGAAAAAACATTGTGTGCTTGGATTGGTTGATTCGGGATGAGCCACTCTCCGGTTGCAAGTCCCTGCATCTCGCACACGGCAACACGGGTGCTGCTGGACACTGCTCCTCGGTTCTCCACATGTTCTATGACGTATCCCTCGGTGCTTCACAACTTCCAGCTTCCTCTAACGCAGTATCCTCGGACTTTGCGGCCTGTGAATGTCGTCAGTCAACAGCAACTGCCAGAAATGGACAGCTTGGCACTGTCGTCTGCGCGGTCCTCCCGGTCTCCATCGTCTGCTCGACCAATGGCGCAATCGCCGTCAAAGTCGCTGCGGTCGTCCTCGGCCTTCAACACATCGCCGCTGCCAGTTCGAAAACCCGGGTTTTCAACAGGGATGAAACTTCCAGATTTTTCGCCGGTTTCTGCGCGGTCAAAACCAACGTCCCGATCGCTGCAGGAGTATGCACAGCGCGAAGCCAGTGGACTTCCGTTGCACATGCCTCCGGGTGTCATTCGATCCCTGGATCAGATTCCAAATCCAGCAAATAATGTACAGAACAGTGGCGCGACAGTACCGAATGTGTCTTCTGTATCACTGATGCTTGAGGGCCAGTCGCATTTGCAAGCAGAGGCGCTTTCGTCCATTGCAAAAATCGGCTCCAGATTGTGGACTGTGGTGCTGGCCGGGTGTTCCAACCTTAGTTCCGAGGTTCTGGACAGCATCATCCTTTCATGTCCTAATATTCGAGTGCTCGATGTTTCGCAGTGCGACTTGATCGCCGATGAGTCGATTGGGCTTGTGCTGACCAAGCTCCCATTTCTTGAAGTTCTGAAGGCTGCTTCGTGCTCGCGGGTGACGGGCGCTTCCGTGGCCACAGTCTCCAGCCCCCACATCTCGTCTGTTGACTTTTCGTTTTGCTCGAAACTGGCGCATATCCAGTGGTTGGCAGGCTGCCCGCGACTCGCCGAGCTCGATATTTCAGGTTGCAAGAAGATCGTTACGGAGGAGCTGCTGGCTGTTCTTAGCGCGTCGAGCCAGCTCGTGTCCCTTTCCATGCGGCTTTGCAATCAAGAGGCATTGGGTGTCGAAGCCTTCAAGATGGTCGGCAAGCGAAACCCGCAGCTCGCCCGACTGCACTTGTCCGGTGTTTCTCAGCTGACAGATCCGACAGCGATTGAGATTTTGAAGTCCGCGTGTTCGGAGAGTCTTGTTCATGTCGATCTGTCGGGCTGCAGTGCGATTGGAGACCTCACGTTATATGCACTCGCCGAAACGCAGTGTCGTTCTTTGGAAACGATCGTTTTGTCGGGAACGCGATGCACACACGGTGGCGTGTCGACGGTCTTGAAAAAAGGGGGATCTGGACTGAAGCGCGCAATCGTCACAAACACGCAAGTCACACCGGAAGATGCTAGCACTCTGCGAGAACAGTTCCCGTCCTGCGAGATTGTTCTGGAGATAGCTGTTCCTCTTGTTCGCAAGCAGTTTGCAGCCGCCAAGGTCGAGGACAAGAAGAAGAAGGGCAAGGGCAAGAAAGGCAAGAAGAAGAAGTGACAGCATCAGTCCTGGTAATAATGGTAGGAATGTCCGTTAGCAGTTACTTTTGTATTCATAAACCAAAACAACCTGTTTTTCTTGTAGTTTATTAGGTTTTTATTATCTTCTTTTGTTTTCTGTTCGTAGCCTGTTGACGAGTAACGCAAGTGGAAACTACGACGCACTGTTAAGTCCGAGTTTTTGTCTTGCAAGTTTCACCATTCGTGAAACACGGTCCGCGAGCGGTCCATTGTCGGCAGCGGTTGCCGATTCCGGAGTGTACGGCGGCCGAACGCGGACTTCATCCATGACGAGTATCGAGTCTCCGTCCCACTTGCACTCGAGAGTCTTCGATACGAAATCAAAAATAAGCTGTGCCTCCGCAGAAACGCCGTTTCCGAGGCGCTTCATGCGAGCTTCCGTCGAGCCTAGTAGCAGCTGCTGCGCTCGTTTGGGCTCGGGAGCAGCGGGAAGCTCATAGTCGAGTGACGACAGCGCATTCCAAGCATCCGATTTTACATACGAGACGTGCTGCGACTTGTTCTGCATAAGACCGCCGGCAGGGAAATTCAAGTCCGCGTCTGAAGATGTTGCCGTGATGGAATCGACATTGGATGCAGGCAAGATGCAGACTTGCGACTTGCCAGTTACATAGTCTGTGTTGTGCAAAACGAGAAACTTGTCGTCGCTGGAAAACACAGTTCCGGAAAAATGCGATCTGTCTCTTGTCTTTACAGACACCACAGATCCAACCGACACTGTCATCCCGAATACCTCCCCCCAACGAACAACAACACCCGATGCCTCCCCGCCTGCCGCAAAGCAAAAAAAAAAAAAAAAAGGAAAAGGAAAGGAAAGCAAACGACGAAACAAAAATTTCATACGTGTGCAATATATATATATAAATATATATATATATATAATATAGAGAAAAGCAAAAGAAACGACGGACCCCAGTTGCAAAAACCTGGAAGCATCAAGTACGCAGCATCAAGGACTCGCGACCGTTCAAATTCGCTGAAACTTGGAATTAAAGTCTTGTTCGCTTGGCATTGTGGAAGTCGGAACACACAAAATCTGTATGACAAATTGAAGATGAAGGCCGTGTGCTCGAAATTTCCATACCAGCTTATTGTTGATAGCTCTTGTTGCGTACATCATTACTATTACTGTTATTGTTATTGTTATTGATATTATTGTTATTGATATTGATATTATTGTTGTTTGTTTCTGGTTCGTGCGCAATGGGAGTGTATGGTCTTTCTGCATACTTGAAGAAGAATGCAAGCAGTGTCTTTGACCCCGTCACACTTCCTGCCGAACCGCAGCAGCTGCTTGTAGACTGGAATGGCATCGTGTTTTATCTTATGGAGCAGCATGAAAACAAGCATGCAAAGACCACGCTGGGCATTGAGCCCTTCATTACGAATGTGTTTGGCGGTGATCCAGTGTTTTTGGCAAACGGCATAGTCTCGTTTTTTCAGCCTTTTCTTGACAGAAAACACCAGGTTTCGTGCTATTTGGACGGCCCTCAGCATTCATATGTTGGGTTCCAATTCAAAAAACAGCAAACCATGTTCGATCGCGCATCCGACGAGGTGAATGTTGCAAAGAAAATCTACCAGATCCTGCGATCGGGTCAGATTCCGAAGTCCCAATCAAGGCTGCGTGCTCGCCTGTTTCAGTTGTGCTCAGCGGCAAAGTATCTCGCGAGCGCAACTCTGCGAAAACTTGGAGTGAAGTTCGTGCAGTGTGAAGGAGAGGCTGACATTGAGATTCGCAAAGACTTTGAACGACTGCAGGCATTCGCCGTCATCGGTTTTGATTCAGATTTCGTTATGATGCGGGGCGTTCGCTACATCCCGCTGGACACGGTTTCCTTCAAGAACCAGGCCATTACTGCAAAACTAGTTACCGGAGAAAGAGTTGCGTCGCTTCTTGGAATTGCATATGAACGGCTCCCCGACTTGGCCGCGTTATGTGGGAACGATGCAACGAAGCCCATGATGACTCATTACAAGATCTGGGAACAAATTGGCCTCTTAAGAGGCGACATCGAGGGAATTGCTAATTTCTTGAAAGAGGTTCCCGACCAATTGTTCCTGAATGTGCCAAGAATTTCAAAGTTATTGAGTCGTGATGTGTCGTTTCGCTCGGCAGTATTATGGACTTATGAGTTCTACGGATTCGAGAATCCACAAGGTCTGCACGTGAGCCATCATCCTTCTCCAGAAAAAGGCACTCCTCTTGTGGACAATGTCTTGTTTTCATCTGTCCGACGTCTTCCACAAAAGTGGTTCGCGCATGACCCGTCGCCTGTAACAGTGAGCGAAATGCAAGGACGCGGAAGCGTTCTCTCGGAATTTATGATTCCATTTTGGAAAACGATGGGCGAGTTCAGCGGTTCTCCGAGCGTGGAGTTTTTCTATCGTGTCAAGGAAAAATTTGGCAGTCGCCAGGTTCCGTGTTCTGGAAACAGGTCTGTCGCAGAAACCCTTTTCTCGGAATTGCAAGCGAGTAAGGCTGCACGTCAAAGATTTATGTTCATGTTTTGCACAGCATGGCTAAAGTCTCCTGCGTCCGTCGCAGAGGTCCTGCATCTGAATTTGGTGGGCGAGTTTCGGCATCGGTTTCCTTTTATGTCGGACGAAAGATTTCTATCATTTTGCGCGTTCTCCTGTCTACTGCTGTCCCTGAACATTGTCTGCAAGACGTTTTCGTTTTCAATTTCTCGTCAAGAAGTAGAAATCATGTTGTTTGTTCTCGCACTTGGGGTTTGGAGACACCCCGTTTCTTTGGACTCGTCATCGGCGTTGAAAGACATTCCGAAGGGCGCTGGTGACATGTATGCAAGATCCTTCTTCTTGACGTCAGCTTTGCGGTCTCTTCTTTCGCTGCACTCGGAATTGGAAGACGAGATTGTTGAGGGGGAGCAATCTATTGCGGATGAAAGTCCGAACTTCAACTTGCTTGCGTGCTTGCTTGTTGAAAGTTACCAGGGAACGAATAGGACAATTCCTGCGGAATTCTCTTTGCTCCGGATGTCTTGTTCCCAATTCGTGGACAGGCTGTGTTTTCTGTCCCGGGAGCAGTTGGATTACGATATCCTGCCCATCCCGTTTGCCGAAACAGAAGTTGATGTTGACGAGTCGGAAGCTGCTGCTGTTGACAGTCTGGATGAAGCGTTTGCATCAGTGCTCGTGTTTGACGACGACGACAATGAGAACAACCAGAACGACGGGATGTTTGGAGACAATCAGTTTTCTCCAGAGGACGACGATGATGCAATTCTTGAGAATCCCAATCCAAAACCGGAGATTGTTGTCCATCTGCATCAGCCAAAGATTTCAGCGACACAGCTGCCGGTGGCCACGCCTGGTGTTCTTCCGATCCATTCGTTCAAGGATTCTCTGCTGAAAGAAATCGAAGCTCGTCGAGTCGTCTGCATTCAGGGAGAGACAGGGTGTGGAAAATCGACGGGGGTTCCAATCTTTTTGTACAACAGCTCTCCAAAGAATCGAATACTTGTGACACAGCCTCGTCGTCTTGCTGCGCGCTCTCTTGCTTCTCATGTTGCCACGTTGGTGGGAACGAAACTTGGGGATGCGGTCGGCTACCGTGTCGGTTCTGACGCGCTTGTATCAAGGAACACTCGACTGCAATACGTCACCACAGGATACCTGGTTTCATGGCTGATGCATTATCCAGAACAGCTGTTTTCATTTTCTCACATTGTCCTGGATGAAGTGCATGAGAGATCCGCCGACAGCGACTTTTTGTCGTTGATTATCAAAACGATTTGTTCAAGTCAGTCTGGCAAGGACCAACCTTTTCAAACGAAGATCATCATTATGTCGGCAACAATCCAAGCAGAGCTGTTTTCTTCTTATTTTTCGTTTATGGACCGCACTCCATCTCAGCCGGTGTTTGTTGGCGCTCGGCGGTATCCCGTGCAAGAATGCTTTCTGGAGGACTTTGACCCGCTAATCCAGAGTGATGATCGTGCTTCCAAGTCGTATGTAAGGTTAGTCCAAAAGTTTAGAAATCTTGTGAAACGACCGGGCTCTTTTCAGGTTGACCAAGAAATCGTGTCGTTGTCACTCGAGTTGATATGTGCTCTCATTCGGAGTATCCACAAACTTGGAATATGCATTTTGGTTTTCCTTCCGGGAGCGCAGGAAATACAGGAAATGGAGACGTTACTCCGTCAGATTTTCGACGATGATCACACGAAGATCAACGTTTTGCATTCCCTTTGTGCGGATGATGAACAGTCAGATGCACTGCGATCACTTTCCGAGATCGAGGCCGAAACAGGGATTATGCCGTGCAAAATTGTGCTTTCTACAAACATTGCAGAGACATCTTTAACGATTCCTGATGTTACGGTGGTCGTGGACTCGGGGCTTGCTCGCCAAATTGTGTATGACGGTTCGTCCGGCAATCAGTTGCTGAAGACGGTGTTCATTAGCAGGGCATCAGCACATCAGCGAACTGGTAGAACAGGCCGCCTCGCCCCAGGTACTGTGTATCGAGCGTACACAAAGTCGTTCATGGGCTTGATTCCACCGTTCGACGATCCGGAAGTGTTGCGAATGCCGCTGGAGAAACTGGTTCTTGACTGCTTTACTTATCTTGCACCATTTGGAAATCCGCTTAGTTTGCTGATGAATTTACTTCAGCCCCCTTCCTGGTCGTCCCTCCAAGAGGCACTCGTCCGCTTACGCCTCAGGGGTGCCATGACAGGGTCTTCTTCCGAAAATGATTCAAATGTCAAATTGACGCGACTGGGCTTGCTAGCGTCCTCCTTATCGAGCGTAGGTTGCGATGTTGATTGTGCATATTTAATCCTGATGGGACTTTCGACAGGGTTTATTGCGGATGCGATTATTTTAGTCGCCTGCATTCGAAGCGAGAGGGATCTGTTCCTTCAACCGTCCTTGCTGTTCTTGAAGAAGTTCAGCGATTATTCTCGAAAAGTGTTGGCCAACTTTGATCATCGATATCGATTTGACCATGGTCGGCAGTCCGAACTTCTTTCGTTACGCGATTTGTACTTGGAGTGGTTGGCCCATGGGTCTCACGATCACTGGGCTGTTGCAAACGGCGCCTCTTTCCGTTCGTTGAAAGCTCTGGACCATGTTGTTGAGAGTCTTGCATCCACGCTCCATTCGTCACTGTTTGCATCACGCGGAGCGCACCAATCGGATGCTTTTGCCGGGCTCCATTTCGTCAATTCGACCTGGAAAGATTCCATATGTGCTTCGCTCCGTTTGCTTTCCAATCGAAAATCGCGTTTTAGTGGTCATTCTTTGTTCATCCCCGCTTCGAAGATACCAACTGCTGCAATGTCGACGAAGCTGGTCTTTTGCGAAGACTCTTCTTTTTTGAGTGTGATGTTCGGGATGTGCTTTCATCAATCCTATCTGTTTTCAGGAACGTCCAAAGCGATTGGAACCGTTGCAAAGCGCTTTGTAGCGGTCCACGCCTTGCGCTTCCCGCAAGCGCCCTCGCTTGCCGCTTCGGCGATCCGAAAGCGCGTGGTTCGATTCCAGGGCGTGTCGCCGTTCGTTCGACAGAATCCGGAGTTTGTCGAGAAGACGCTTGCGTCTATGGGATTCCACGTAGAAAAAGTGCTTGTGGATGACAAGGCGCTGTTGGTTCTGTTCGGTTCCGCAGCTGATGCAGATGCATCGAAAGCTGTTGGCGTTGGAGCACGGTTGGACGATTGCATTGGTGACATTAAGCGCCTGTCGCAGCTTTCCCACAAGGCAGTGTGCTACTTGCCGAAAACGGTAGACTCGCAAGCCTTCCGCACTTCACACTCCGTCGTTGCTGCGGCCGAAGATGCTGATGGCGACAATGCTCTTGAAGATTTGAAGACTGATAAGGCATCCTTGACTACCATGTTGGATTCCCAGGCAGAGAAATTGGGAAATCTTGAGTGTGAGTGCGTGGTTCGCTGGCGGTGGACGCAGTCTCCTGCCATCAATGCTCGCACGAACTGGAGGTCCCCTATCGGCTTGTTGTGTTCGCATCACGCGGAGGCCACACTGTATGCTGTTTCTGCAACAGTCCACCTTTACCAACCGCTTCAAGGCCCTACTATGGGATTTATTTCAACGTTCGCACTGCTTCCCGCAAATCCACGTGGACTGACTCCTTTGATACTGTCTGCGCTAGTTCCAAAAGAATATCAGACGAAATTCCAGGTTGTAATAGACGACGATTACGGTCTCGATCGCTCCTTTAGCAAATGCGAAATTAGTGATGATGATGATGATGATGATGATAATGATAATGATAATGACGATTTTCCGGTAGGGAATTCAGCTTCTCGCGATCCTCAGTTTGAAAAGAATTCTGTTCAAGTGTTTGTTTCTCGCGACATGCGCACTGTTTTTGCGATGCGCACCTCCAAAATGATATTCAATTTCCATCAGTCGGTGGATTTCAATGCTTATTTATCTGACATCAATGTCATTCGCAAGGTTGTATCGGAGCTCTTCAATCCAGATGCGGTTGCGGTATGCGGTTCGTTTTCTGCATCCTTTTCGGAATTTTTGGCCAAGTACACTGCAATATTGACGCCTCCCCACGATCCACGCCTTGAGAAGGGGGCTTATTGGATTCATCTCGAGTTTGAGGACTTTGATCGCTGTTTTCTGCCACCGCTTTTGATAGCGAAACAAAAGGCACAACACCCCAAATCCGCTGTTTCATCTGTACTTCCGCAGTCTCTCTCTGCTTCAGTGGACGTCGGCTCCAATTGTGGTGACCCACAGAGTCAGGAGGCCATTGCGGCAGCATTGGCGAGTGTCGGCACCATGCGCCCATTCATCACGCTGTCTCCGTATTGGGACTTTCTGCACGACAAGTTGTCTGCGACCGATACCGCGTCTGTCTTGACTCTTCATAGTGACTGTGAAGAGAAGTTACGACAGCACTATCCCGGGCTCGCCCCGGGGATGGCTGATGCCTGCTTCGCGAATTGGCTTTCGCTCTTGCGCCCTACTGTGGTTTTGAAAGTCTTTTATGCGTTTCACAGCGGAGCCAATGTGACGATCACCAGGAAACGGTTGCCAGGTTTCGCCTACGGTATTAGTCGATATGAGTTTTTGCTTCAGAATCGACGACTGGAATCGCTGAAGTTTCAAATTGCGACGTTTACTCGTTTGGTGGAGCAGGCTAGCAATCTCGAATACGAACTGTTCATGTTGAACTCCAGCATCTTTCTTCAGCTCATTTCTGTATACGGCGGAGTGTCCGGGTCTGGTGGTGCACCAGTGCGGCATTTTGATGTTTCCAGTTACTTCAAAATTCCCGTGAAGCAGTTCAAGGTCGTGATTCAACAGTATCGTGTACCGGACGACATTGCGCTCGACAAAACCGAGACCGATTTCATCAACGTGGTCCCCACGGAGGTGTCCCCGATTGCCTTATCTGCACTGATGATCATGCACAATCAATCGGGAGCAGAGCTTATCTTGTCGTATACCGCGCAAGGCTGGGATGTTTCGGTCAATCTGCTGATGCTCTGTCTGGGTGACGTGGTTCCAGATAGTTTCCACTCCCGACTTTTCAGCTCTCATTTCAGAGATCAATTAGCGGCTACTCGACGAGAAAGAGCTCCTCTGCCACTTCACGTTCCAAAAATGAGGAAGGGACGGCGAGAGTCACGGGATCCAGTCAGCAGCCCGTCAGCCGTAAGCGGAAGCAGGACGGGGCGGCCTGCCAAATGACGAAATAAGGATAAAACAAAAAAAGAGAGGAAGAAAAGAAAGGCGCAGTGGATGCTGCAGTGTCTTTTTTTGTTCTTCTTCAAGGCTGTTCTGACCGCTTCTTCATCGTCTCCCTCGACCAAGCGTATCGCGATCCAACTGCCGTGAGATGCGCAGCTTGGATTTTTACAGTTTCCAGGTGCGTTTCGCCCAGTGCATATAAAAATTGTATCTTTTCGGTGTCTGTTTCATGCATGTTTTCCCGAAACTCTGCTCGTGTCCGGTGCACAATGAACTGTCGACGATTTTCCGTTGGCATGTGCTGCCCAGCGCGTATCAACGACCGATAAAGACCAATGATGTGCTGCTTCATCATCCTCCCGTGTGTGACTGTGCGTTTCTGCGAGTGTGCGAGTGTGCAAATGACCGACTGTCGATGGTTCTGATACGGAAACGCCACCGCAACGTCAAGATTGGACGCACGAAATCGAATGAGCTGTTGGGCAAACGAAAGAAAGCGAAAACTCAAACACCGGCTTTTTTTCTATTTGTCTACACTTGTCGACTTCCAAGTTCGCGACCAGTTGCCAGATCAAAAGCGAAGCTACTGTAGTGCGTACGATCGAACGGAGACTGATCATCCGCGAGTATTGGATGTCTGCGGTCTTTGGTTCGTTCGTTCCCAACGTTCGCGTGGGCACGGAGAAGTGTTGACTTGTCAGCAGCAACCAGTGACAAGAAAAAAAAAAAGATATTGTGTGAGATGCCGCTGGAGAACTCAGGTGCCTTCCGGCTATTCACTACGGGCATATGTTGCGTTGGGCTTGCCTACGGCGTGCTATTGGCGGACTATGGCGACAAGGAACATGTCTTTTCTCCAGTATGTCTTGTTTACCATTTCTTCTTCTTCTTCTTCTTCTTCTTCTTCTTCTTCTTCTTCTTCTACTTGTCTTGTTCGTTGTCAGTGGAATGGTGGCCTAACAGCTTGAGTGTTTGACACGCTGTAGTTTCGCAGATGGGTTTCGGCTCGGAAACGCGAGCTGTCCGAGGCGGTCACGCGACACAACCAGTCTGCAAGTGCGATTGGCAAGGTTGGCAAGGATGCTTGAGCTTGTTTATTGTGTAATAGAGAAACGAATGTACATTTTTTAGTTTAAAAAAATAATGATAATAATGATAATAACTGGAAATTTAAGAAACCGTGTTGTTGCATTTCTTCTTAATATCACCCTCCATCCCAAACGTCTGGTGGATGATGTGGTATCATCAGATAGTATGACCGAGATGGCAGCCGTCGGCATTGCTGTTGAATGAAGGCCGGCCTTTTCGCACTGCAGATTGCTGTTACCGGTTTTTGTTGCTGTTGTTGCTGTTGTTGCGGAGTAAGTGTGCAGGTCGAGGCCCAATGGAACACTGTCGAATTGTAAAAGCCACTTTACGCAGAAAATCTCTCTGAGGCACAGCATGCGAGCCGAATGTCAGGAGAGATTTGGGTTGGAGGGTAAAAAAATACTTATAAATGGATGTTTTACATCAATTAAAGGAATCGACTGGTTCCGGGAGCTTACTGAAATGTTAACAGGAAAAAAAAGATGCTATTCCAAGCACTATGCGACGAATACCATACACACACATCCACAAGCACATACATACATACACACAGAACAAAGCAAGCAAATTAAAAGGCAAAACAAGCTAACAAATGTACTTTTTCAAGACGATTGCCTGCGCAACGGACCACTGATACTTTCGGGCATGCTCTCGAATCACAAACGGTAAGTCGCGACGCTCACACAGAGAGAATCCTCGGTCTCTGAGGGCCTGGACGACCGCATCCGACGTTTCAACTGCATGACCTTGTTCGTCATAAAATCCTCCCATCCATTCTCGCTTCGGCGTGAACTGCTCAAGCCAGGTGAACGGTGAGGTCAGGACAAGCACGCCTCCAGGGGCCACCAATGCAGCCAAGCGATCAAGCATCATACCGGGCGAATGTACCCGGTCGACGAGGTTTGCAGCCAACAATGCATTCACAGTACCTCCGATATCCTTGGGGTCCAGCAGACAGGCATCGCCTTGTTGGAAATGCACTGTCCGCGAAGCGTCCGCCAGCGCCGACTTGAGATCATCGTCCAGTTCGCGGCTAATCGAGGTTGCGATTTCGCCTTGTTCAATTCGTCGGAAAGAGGCGGAACGAGATTGCAATACCTGCTGACACGCTTTCACAAATGCGTGAGAATAGTCAATTCCAATCGAATGACCAAAGTATCGCGCCATTTCAAGAGTGGAGCGGCCAACCGCACAGCCAAGATCCAAAGCGCGAAGATCTGCGGTGTCCACACCAGTGTGCTCTCCATACTTCACAAACATTTGCACAAGAAGATCGCCGCAGCGCTTGGGAAACTGCAAGGCACTTTTCGGCCCGAATGGATACGGCATAATGTCATCGTCTGATCCATAATGGAACAACATGTACTCATCTACAAGCTTCTGTGTTTCGTAGATATTCTCGTCTTGTTCCTTGGTGCTCTGAGACATTTCGGTTGCAGCATTCAGTCGCCCCGTCTCCACTTCCTGCGCAGTCATTTCACGAGCAATGCGGAAGCCAGCATGTTGATGAAAATGGCGTCGGAAAGCATACCGTGCATACCCAGACGCTTCATTTCCGGTGGATACCCAGCTGCCTCCAACAATGATATTGTGTTTTCCGTCAAAGCACGGAGTAGAGAAGTCCTCGTACAGCTCATGCGTCCGGAAACCGGGGAACGGCTGATTGTCTGTTTCCGTCCAGCACCAAACATTTCCAAACACGTCGTACACTCCATGTTCGGTGGGAGCATGCATGTTCACAGGAGTGGATGATGTATATCGCACCATGAAATTGGCATCAAAGTTTGCTTGACAAGAAACGTCAGAAAGCGCACCTCTGGAGACGGGAAGTTTCGAGATCGGTCGCATTGCATGGTGCTCTGCCTCGGTGATGAGGCGGAAGTCGCTGGCCGGATTCTCAACGCTGGTTCGCCACTTCGCATACGCAGATGCTTCCAGATAGTTGACTTCGACGGGCCACGTCAATGGCAGATCAATTTCATCCCACATTAAGCGCAGCTTGAAACCAGTTTCCGCGTCCACAGACGGTACCCAGAATAATGGATGGCAAGACTTGTTGGAGGAACTCTTGAACTGGACCCAACCCCAGCCTTCGGATGTCCAATACCCAGGATCTTGGTACCCACCCGCATTCACAAATTCCAGAAACTCGGCATTTGTGATGTAGAACTGGGACACAAGAAAAGGCCGGATGGATTCTATGCGAGTTCCGTATTCGACGTCCCACCCATACAACGGGAAGGAATAGTCCTTTCCGAGCCGAACGACTTGTCCAGGAATCCTGACCAGCTGATTTCGCAGCGGTTGCTGCGAGTCGTCCGGGCTCTTGGACGATGGGCCATATTTTGCCCACGCCGGCCGTTTGACGCAGTGGATCGGCAACTGGCGAATGAGAACGGAAGACGTCTCGTAGTGAATCCGCTCGTGCTCCATTCCCATCATGACCACCCATTCCTTTGAATCCCATCGCACAGGCTTCTTCCAGTCAAATGACTCGATCTGCGCAATGACCATCTCGCGCACAGTGTCGCGATACTTCCAAACAGACGATGCGGGGACTCTATCGAGCTTTGTGTCCTGCGTCAAGTCATCCCACGACATTTCGTCCACCCCGACCTCAAAATCACGTTCATACTGCTCGTTGATCGGCGCCGCAAGACATCCCGCTCGGCGGAACTTCACTGCATAAAACACCGCAGTGTGGCCAAGATAAAAGATGAGCTTACGACGAAGCCGATCGGGCTGCATGTACAGAACATCATCCGATGCAAGCGTTCGGAAGAGATCTTCGTACAGGTCGTATGTGTTCAGGAAATACGCCTTGACGTTGTCGCAGCTGAGCTGATTCAAGTCCAGTCCGGGGAGAGACAACTGCTTCATAGCGACGGAGAGAGTAAATCCGTTTGTTTGGCCGAGTACAAAGCAATCAAGTATGAGAGGTGAGAGTGGGAGATAAGAACGGGAGGGGAACAAAGATAGAAAAATAATGACTATAAACTAAAATATAATCAAAAATGTTGTTAAAAAAGATTTTAAAAAATGGGGAAAATTTTGGTAAAAATGGAAACAAACATGAGGAAATGAGCGGAGTCAAAGTGGAGCAATTCGGAAGGAAAATTCAGCGATTTTCACGAGTTGCCGCAATTAAAACGAAATAAAATAGCGCCGCAATGTTTTTTGAAGTCTGCTGGCGGAGGGAATCGGAGGAAAAGCGTGCAATCTCTGCAAATCTGCACCAACAAATCTTTTTTTCCTTTTATGCCTGCAGTTTGCACGCATCGGGCATCGGGGGCGTCGGGCATTGGAGGATGAGGATCCGGGCCGTGATCGGGGCATTTTGGGGGCATTTTGGGAAAGAGCATGAGTCCATATGAGCAAGTCGTCTACAGCAGATGAGACACAAACGGACTGTTTTTCCAGCTGCTGTACAAGCAAAACACGCAGTATGAAAGTCTCGTAGGCTCTGGGCGTTTTGCACGGCTAGTATTCTTTCGTTTGTGTCCCTCATCCATGCATCTCTCTCTCTCTCTCTCTGTCTCTCTCTCTGTCTCTCTCTCTCTCTCTCTCTCTTACACAGACACAGACACAGACACAGACACACGGGGGCGGCCACGTAGGAAAGTGACAATAGTGGTCATCGAAGAGTCTATGTGATGACGGAGGAGGCTTCTGTGGCATTCGTCGAGGTGCGGATCATGCTCTATCGATCCTCGGATGTGTCGTGGGACGAGCTCTTCATGCTCGATGCTTCTGGCGAAGTGCAGCGAGAATGTATTGTGGATCTGTACGCAGATGAAGAACGGAATTTGTACCGGCTTGTTGGATACCTGCGCGACACTCTCGTGTTGCATCTTCCAATCCGATCTCCCACCGACGCGCTGGACTATGTTGCTTCGACCGGCACGTTTCATCAGTTCTTAAACGCATTTCACATCAAACAGATGCCAAACGTGCTGACGGATCTTTCCGCATTCCTGCACGACGATGTTGTGGCCTATGGTTTCTTGTTTCCAACTGCAGAGTCTGCGGCTGCGTTTGAGAGGATCTTGAAAAATTGTTGTAGCAAAGTGGATCGGTTGGCGCAAACACAGCAATCCGCAGTTCCGGCGGATATCGGTGAGGCACCGTCCAGATCAAGATCACGATCCGTCCGTTGTGGGTCCCTCGCATCGACGACCGCTGATCCCGAAAGTGCTGCGAAGCCACAGGTAAGAAGCGACCAAAAGGACGCTTCATTGTCGAATAGGTGTCCAACGCAGGATGCGACTGAGCCCCCGCGTCTGTACGTAGCTTCCTTTCCTGGGTGGGACGCTTTGGACAAGGCCTCGTTGACAGCGACCCACGAGGATGCATGGGAAGACGAGACCGTCTCGGCTGTCTTCGTCGAAGACGCAGTGCGTCTCGACGCTGCGTCAAGCTTGGCTTCTTCCGTGGTTGTTGCCGGTCCGGCGACGGCGGAGCCGGAATGCACATCTTCCTCGCATGTTACGACACCAGAATCGATCTCAACGTCTGAAACGCCACGGATCTCGACTGCAGAATTGGTCCCTCCCGACGACTCGTCGCTGTGTCCTCCCGAGGATGAGGGATACACATCGCAACCGCAACCGCAACCGCAACCGGCGGACGCCGTCACCGTGCAAGCCTCGGAAGATGCACTGGCCCAGCGACAGGACGACCGTACGGAACCGGAGATCACAACTGCAGACGCAGCAGCGCAGGCTTCGCCGGAGGCAACAGAAGAATATGAGCAAGGCGACGATCGTCAGGATGCAGAGACGCAGAGTGCACAGTCAGATCGTCCGAATGAAACCACTGATTCAGCCGGTTCTCACTCTGTGGGTGACTCTGTGGCAGCAGAACCTGAATTGGAAAATGTACAAAATGCGCCGCAGAATGACAGAGCCGAGGCATCCTCGCATTCCTCGTCCGCTCAGCCGCAGCAAGAAGAATCACAGGATAGCAGCCGCTTGCAAAAATTCAAGCGTCGTATGGAAGCATTTACCACAGGCAGGGAAAGTGTGCTGACTGTGTTCTCCGATTCGGATGTTCTTGTGCTGCAGACTGGAAATCAAAAGGGATTCGTTTCGTCCTCCGGCAGTCCAACCAGCCGCCGGGCTCATGAAATCGTCGTCCAGGAAGTTGAGACCTCTCACGTGGATTCTTTGCGGGAAGCATCTGCAATGCCAGACCCGTCATGGATGTCTACTTTGCAGACAATTCGCGATGGTTCAGTTCTCCGGAAGGTTTTGAAGCCCAAAGATTCCTTGGTTTTTGTTCCTCTGCATTATTTGAAGGCCCCTCCTCCGAAGCACTCTGCAAACCTCATGTCGTCTCCAGCCGCGTCCCTGAACACCAAAACAGTCTCGGATGCAGAAATTGGTTGGAGAAGACAGCGCAAGGACATAGTGGATTCTAAGGATGGCGTGAACGATGAGCTGCGCACAATGTTCTACTCGGAATTAGAGGGTATGCGTGAATCGTTGTTATCCGATTTCCGTGCCGAATTACACGCCACACGTTCCGATTTACTGCGGCTTATCACATCCCGCTCGACGGCGGGCGTCTCCTAGCCAGTGTGAGGGAGTGCGGATTTGAGTGTGCGTGTGCATATGAGTTCATGAATGGGTGCACGGAAAGAAGATGAAAGCACATCTGTACATATTGTTTACTTTCAAAAAAAGAATTTTTTTTAAAAAAAAAGGAGAGCAACAAAGGGCGCGGCGGCAAAACGCGAGTCATGTGACTGTGTGCCGTCTGGGCCTAGGAATTGACAGTACTTGATTCTTCATCAAATATGACCTCATCGTCAGACTTCGGGACAACCTGGAAGTTTGTCGATGCATATTGCATAATAAACGCCATTATACGGGAAATCTCTGCATCAACGCAGCCAATTGTTTTGAGGACGGGAACGTAGGTGGTTGCAATGAAACGGCACATCTTGGGAAACTGCCTCGGAAAACGCTCCGACATTGGTCTTCCGACAAGAGTAAGAAACCTGTCCAGCAGCAAAGAAGAAATTCTGGTCGGCACCGCGTTAAGCGTCGCCGCAAGCCACATATACGCATCCTCCAATCCAAAGGGGTGCACGGCCGGTTTGCCACTTCGGGAGCCATAGTTGATGTCATACAACGGCGTTCGCATAATGGCGAATAAAAATGACACGTATGCCTTCATGCGGAGAGTGTACTCTGCTTCTGTCTCCCATCTGGTATTACCTTCCTTCTTGACATAGCCGCATGCTCCAAGATACGCCGCTTCACTGGCGAAGTCCTTCTTCCGGTACAGCTTGGGGATGGATGGCGGGCAAACTTGGTTGAGCAAATGCAACGTAACTGGAGCGAGGTCCGGAATTTCGAAAGAGACACGGCAAAACACCAAACCCAGGGCAAACGACAACTTGTCATCCTTGAGAGCATACGCCACCGACTGGTCAATCAATGTGGCGGCAACAAGACACAATGAAAAATCATAGCCTTCTTCGTTTCCCGGACGGTTCAGTTCATTGAGGCCCGACACCACTTGCTCGGCAGCGGCCTTGCACTTGGAGCGCGAAGCGGTGACTGTGTTGAGAATCCCTCGAAACAGTCGACGCACACTCTTGACCGTCTCCTTAAATTGCGGTTCATTCTGCTTGTCGAGGATCGCGAGGTATGTCTGGTACCGATGATTCACAGCTCGCTTTCTCTCCTCCATCAAGCGCTCATGAAATGGCGTATCAGGTGAATCCACACTGCGGCTGCTTGGCATTTCCACGGTTGCAGAGCTTGCCAGGTGCGGTACTGCAGGAGCAGCTGTAGCAATCGGAGCGGCAGCAAGAGGAGGAGGATTATTTTGGGCATTTGATTCTTGCAATTCCGCAGGAATTTGGGATTTCTGCAGGGCTTCCTGCTGTTTCAAAGTATCCTGCGCTTGCCTCTGCGCGGTTTCTTGCCGCAGTTTCTCTTCTTCGACTTGCAAGCGTTTGAAAACTTGCTGGGCTTCCTTTCCAAGGGTATTCAGCAAAACACCAAGCGGATCCACAGGTCGTCTGCATCGTCATCATCGGGAAACTCAAAAAGAAAAGAAAAGAAAAGAAAAAAAGAACAACATGAGAAAAACACACAACCGAGAAGAAGAAGAAGAAGGGAAAAACCGGTGAAGAGGAGAACGGCGGAAAGGGGAGCATTCAGATAGCGTTACATAGGAAGTTACAAGAGAAAAAAAAAATCTACTTGACACATACGGAGAAACTTCGTAACTAAAAGACGATGACGAAGTGCGGCGAACCTGTGCATTGTTCGCAAGGAGAAACGCCGACATGCATTCCTCCGACTGCGTTGTCAACAACGTACGCACATCTTCTCTGTACTTTGACTTTAGCGAATGATAGTCGCCAGATTCGGACATGGTTTTTACTGTGCAGTGAAGCCCGTGCGTGCGTGTGTGCGTGCACTTTAGGGGGAAAAATCCAACAGCAAAACGCGATGGAACGCGAAAAATGAGAGCGAATATGCGCGGCTTTCTATTTTTTCTTTTATTCTTTTGGACACACACAAAAACAGGAAAAAGCCACTCTTAACTGGCTTGTGTCCTAGTATCACTTTTGCTTGCATCAAGAGGCAGTCTCAACTGGAAGTCAAACTTGACCAAGCCAAAAGCAACCCAATAATAACACAATATTAACCAAAGCAAAACCAAAAAAACCCGCGGGCTTGCAGCAACCTGCAAGGAACGACGAAAGGGAAAAAACAGACTGGCGGAATTCCTCGCTTCCGCGTGCACCGTCTGAGCCGAGCCCATTCTTTTTATATTTCCCTCTACATATACATATACATGTCTTTTCTCTCTTTCTTTTCACATTTTCCTTTTTCCTTTTCCCTTTTCCTTTTCCTTTTTCCTTCTTCCTTTTCCTTCCTTTTTTTCTTCTTCAATTGATTTGATTTCTTCTTCTTTTGTCCCTTGTTTGTTCCTCCGTTTGCCATTTTGGTCCAAGAAATGGGGTCTCTGTTTTCTTCGGCGGCTCTGCGGCTGCTCTTGCTGGTTTCGGCGGTGGCGGCGGTGGCGATGGCCCAGGTCCAGCTGACTCCGGGACAAATGTCGTTCGTTACCATTGTGCAGAAGGGTGGCCAGTGCAACGCATGCACGTTCCTGACAGCACCTGTCTCGCTGACCGACGGCAACTTTGTTGCAATTTCGATCATCAACTTCTACGGAGACGCCGATGCGACAATCACGAACCCTGCGGGCAGCTCGTGGACACTGTCTTCTCCGACTTCTGAAGTGCTTGTGGTGAAGTTTGGCGATCCCAAGTTCCAGAATAATGCAGTGATGAACATCACCGTGACGCCGTACCCTCCTGGCGCCGAAGTTTGGTTTTCTGTGTTGTATTACTATTCGCAGGCGACATATGCGAATGCCATTTCGCTGGTTCCTGGACTGCCCTTGATTTTCAGCACCCCCAGCGCACAGTACGTTGATTACGTTTTTGTGCCGGACGCTGCCAACAAGTCCCTGTCGTTCTCACTGACTCGGTTAAATGGAGATCCGGATTTGTACGTTGGCATCCAGAACCCGCCAACTCGCCGCGGAAACGCGCGCTGGAGCTTGACCTCGTCCTCTTCGGAGTTCCTGTACATCAACCACATCACAGATCCTCTGTTTGTTGTTGGCTCTACGTACTATACGTCGGTCTACGGATACAACTCAGCTGGTACCACGTACTCCCTCACGGCATCTGTCGAAGACCAAGGTCATTTGACGACGTTGTTGGAGCGATTCCCGCACGAAGAGGTGGTCAAAGCTGGATTATACCGCTACTTCTACGTCTACGCGCCCCGTGATACCGCGGTTCGCATCACCGTGGAGACTGTTTCTGCGTCCGGAGATCCCGATTTGTACGTGTCAGTTCCTCAGCAGACGTCGTGCAAATGCACTCCTCTTCCTGGTCCAGGTGCTGCCAACTACTACTCTGCATCCTCTCGCTTTGATTATGTGAACATTCCCGCGAACGATGCACCGCGCGTGGCCTCTGGCTGCGACAATCTGTGCATCGGTGTTAGAGCATTTGGTACTTCAGATGCGACGTTCCGAATCACGTATGTCGCACAGGGAGATCCAGTGATCCTAGAGGATGGAGACTCGGTCATCACAACGGTGGCTCCAAATGCCCCTCTGTTCTATGTATTTGAGAAGAACGATCCGGTTCCGGGTTTGACCTTTGAAGCGCAGGATATGGGAGGAAAATGCAGTTTGTTTGTGAACTTCCAATCCCCGAACCCGTCTGCACAGAAGGCCGACTGGACTGGAAACTATACTGGATTTGGCTCGAAGGTTTTCATTCCTCAGGGCTCGCTTGCCGGAGTTTACTACGTCGGTGTTTACCAATGGACTGGTTTTGCAGGAGACAATTCTACTTGCTTGCTGACGTCGTACACTTCACAACAATCAGAGCTTTTGGTCGACAGTGTGGTGTTGTATGGCAAGACTGTTATTGAAGGAGCTTATCGGTACTTTGATTTCCAGGTTTCCGATCCTCGTTTTGATGTCATCGTCTCCATTTCGCCTCTTGCCGGCACCGACGCTGATTTGTATGGTGCATACGGTTTCCGCCCTTCATCGACGAACTACACGTTCAAATCGACGCGCCTTGGAACGGACCAGTTCTTGGTGAATGCTTCTGATCCATCGACCTTCCAACTCGGAACACTGCACATTGCAGTTTTCGGATGGCTGCAGTCGACGTTCTCGATCGTCGCTTACACTGCGAACAACTCGGTTACGCTTTCACCCGGATTTGTTCAGGCAGGCAATGTTGGTCGCAAGCGATACAATTTTTACAACATCTTCAATTCTATTGCGGGAGGCAATATGTTCATTTCTCTGGTTTCCGTGGGAACTGGAGATGCTGATTTGTATGCAGGATTTGGCTCTTCGTATGCCCGGCCGGATGCATCGCACAACCAGTTTGCGTCTTCCCACAGTGGTGGCGATTTCATTGTCATTCGCGGAACCAGTGTTGGAAATTACTACATCAGTGTTTTTGGATTTTCAGCAGCGGACTACCGTATTGTGGCTTCCGTCGAGGGTTCCGGAAAGCCTGGGTTGCTTGAAGTTGCGGAGGGAACTGCCACGTCGATGGCGTTGGATCCTGGCATGGGCTTCGATGTGCTTGGCTTTTTGGATGACCAGAGGGACATGGTGATTTCGGTTACCCCTCTTGAAGGAACGTTGTCGACGTTTGTCAAGTTTGGCAGCCGCGCTACCAATATGCCCGGAGGTTCCAATGCAAAGTCCACTGATCCTTATCCTGGAAACATGTTGTATCTGCCTACTTCCGCGCCGTACTTCAGCGCAGGAATGGTATTTTCGAACATCCAGAACACGGGGACTCATCGTGCATTCTTCCAGATCAATTATCTGCAACCTCCGTCTGCCGCCGGCTTGACTGATGGCACAATCCTCAACCTTGAGGACGGATACCCGACGATGCTGACTCTGCAGGACGCCTCCAAGGCAATTTTGGGACGGTTTTACATCACTCCGCCTGCAACAGATGCGTATCCGTTTACAGGCCGATTCTTGTCCATCTCCGTTCCGTTCTACTCTGGTATGGGCAATGTATCTGTTTCTCTCTCCTCGACGTTTGCAAAGGTTTTGCATTCGGTTTCCGGCCCTGGAAACCACCGCATCTTTGTGCCGTACGATACCATTTTCACGGCAGGTCAGTACTGGGCAATCAACGTGTATATCCGTGTGACGGTGTACGCTCCGGGTGCCACCTTTGCCCTCCAGGTAGCAAGCGACGATGGTATCCGACGTCTGACTCGCGGAACTGCATTCTTCTCCGAACTCGGGCCGTTGCCGACCTTGAAGAACCACTTTTCGACTCCCATGCCTGGTGACTTGCCGTCGACCGCCTTGATTCTGTTCTCCTGCACGAATGATCCCGCCCCCGTGTTTTCTGCTGGAGAAGGCGCATCACCACAAGCACTTTCCAATGTCCAGTTGTCGCAGTCTTCGACGGAAAATCCGTTTGTGACGTTCTTGGATTATCAGAATTCTGCGGTTTGCGGTTCGCATTGCTATGTGTACCTGACGGTGAACTCCACGCTGACCAACTTCACGTATGGAATGATGCGCATCGACCAAGACGAACCTTCTTTACACGGATTGAGTGTGTATCAGAATGGTCTCGTTCAGCAGCGAACTGTTCTGCTCAAGGCAGATATCCAACAGGAAGTCACGGCAGACTACGCATTCTTTGCCGTCCCGTCGTTTTCCCTGCAAAATGGGGAAGTTGTTCGGACGAACGTGTACTCCTCTTGTGCTTGCGAGCGACATGCCATCATGTCAACTCCTTATCAGCCTGCCACTGCCTATTCCGCGGACAGCAGCTTCGTGTACTACTCGTTTAATCTTCCTTCTGATGGAGTCTACTCGTTCTGCGTCGTGGCTCGCGCGCAGACTGCTGGCACTGAACGGGCGTATGTCCCACTGAAGGACATTTTAGTTGCCGCTGCGACGACGGTCGTCACTCAGGATAGTCCGGTGTTTCCGAATATTCAATTTGGCAGTTCCAAGACATTTGCCTTCAACCACGTTGCTGCCGCCGCGGATTTCCAAGTGAGTTTCACTCCGTACTCTGGATTTGCCAGCGTGTTTCTGAAGTACGGTCTGGCCCCGCTTGCTGACGGTTCGAATGCTGACCGTTCTGCAGTCTTGACAGTCCCTGGCAACTCCATCTATGTTGACACAAAGGACGATGAGTTCTCGACGGGATACTGGTTCGTAACGGTCGTTCCTTCTCGCGGTGCTGTTTACGGTGCGTTGGAGGTGAACACCTATTCCCCGTCGTCCTTGAACCTGAATGCTCTTGACCTCGGGTATCCGATCTACAACACTGTTCCCTACCACGATATCATGCTCTACAGTGTCCAGGGGTTGTTCATGGATGAGCATTCCGTTGTTGAAATTTCAGCGACTATCGCCTACGGCAGGGTGGATCTCTTTGCCGGAACGCTGCAAAATGTCACTCTGGATTCATCGTTGGCCGCGTCTGCTGGTCCGGGATCACGTCGTGTGTACCTCTTTGGTCGCGAACTAGGTGTGACTGCTGCGCAGTTTGTGCCGTTGTATGTCGGAGTTCGCGGAGCCCGTCAGGGCTTGTCCAATTTTGTGTTAACAGCAACTCTTATCCAGGGACCGAATCCTACCGAGTCGACTCTGCTTTGGGGTGTTCCTCAAGTCTTTGGAGCCCCCAACAACGAGAATCGTACGTTCCTTACTCTCTCTGGCGGCACCCGGGAACTCTGGTCTGCCTTGTATGTGGAGCGCTGTGACAACTCTCCGACCGGAACGCTGAGCCTGTACTACGCTAACAACCGCCTGCCGACCCCAGTCGACAAGGATGGCTCTGCTGTTGTGACAACCTTTTCTGCATTGGTGTTGAATCAAACGGAGCCTCCCAAGAACACTTGGATGTACTACAGTGTGTATCCTACAAACGGCGCATTTGTTTACTCCTTGACGCGCTTGACTGCTGGAATTGCGGTTCCCACGGCCGGAGTGATGGTTGTGTCGTCATCTGCACCGTCGACTCTGACAGTTGCGTTCACGGCTGCAACAAGCCCTGATGGCGGCCCCCTGGAGTACGCAGTGTTCATCGCAAGAGCAGAAGATGATTTCCGATTCCCGAATAACCTGTACACTGTTTGCGGCTGCGAGCGGAACGCGCAGATGTTTTTCGGATATCACCAGCCCACAACCGCGAATTTCCCTCGTGACGCACAAGGCCGCTTGACCTACACGCCGCTGAACATGGCAAATGGAACGTATGTGGTTAACGTGGTTGCGCGCAGCTCGACCGGACAGTACGCTGTTTACGGAGTGCAAACCGTTAACGTGGTGTCGACTATTGCATATCTTCCTCTCGGCCAAGTGCAGTCCGGTGCATTGCGAGCGATGGGCAGTCAGCTGTACTCATTCTCCCAGATGAATGACGAGACTTTCCTGGTATCTGTGGTGCCGTTTGTGGGCTCCCACATGTCGGTTTGCGTTAAACAGGGAACCCCGCCTACGGAGGATGACTCGTGTTTCACAGCAGCACCGCCGGGACGCGCCATGCGTATTAGCAAGGATGATGCTGATTTCAGACTTGGTCAGTGGTTTGTTCTTGCCGATGGATCTGCCTTGGAAAATGAGCAATTCAACTTGCTTGTTTACTCGAACAACTTTTTCGGAGGTGCCGCTCTCACTAGCACTGCCCCGACGTACATGTCCTCCGTGGCGTCGTCGGTGAATGAGTTTTTCTTCCCGCTCCGTAACTTCCACGCCAATGCCGTTTCTGACGTCATGGTCTCAGTGACGGTAACACAGGGCAGCGCAGATGTCAATATTTTTGCCGATTCTCGTTCTGGCCATCCTGTTATCAAGACTCTTAGCGGACCAGCCACCACGCTGTTCACCGATTTGCATCCGGATGTCTTGACTGGTGTTGGAGCCCTGTCGATTGTCGCGACTTCCAGGGCAACCTCTCCTGTACCGGCAACGTATGTCATTTCCGTTCAACAACCAGGAGTAGAGTCTCTTATTGTGCAGAGCACGCCTACGCAGTCCTATGTCTCGAGCCGCTTGGGAGTTCCCACGTTATTCAAGACTGGTGGATTGATCGGACAGACGAACCTGAGACTTGTTGTCGAATCGTGCACCAACGATCTTCCTCCTGTTGCCTACGTCGGCGCCGCTCGTGTCCCGACTGCAGGCGACAACGACGGACAGGCGACGACCGCAGTCGATAATCGCTATGTTTCCATTTTGGGAATTTCTGGAAATCCGGCAACGCCGATCGAGTATCATTATGCTTTCTACCCGAACAATGCACCGGAGAATCGGTTTTCGTTCCGGGTCAACTTTGGAGACTCTGATCCCAACTTTGGCGCCTCGCTGAAGATTCTGAATTCCGGTCCAGATTTCGTGACAGTTGAATTTGGGGTCCCTACTGGATTTGCTGGAAATTTGGTTGTATCGACTGCATATGGTCCCTCCGTGGATTCAAACAATGTCCGAAACCACTTTTCAACTGCGTGTGCCGTGCAGCGCACACAGACATTCCAATCCGAGTACACCTCTCTCAACTCCTTCTCCAAGACTCCCATTGGAACGTATCAGTATACTTTCGCTGACTTGCCAAGTTCTTCGAATTTGGCGTTCAACATTTTGTTCAAGACTGATCGTGGAGTTGTGGTTCCTGCTATCCCGGTGTTCAGTTCGACAAGTTCTCCTGTGAATGGATTCAAGAACGAGACTTCCAAGCATCTCTCTGGGGGCTCTATTTTCTTGATTCTGTTGACGTGCTTGACGTTCACGTACTTGGTTGCTGGATCGGTTGTCCAGTACTTCCGTGGTCGCCGAGGAATGGATGTTGTTCCCAACTATGGCTTCTGGCGGATTTTGCCAGGTCTTGTTGCCGATGGTGTTCGTTTGCTCACGACCTGCGGCGCGTCCAGCTATTCTGCTTTCCAGGATCAGCCCCCTGCTGCTGTTCCAGTCGCTTCCGGGACTGCGCCACCTCCTGCTGCTGCTTCCGCGGATGCGTCGTTCGCATCGTCGCCGAGCCGTGGCGGATATGGATCGATTTGAGATTGATTTGCGCTCTGAATTTGTTTATTTTTCAAGATGCATCCATCCTTGCGTTTTTCGAGTTCTGTTTTGCATAAAGTGATTCGTCTCGTGCTTCATAATAGAATAATTTTTTAATTTTAATTTTAATTTTAATTTTAATTTTTTTTTTTTGGAAATATGACCCCGCGTTGCCCAGAACTTTTGCAGTTGTTTTTTTTAAAGAATATTTGGGCAACAAGCACCCCACACACACAAAATCACACCCACACAAACAAACAAACAATAAAAAAGGGAGACAAACTCGCAAAAGACGGAGGATTTGATGGTGCTGCGCAGCTGGGGCACTATTACGCTTGGTAGCCAAGGCGCTGCCGATTCGCATAAGGGAAGACAGGCTTCTTTTGCGCTCCAACTCCACTTTGATGGTACGCAACCATCGGGTTTCTGTGAGTTGTGTACTTCTTGTTCTTGTAATCATACACAGAGTACGATCGCTTATTGAAACAGTTCTTTTGCGCAATCCCTTGAACGTAAATGGAGTCCCTTTCCGTGTTGTCATCATTGTCCCAGTATCGCTGGCCGCTCTCGTCCAAGAAACCAAGACCGTTATTCTGGCAGTCCACAGTGGTGGCCAGTCCGTTTGAACCGGCGTTTGCAGGGCCGGCATGCAGATTCTGCGAACGAATGGTGACCAACTTGCCGCGCGTCTTCAGTCCAGAGTTTCCGGGGCCGCGATAGTAACCAGGCTTCACAATGATGAGGTCGCGGTTGAACTGCTGCAGAGATCCAGATGCGGATGGCTGTCCATGCATCAAGCCATACGGTCCATTTGCGCAATCACTCGGGTTTCTGCAGTTGATGAGGGCTCTGTCCAAAGCACGCTGAATGGTCCGATACGGCTTGTGTGGAGAGCCATCCCCTCCGTTAATTTCGCTGGCGTCCAAATCATAATCGGATCCAGATGTGTCAACATAAATATCCGAAATTCTCAAATCATTCAGCCGTGCATTTTCTGCAGAATAGCTCAGCCCTCTGCCCGTCATGGATGCAAAGTCCCCCGTGGGGTTCTTGTCTACCAAAGACAAGAAGACATCGGTGAGCACGGAGGGTTCGTATTCGTCGTAGCCGTACTGGTCTCGATGGCGAGGAGTCATGCATCGGTAGTATCCGACGTTATTAGTCAGAGGATCCAGTGCATGTGCAGGAGAGGAAGGCTCGGAGTAGGATGCCCACGAGTAGAAGCAGCATTTTGTGCCACAAAGAACCCACGAGTTTGCCGTATCACATGTTGCAATGGAAGCTGGAGACGTGTATTTCGTCTGGAACACGCAGTAAGCCTTGTTGGACGGATACAAATTTTGTCCGCGGACAGTCAGCTCTGTGTTTCCCCACATTGGAGCTCTTTGCAAATACGGGATTGGACTTCCTACATTCGAAGAGATATTCGTCACCAGGTCGTCTCGCGTAGAGATCTTGATGGAGGCTGGCAAGGCACTCGTAACTGTAAACGCAATTGTGTTAGTTGTGAGCGATCGGGTGGGCGTTGCGTCAATTTCGTATCCAAGCTTGATCGTCCCCGTAACCATGCTGGCTGTTCCGGACAGACACGTCCATACCGACACCAATGAACTCGTATCCTTGACCCACTTGGCGATTGTCTTGTCAAGCAAAGCAGGTGCTGCGCTGTAGAAGTAGCAGTAGACATGAGAGGCATCTCGGAAAGGAACCTGTGTTAGCGAAGCACGGGTATACTGGATTGTCAGCGTTGTGGCTCCTTCTGCAGGGAAGGTGGTATTCACGGAAGAGCTCGATCCTGCCAGATTGAGTGCAGCAAGCGTGCCAGGAAGCGTTGCACTTCCGAATATCCGATACTTCAAGTACGAACCGGACCCCGATGACAGGTAGCCGGACCAGATCTGCCCGTCGTTGGTGACCGTAATGTACATTTCATCACAGTAGGTTGCGTTTGACCTTAATGTGTCCGTGAAAGAACTTGTTCCCGTGCTGAAAATGCAGTACCCGGTCGTTTTCTTAGCCGAGTACACAAAATCGGGAGTGACACACGTAATCATCGCTTCGGAGACCCAAACAGCTGGAACACTCCAAGTCATGCCCTTGTAAGACGGGCCTTCTGCGAATCTACAGGAGAGGAACTGAGTGTACCGAAAATCCGTTCCCCATATGGTGAGCAGAGCACGACCGGAAGCCGGTCCGTCAGACGGAACTACCTTGGTAACACGCGGAGTAGGAACATTCAGAGTGGCCCCGAGATACGCGCTGTTGTCGTAGTCCGAGTCCACATCCTGGAGCGCGAGCACAGCAGGCAAGATGCCAACCACAGTGACGAGCACCGCAAGAAAAATGAACCGTTTCATTAATGTTGCATAACCAGAAAAGCGAAGCGAAAGAAGCGTGAAGGAGCAAATATGAAGAAGAAATTGAAGTATGAAACAAAGGAAGAGAGAAAGAGAGAAAGAGAGAAGAAGAGAAACGAAACGGT